>JAJIBD010001578.1:0-359084 GCA_021461705.1 Cryptotis parvus
GAGAAAAGAAGAGGAAAGAGGAAAAGGAAGCGGGAAGAAGAGGAAGAGGGAAGAAGAGGAAGAGGAAGAGGGAAGAAGAGGCAGAGGAAAGAGTGAAGAAGAGGAAGTGGAAGAGGAAGAGGAAGAGGAAGAGGGAAGAAGAGGAAGATGAAGATGAAGACAACGAAGATGACGAAGATGACAAAGAAGAAAGGAGGAGGAGGAGAGAAAAGAAGAGGAAGAAGAAGGAAAAAGAAGAATGAAGAAGAAAAGTAGTACTAGTAGTAGTAGCAGTAGCAGTAGCAGTAGCAGTAGCAGTAGCAGTAGTAATAGTAGTAGTAACAGAAACTGCATGCATGATTCCACTTAGAGAGAAGACAAAGAAAAAAAAAGGGCAGGGGGTGATAATTTCCTTCTTTCCATGTTTTTCTTCTGAGGATTTTTGCAGAGATCCCAGACCCACTCTCCAGGCCAGGCAGCCCAAAGGGGACATTTCCAACTATACAGAGAAACTTGGATTTCCTGGTGCACGGGACCAGACCAGCTCAGTGACAGAAACAGAGCCTCTAGGGGCTGTGTTCATTTTACCCGCCACACCCCAGGCCCCCTGCCTGACAAAGCAGCTTTAGGGCCAGGCTTAAGATGCCTCTTCCTGAGATACAGAGGACCGCACTCTGTGGGTGTGGGTGAGCTCCATCCAGATACACTCCCGCGACACTGCCACTATGAGCGGGATTCCAGGAAGACAGTCTTGGGAAGGGACCCTTTGTAACGCCTTCCAGTCCAGTCCCCTGACTTCTGAAAACAGCAGCTGGCCACCTGATGCCCGGCACAGCCAGGGCCTGTGACAGGCCTCAGGGAAACCTTGAGCCGTCCCTGGACCTGCTCTTCAGTGCTGCAGTGGTGCCTAGGAGACACACACACACACACACACACACACACACACACACACACACACACACACACACACACACACACCTGGACGCAGCTGGAAAAGGGCCAGAAGTGTTCAGCCAGACTGCAGAGCACTCAAGGACAGTGTCCAATGCATGTGGCCGGCCCAGGGCTCAAACTTATAACCTCAGGCCAAAGGCAGAATAGTTCTGTGCCACTGCCAGCCATAATCCCCTAATCTTCACCTCATTTCACTGTCCCTCACCCCGCCTCTGCAGAGCTGCACTTTCAGAGGCTGTCCCGAGTCTGTGTTGAAGGGAGCCCGAGCAGAAGATACAGTGGTGGGCCCTGACTCGGGAAAGTCTGTGGCAGAACAGACAACAGGGCTTCTCTGCCTGCTAGCAAGCTTGGGGACGCAGGTATGAGGGCCTTTCTGCACACACACCTCAGCAGCTCTGCAAGCAGGGGTGGCCCCCCCCTTAGAAATAAATACCCTGCTCCCAACAGTTCTCCACCCTCAGGAAAGGAGACTGAACCCCATGCCCTTACCGGAGGGAGAAGCTCCCTAGTATACATGATCAGACCCGTCGGATGCAGAAAGGTAAGATGGAAGGGTTGGCGGGGGTGTGATGGAGAAGCCTGTCCCTTCAGACAGCCCGAGGCCATCCTTCAGACAGCTCCATGAGGCCGTCACTTCAGATGGCTCCATAGGCCGTCCCTTCAGACAGCTCTGTGAGGCCATCACTTCAGACAGCTCCATAGGCTATCCCTTCAGACAGCTCTGTGAGGCAGTCACTTCAGATAGCTCCATGAGGCCGTCCCTTCAGACAGCTCTGTGAGGCCATCACTTCAGACAGCCCGGGGCCGCCTCAGACAGCTCCATGAGGCAGTCCCTCGACAGCTCCGAGGCCCACCAGATGGCTCCAAGGCCGCCCCAGCGAGGCCATCACTTAGACAGCCCATAGGCTATCCCTTCAGACAGCTCTGTGAGGCAGTCACTTCAGATAGCTCCATAGGCCGTCCTTCAGACAGCTCCTGAGGCCGTCCCTTTAGACAGCTCCGTGAGGCCGTCCCTTCAGACAGCTTTGTGAGGCCATCCCTTCAGACAGCTCCATGAGACCATCCCTTCATCCCTTCAGACAGCTCTAAGTGGCCGTCACTTCAGACAGCTCCGAGAGGCCATCCCTTCAGACAGCTTCGTAATGAAGATTCCTGTTTCTAGGAGACACTCCAGCAGGAGGGGGCTAAAAGCCAAAGAGTTGTGATTCACCCTTAAATGGGGCAGACAAAAAAATATTTAACACTCCACATTCAGATTCAGCGAGAAACAGGAATCCAGATCCGGTGCTGTGGGCAGATTTGTGGGTTGTGGCACACATGGTTTGCCAGCACGCAAATGTTCCGTGGCTAGCCAATGGCTCTGCCTCCTCCAGAGCTGAAAACATTGGGCCCCTGGGCAGGAAAGACAAGGGCATGCTCCCAGGTGGGGACCCTGGAGGGAGGTCATCACTTCAGCTCTCTACAGGACCAACAATCAGCCACAGGGTCCATGGCCAGCCTCCAGGCATTCAGCACATATCCTAGCCTGGGCTTCTAAGTCTTAGATACTCATGGTTTGTGCCTCTTTTTCCATGTAGGAAATATAAACACTCTCAGAAAAAAAAAATGCCAGAGAAATAGTACAGAGGTCAAGGCCACATCTTCCCTTGCATGTGGCCGGCCCTGGTTTGGCACCACATGTGGCTCCCTGAGCACAGAGCCAGGAGTAAACCCTCAACACTGCCAGGTGTGGCCCCCAAACAAACCAAACACAAGGTGAGTAGTCTCTTCGTCGCAGCATTACTGAGTAAAGTGAAACACTGTGCATGATGTCCAGTGGCGACACAGTGGTGCCCGGTGCTCAGACCTGGGTCACTATTCTCTGTACATTAGTATGAGTGCACACACATGTATGCATGAATATGCTTCCATCATACAGAGGGGAAAAGATGAGAAGGAAATATCGATCCCCCAAGTTCTTTTGCATTATCCTCAGATGGTAGAATGGACCTGTATGTTTGTGTTGTGGCTGTCTTCTTTCTTGTTTGGGGGCCACAACTGGTTGATGCTGGGGGATATTTCCAGCTCAGATCTCAGGATAGCTCCTGGTCGGGCTTTGGAGACCACGCGGTGCTGGGGGCTGAGCCCAGAACTACTGCGTGAAATGCCTCTCAGTGGTCCTCCCTGACCCAAAATGAATTCGTTTTTAAGTCATCTTGTGCTTCTTCTCAATTCCCCAAATTTGCATTAAAAACTGCAAATTAGGGGGCGGGAGCAATAGCACAGCGGGTAGGGCATTTGCCTTGCATGTGGCCAACCTGGGTTCAATCCCCAGCATCCCATATGGTCCCCGAGCACTGCCAGGAGTAATTCCTGAGTGAAGAGCCAGGAGTAACTCCTGAGCATCGCCAGGTGTGACCCAAAAAAGCAAAAAGAAAAATTAATTAATTAATAAATAAAAATAATTTGAATGACTAAAAAATAAATAAAAATAAAAACTGCAAATTAGGGCTGGAGCGATAGTCCGGAGGGGAGGGCATTTGCCTTGCATGCTGTCAGACCAGAGTTCGATCCCGGCATCCCTTATGATGCCCCAAGCACCACCAGGAGTAATTCCTTTTTATAGCCTTCTCTGACTCCCCATCCCTGCACACAGCCTCACCCTTCTCTCCAGTCATTTCCTGGGTCAAAGGGCACAAGACATGGTAGGACTTTTACTATGACTCCCAATGTCTCTCAAGGCCTTTATCTTAACAGGTAGGTTCTGGGCCATGCCCTGATTTCTGCTCTGAAGTTTACTACAAAGAGGGGACAGTCAGGCTGACAAGAGGCAAAGGGCCCAGGAGCTATCCAGATCCACGTTTCCCAGCGCAGAGGGGCCACAGGCCGGATCCCTGAAGTCGCAACTTGGAGCAGAGTCTGGGCCAGAGTTTAGGCTCCTCTTCCTTCTCAGTGAACATGGGGTGCTGGTCTCCCCCCCCAACATCACCAAGATGTTCTGGGCCTGCAGTGTTCGACCTGATGACACTGACTGATATCTCCAGTTGAGTGAGGTCTGGGTAAGCCCTGTCCTGGCCGGGCCGCTTATACTCGGCCACTCTGGCCCTTTACCCATGCCGCAGGTATTCCAACCAATGGCTGACACAAGCCTTACACTGGGGGACAGAGAGAGACCTGCAGGTCCTGTGGAGACTCATGGAGCCCTGGCTGGGTGCTCATACCTTTGCCCAAATGGCACCTGTCAGAGTGTGGCCGCCCCAAGGTGAGGAGGGCAGGCGGGTGAGGGACACAAACTTTTAGCTGCCTACGTGGCCACTGTCATGGTCTCCCCCACAACAATGCCGCTATAGCCTGGAATGGAGTCAGGGGCATGGACAGGGCAAGGACAGGCGGACACTGAGCTGGGCAGGAATCCCTGCCAACCACATGGGCGCAGGTGGTGACCCGGCTCTCAGACACTGTGCTCTCATCTGGGCAAGGCCATGGCTGACTGCTCCTTGGGTGGGCATGAGGGTGAGCTGGACTAAAGTGCAAAGGGTCCGAAAGACAGTGTCTGGTGCCAGACACCCACCCAGGGCTGGGTCAACCTGCCAGAACTAAGTTTAATAATCCCGTTGCTTTTTTTTTTTTTACTTTTGTGGGTCACACCCAGCAATGCTCAGGGGATACTCCTGGCTCTGCACTCAGGAATAAGTCCTGGCGGTGCTTAGAGACCATATGGGATGCTGAGGATCGAACCGGGTAGGCCAGGTGCAAGGCAAATGCCCTGCCCTCTGTGCTATTGCTCTGACCCTCCTGCTTTATTATTGCTGTGGATGTTTCAGAGGTCCCTGGAGAGACCTAGTGTGAGGCTGCCCCGTGGGCACTCCCACAGCAGCGGCTCCTGGGGGCAGCCCTGTGACTACATCCACACTGACCGTGTTCCCGCTGACGAGCGCACACACACCTGTCCATAGGGAGCAGAGCTGAAAGGGTCTCCAGGCCAGGACGTAGTGCAAAGGCACATGCTGTGCATGTGGAAGGTCCCTGGCTGGATTTCTGCCTGATACTGCAGGGCGCCTAGGGACCACTGGGAGCTACTCCTGTGTAAACAGCTGAGGGCAACCTCCAAGCACCACCAGGAGTGGTGGCCCAAAGTTCAAAGAGGGGGATATACATCCCCCAACATGGTATACTCCACCTTCAGGCTTCACCAGAGTATAAAAGAAAATGCTTCTTGCAGCTGAGCATGGCCCTCCTCTTCCCCTCACCCCCTCTCTGCTTCCGGTCCTAGCTCCACCCTTTGGGACCCAACAGACACCGCTTCCCCCTGCTCCCCACTGTGCAGGGCAGCCCCTGGCTATCTGAAGGCTGAGGACTTCAGATACCTTCAGATTCCATAGGTTCTTCTCCAGGCTGAAAACCTCATTCCCCACGGCTGGAAGAGACCTTCAGTGATCAAGACCAGAGCAGACCACGCCATAGGCCATGCCTGAGCACCCCCAGCCCTGGAGTCTGAGCCTGGAGGGAGGGGACTGGAGTTGTGGGCGCTCTGAGATGCAAAATGTTGGCTGGGACGGCCATAGCCATGGCAGGCTGGTAGGTGATGGGTTCCCAGGGACAGTGCTGGGGTGGCAAGATCAACACCCAAGGGTGAAGGAGGGTGAAAGCTTGCAATGCCCTTTCCACACCCAGGCACCTTGGCCCCCTGAACTCAGCTTCAGCGTGGGGAAGGCAGGTTCCTGGGAACATCCTATGGTGATTGGGAGGTCAGCTGAGTAACAGAACAGAGTACTGTGTATATAAAGGGCTGTTTAAAGAAAAACATGTTAGGGGCCGGAGTGATGGCACAGTGGGTAGGGCACTTGCTTTGCACACGGCCCATCCTGGCTTGATGCCCAGCACCACATGTGGTCCCGAGTACCGCCAGGAGTAACCCATGAGCACAGAGTCAGGAGTAGGCTTCAAGCACTGTCAGATGTGGCCCCAAAACAAAACAAATTATTTTTCTTCCTTTATTGTTTTGTTTGCTTATTTGGGGTCACACCCAGGAATGCGGTCATGAAGGGACTACTCACAGCTCTATGCTGGGGGTTGGACAGAGGGGGTGGGGTCGCGGTCAGTTCTAGCAGTGTTCATAGGGCCACTCTCAGCAATGTTCCAGAGTCGGGGGGGGGCCTGCCTCCCACACCTCTTGGCAAGTCCAGCCTCCTGCCCCCAATATGCCCAGAGGCTGCTGCCCATTGTCCCCCAGTGTCAGGGGCCTACCCTGACTAGTGCCCTGCACCCAGCCCTTCTTCCTGGCCCCTCCTCTACTGCCTCTCTTCTCCAGCGAGGCTCTGGGTTGCCAGGGATGCAGGCATGGCCCTCCCTTGGGCTTAGTGTGGGTCACCAGGAAAAGATGAAGGACTTTGAGGGCACAGCCACTCTCTGGAGGACACCAGCTGGGGTGGAGAAGGCCTTCTGGCACACCTGTCCCCTGTGTCATCCAGAAGTAATTAGCAGGCTGGCCCCTTCCTTCTCTCACCCAAGGCTGACACCTCTCAGTGCAGAGGGGGGGAACTGACCAGGAACCAAGCTCCGCCCTCCAGGCCCAAGGCCATACCCCAAGGACAGCTGGCATTGGGGTCCTCACCCTCACAGCTCTGGGAAGCAGAGCCCCCCAGGGATAGGGTCATCTTTACAATGGAGACCATGGCTCACAAACACCCACAACGGGTCAAGGAGGAGACGGGAAGGCATCAGCCTATGCACTGACCCTGAGCAATAAACTAAATTATATTGTCCACAGGCCTGTCTGGTGGGGCAGTGCTGCGGACAGGACCTGCACGGGGTCTTGTCCCTCCACGTAGGGTGGGGGGTGCTTAGGAAATCACTGAGCCTGGCCTAGCGCATGGAACTCTCTAGATGTGGCTTCAGAGGCCACCAGGGCCAACTGCCCATGAACTGGTGACCCGGAGATTAGGGCCAACACTCTGGTCCAGGTACGGCATCACCTGTTCTGGGCGTGCGTACTGAAGTTTGGTGGCAAATGACACAATGTCCAGGATGTGTTTGTACTGAAACATTTGAGGGGGATAAAGAAGAATGCGTAAGGCAAGGCCGGCCACTCTGGCATTTGGGGTCAGAGGTTGACTGTTTGGGCCACACCAGGCTATGCTCAGGGCTTATTCCTGGCTCTGTGCTCAAGGGTCACATCTGGGGGTGCTCAGAGAGATCATATGGAGTGCTGGGGGACAGGACCCAGGTCAGGTGCGTGCAGGGGCACCTTACCTGCTGTACTATTGCTCCGGCTCCTCTGGCCCTGTTTTATTTTATTTTTATTTTTTGCATCACACCCGGCGATGCTCAGGGGTTACTCCTGGCTCTTCGCTCAGGAATTACTCCTGGCGGTGCTCGGAGGACCATATGGGATGCTGGGGATCAAACCTGGGTCAGGCGCGTGCAAGGCAAATGCCCTACCTGCTGTGCTATTGCTCCGGCCCTTGGCCCTATTTTATGACTCAGCATTTGCACTCCATGGCACTTAGCCCAGAAAAATAGAATTATTTCTGATTATGTTCACACAATCCTATGTACAAATGTTTCTATCAGTCTTATTGATAGAGGCTGGAAGCAACCCAGGTGGCCATGGCCGGGAGGTTAAGCAGTTGCATCCCTACATTCCTCAACAGGTAGAGAATGAGTCTCACACACACACACACACAAACACACACACCATGGAGACGGATTCCCAGCGACTGACGCTGCAGAGTGGACCCAGGAAGCCCAGAAGGTTCCACGCAGCAGAGTTGCTCTGAGAGAACACTCCCTACGTGGCAAAGCTGAGAAGTGGAGAGTGGTCAGTGTCCGGTGAAGGAGAGGGGCAGGCTTGCAGGACAGTGCTTCAGCTCCTAAGGGCAGGCTGGGGCAGGGAGGGGCATGTGCTTTGCATATATCGGAATGTGGTTTGATCCTCAGCACTACTGGGTCTCTGAGCATTGCTGGGTGTGCCCCCTGGTGGTCCCCAGGACCATAGGGCTTGACCACTGAACAATCCGGCTGGCCAATGTTGCTAGGAGTGTTCCTAGAGACTGCCCCCGCCCTGCCCCCAGCACTGTTTGACCGCCCCCAATGAACATTAAAAGGGCAACCTGGACAATCTTTGTGATAATGGCCTGTCTGTCTCTTCTCTGCGTCCATGTCCTGGCTTGACCCTGTGCTGCATGGCCTGGCAGGAAGCTTCCACCGGGGAAGGGAATCTCTGAGCATCACTGCTCACAACTGCTGCCAGTCCACAATGGCTTCAAAACAGAAATGCTAAGCTAAAAAGAAAAGGAAGCCCAAAGCAGAGGTGTGTGTGCATCAGTTTGTCTTGTTTATCTGAAATTGCATTTCAACCGAACATCTGTCTATGTTTTTATTTTTTGGCAACTCTCTGGGGCTTGGGAAAGTGCCAGTGTGTTTGATCCTACTGGACATCCCCAAATCAGAATCTGTGTCTGCACACTGAGGGGTGAGCTCGGTCAGAGGCTCCAGCTCCCTAGGCAGCCGTGGCAGTGACCAAGGTCCATCTGCTCTGGCTGCTCAAAAAAAGCGTAAAGGGATTCCCACCGGTTCCTGGGAGCACAGGACAGCTGGGCTTCAACCCTCCAGGGGTTTTACTGGCCATGGAACAGGGGCCAGACGCCTGTCCTGCCCCGGACGAGTCACGATCCCAGCCTGCGGCCCACTGATAATGCAGCAGTGAGACCTAGCTCTCTGCTCAAATGACCCTCTCCAGAAAGTCCTTCTCTGACAATCCAGCCAGAGAAACAGGGGCCTTGCTCAGGTCACTCTCCATCACATCAAACCAACTTGCTTTCTGAGCACCTAGGCATTCTGTTTCAGGTAAGAAACTGTGACTACATTGAGCGTTGGGAGGCTTATCTCGATGTGGGAGGCCCTGCAGCTCACCCCGGCACAGTGCACACAGATGCGGTTTGGTCTTTTGCACTGGGCCTGACAGACTGCAGGCTAAGGCAACCAACTGCTTTGGCTGTGACCTCCATTGGATTCCCTGTACTGTACATGTTCCCTTGAGCACCACCAGGGGGTCGCTCCTTGAGCACAGAGCTCCTGAACACCACTGGGTTAACCCAACCCCGCCAGACTAAAAATAAAGACTATAAAAATACGCACACATCGTGGAGGAAACAAGTAGACAAATGACTTCTAAGGATCCTTCTAGAAGCTCTTCCATGAATCCCACTTTACACTCGTCCCTCCCCAGCTTGAAATATTTCTCTGGAGTTCAGTTCACATGCACCATCCTGGCAGTCAAGGCCCTTCCCGCGTGGTCCAACCCCAGTAAATGTCCTGGTCCAACCCCAGTAAATTTACCTTCACGGACTGTCCCTGGGTCCAGCCTCCTCTCTGCCCCACTCCCTGAACATCTCTGTGCAGTCTTGCTTCTCAGACTCTGCTTGTGGCCTTCCCTTGGCCAACCAAACCACCCCTGTGTAAAGGCACAGTCACTGGGGAGTGTGCGCTCTCAGTGAGGATTTCTGGGCACCCATGGCGGGCCCACAATGTGCTCGCTGGTAAATAAATTTCAGGCTCCTCCTCCCCATGCTTTATCCCAAGTATATCAAAAGGTACTACAGGGCTGGAGAGATAGTACAGTGGGTAGGGTGTGTGCCCTGCACATACATAACCTGGCTTTAACCCCTGGCACTGCATATGGTCCCCTGAGCACCACCAGGAGTGATCCCTGAGCACAGAGCCAGGAACAGCCTTGAGCACCACCGGGTGTGGCCCCAAACCACCCTCCCACCTCAGCCAAAAGAAAAGGATCTGTTAAGACTCCTTTCACTAGGTTTCACTGCATAATCATCACACCCTGATTTCTCAGTAACATCAGCACAATTGAAAATTAAAAAAAAAAACTTCCCTTAATGGTCACACCTTATTTTTTTATTTTATTTATTTATTTTTTTGCTTTTTTGGGTCACACCCGGCGATGCTCAGGGGCTTCTCCTGTCTCTGCACTCAGGAATTACTCCTGGCGGTGCTCAGGGGACCATATGGGATGCCGGGGATTGAACCCTGGCCGGCACGGGCCGGCTGCATGTAAGGCAAATGCCCTACCGCTGGGCTATCGCTCCGGCCCCACACCTTATTTTTTTTTAAAGCTGTAAAATCTGGGATAATTATGCAGTGGAATATGGACTATAAATTTTTAGCACCATATAAACAAAGAAATCAAATACAGTCTCACACCAACAGAGTGGGCTGACATCATGCATACGCGAGGTGCTAAACTAAGGACACGGCATCACCTGCATGATATTCTTGCCAAAATGCCCACCATGACCCTAACCGTGGACGACAACTTGACAAATCCAAATTCAGGACTATTCTTTTGTTTTGTTTTGTTTTGCACGGCAGAGCCTGGCAAGCTACCCATGCCGTCCGTATTTGGCATGCCAAATGCCAGTAACAATTATGGACCTCATTTCCTTGACTTGATGGATGGTTTGAGGTTCTTTATGTTCCTGGTGCGGGCAGATGCCCTTGGGCTATCTCGCATGTGGCAGGACGTATTGAGATGTTACTGGTGCCCGCTCGAGCAAATCGATGATATACAGGAAGACAGTGATACAGTGATATTCTTCAAAACAGGCCCTGACTCCTAAAATGTGAAAATGGTGAAATAAAGTCGACTAAGTTATAAGACAACAACAAAACACAATGCAGAATCTGACTTGGATTCTAGACCTGAAATGAAACTTTTTTTTTTCATTTTGGGTCACACCGGAGATGCTTCGGGTCACATCTGGCTCTGCACTCAGGAATTACTCCTGGCAGTGCTCGGGGGGACCATATAGGATGCTGGGGATTGAACTCATGTTGGCTGCATGCAAGGCAAATGTCCTACCTACGGTGCTAGCGCTCCAGCAACCTGAAATGAAATTTCTATATCCACACATATGGAAAGAAGCCTATAGAAAGAGACAAAGCAAATTGGGCAGAATGGTAACCACTGGCGAATCTAGGTGAAGGAAAATCAGTTCAACTATATTTGCAGCTTCTCTGTGGGGCGAAGGGCCTTCCAAAATAAAATGGTTTCAAAATTCTTCTTCAGAGCCAGAACAATAGTACAGCAGGTAGGGCACTTGCCTTGCATGCAGAAGACCCAGGTTTAATCCCTGGCATCTCATATGGTCCCCTGAGGCCCACCAGGAATGATTCCTGAGCCAGGAATAACCCTTGAGTACCACCAGTGCAGCCCAAAATAGAACGAACCAAACAAACAAAATTCTGTTTCCAGGGCTAGAGAGTCGCTTAGGCAGAAGACATGTCTGGAATGTGGAGGTTCAGACTCCTGAGCACCACCAGCAATGAGCCCTGAGCACTGCCATATGTGGCCCTCCCATGCCCCCTGGCCCTCTGTATAGTTTCCAGCTTTCTTTGTTTTGGTCATAGACTTCTGAAAATGCAGTCCACTGGTGAAGCAAGCGTCCTGTGTGCGGGGGCTAGAAATGGTAGTGAAAGTCTCTGTGAATTATATCTGCAGCAGCCCCCATGAAAATCAAGAGTGCTTGGGCTTGTCCATTCTTGAGAGGAATAGTTGGAAGTTAAGGGACCACAAAGAAATGGAAACCCAGGGCTGGAGCGATAGCACAGAGGGGAGGGTGTTTGCCTTGCACGCAGCCGACCGGTTCTATCCGACTGGCTTCTATCCCCAACATCCAATATGGTTCCCTGAACACTTCCAGGAGTGATTGCTGTGTGCAGAGCCAGGAGTAACCCCTGAGCATTGCTGGGTATGAGAGAGAGAGAGAGAGAGAGAGAGAGAGAGAGAGAGAGAGAGAGAGAGAGAGGGGGGGAGAGAGAGAGGGGAGAGAGAGAGAGGAGGGGGAGAGAGAGAGGGGAGAGAGGGGGAGAGAGAGAGGGTGAGAGAGAGAGGGGGAGAGAGGGGAGAGAGAGAGAGGAAATGGAAACTCAGGGGAACCACATTAGATGTGAGTCTCACTTCTTTCCTGGCCATAACTCTCCGCTGCTGGAAGACCTGGATCTATAATGGTAACAACAGTACTTTTCTTTTATGCATGAAGTTAGATAATTCTGTGGGTTGAAGATGGAAGCTGACTTTTTCACCAGAAATAGCTTATAAAATTTGCTTGCAAAAAATGTAAGAAACATCAAAGAATAGAATGATGTATTTTCTTCTATCAGCCTTAGGTTCTTTGCAAAACTGTGGTAACTTCCTTTAGTAGGAAGTAGGATGCCTTCCTGATCCCTCATGCTCAGCTCAGAATAGATCCTCACAAAATAAATATTTGAAGAGAGCTCAAATTTTCATTCATTTTATTTTAATTCCTGGAAACTGGTGAACATTTTAATGGCATTTCAACAAGACATTTACAAGAGGTAAGTAAGACTTAAATTTTACTGTGTGAAAATGTGTGAAACATTTGCATAGGCACATTGAACTATCTGGGTGCCAATAAGTTTACTTAAATCTCCTTTAATTTGGGGGAGGACGACAAACAGTGCTCGGAGGCTTAAGAGCCACTCTCAGCAATATCTGGGTTAGAGCTTCAGTGCTAGGGTGTGGCTATGCAGTAGGCCCAGCAGTGCTGAGGGCCATCCCTGGCTTCTACCTGGTGATGCTCAGGGGGCATACAGTGTCAGGAATCAAATTTGGGGGACATTGCACTCGTGACTCGTGACCTATCTCCTTAAAACTCTTACACTCTCAGACTGCAGCAATAGTACAGCATTAAGGTGTTTGCCCGGCACAAAGCTGACCCAGGTTTAATCCCTGTTATCCCACATGGTTCCTTAAGAACTGCCAGAAGTGAATTCTGACCATCATTGGGAGTCCCAAATCTCCCAGTTCTTAAAAAAAAATCTGATTATAAAGAACTGGAGCGAAAGCACAACAGGTAAGGCGTTTGCCTTGCACGGCGCTGACCTGGGTTTGATCCCCAGCATCCCATATGGTTCCCGAGCACCGCCAGGAGTAATTCCCAAGTACAGAGCCAGGAGTAACCCCTGAGCATTGTCAGGTGTGACCCAAAAAGCAAAATAAATAAATAAATAAATAAATAAATACATAAATAAACCGATTATGATGCTTGGTCCTTAAAGAGATAATGAAAATGGTTGTCAAAGTAATCTATGTACTTGAAAATAGATCTATTAAATTACAAATATCTAGTAGGAAAAAAAATTTTTTATAAACTTTTTATTTATAGTCTAACTGAATACTACTGGTATGAATTGCACGCACCACTCCAGTATGGTTAAAAAACCATAATATTTGCTTTAGCTCTAATGTCAAAATACTTTCAATTGTCCTAAGAACTTTTGCCCTAGGTACTGTATTTACACCCTTGATAGTAACACCAAGAACTGGCTTGTTTACCTTCAGAAAGGTAGCAGAAATATCGGTTTATAAAGCTTTTGCCTTGCACGCAGCCGACACGGGTTCGATCCCCAGCATCCCATATGGTCCCCGAGCACCACCAGGTGTAATTCCTGAGCGCAGAGCCAGGAGTAACCCCTGAGCATCACCGGATGTGACCCACAAAACAAACAAACAAATGAATAAAGTGTACAAAGAGAAGGGTATAATTATGCATATGATGTGCTCCTTCATTAAAAAAAAATTGAAGTGGAGAAAGCTGAGTGACGGCCATTCACATATTTTATGTGCTTGATACTTACTATAAAATAATACACCATTAATGGGTGTAACTAGATAAAAAAACCCAATATTAAAAAATTAAAAGGTGCCAGAGAAATAGTACAACTGATAGGGTGTTTTCCCTGCATGCCAGCTGACCGGGTTTCCCATGGTATCCCAGATGATCCCTGGGCACCACACTATAAAGCTAAATAAATAAATATAAACAAAATTCTGTTTCCTGTATGCTAAGTGAAATTCTCTCTTCCTAGTTTGCCATGATTTTTTAAAAACTTTATTTATTTTCCTTTGGGGGTTACACCCAGCAATGCTCAGGGATTACTCCTGGCTGTGCATTCAAGAATTACTCTTGGCAGTGCTCAGGGGACCATATGGGATGTCAGGGATTGAACCTGGGTCGGCCACGTGCAAGGCAAAAGCCCCAACTGCTATACTATAGCTCTGGCCCCATCCATGATTTATTTTGCTATGAATGGGTATCGAGTTTTCTTAGATGATTTTTTTCTGCATTTGTTTTTCTTTTTGGGTAACACCTGGTGATGACTAATGACTCTGCACTCAGAACTTACTCCTGGCAGTGCTCGGGGACTCAGGGATGGGATGCCAGGGATTGAACCTGGGTAGGCTGTCTGCCAGGCAAACGCCTGACCTGCTGTACTATCGCTCCGGCCCCAATTTTTCTGCATTTTGGGATATAACCATAGGGCCAACATTTTTATCCATTTATTTGTTAATTTGCTAATATTTGCTAATTTACCTTCATAGTTTTACCAATATTAAGCCATGTGTAGTTTCTGCAACAAATCAACCTGAAGACGCCTTTTATTAATTTTTTGTTTTTTCAGTTTTAGGTCACACCTGATGATGCTCAGAATTACACCTGGCTTTGCACTCAGGAATTACTCCTAGCAGTGTTCAGGAGACCAATGGGGTGCCAGGGATTGGACCCATATTGGCAACATGCAAGGCAAATGCCCTCCTGGCTGTACTATCTTCTGGTCCCTGAAGATGCTCTTTTTTTTTTTTTTTTTTTTTTTGCTTTTTTTGGATCACACCCGGCAATGCTCAGGGGCCGGAGCGATAGTCCAGCGGGTAGGGCGTTTGCCTTGCACACGGCCGGCCCGTGCCTGTGCTGGCCCGGGTTCGATCCCCTGGCATCCCATATGGTAGCCCGAGCACCGCCAGGAGTAGTTCTTGAGTGCAGAGCCAGGAGAAACCCCTGAGCATTGCCGGGTGTGACCCAAAAAAAAAAAAAAAAAAATCACTGCTTGATTCACTTAACTGGCAATTTGCTTTCATCTTCCTGAGCGAGACTGGCCCATCATTACTTCCTTGTTCTGTCCTTGTCTATATGTACTGGGCATTGGCCCCTTCTGCTGTTTTTCTTATGATGGATTTGTGTTGCTGAATTAGAAACAGCTGCGGGGGCTAGGCATATCACAGCAGGAAGGGTTTGCCGAGCCTTCAGACAACCCAGGTTCAACTTCTGGCACCACATGTGGTCCCCTGTGCCCACCAGGAATCCCTGAATGCATGCAGAGCCAGGAATAAGTCCTGAACACTGCTGGGTATAGTTCAAAAAAGCAAACAAACAAAAAAAGCCACTATTCAGATTTTCTATTTTGCTTAAACAGACACTGACAAGTTGCATGTACATTTTTAGGAGTGGGTCCATCTTTCCAACGTTCTCAAATAGGTTATCAGAAAATGGCTCAGATTAGTATATTACATCTTTGAGCTCTAGAAGCTTTTTGTTTTCTGCACATTTTCTGAGGTTTTCTACACATCTTCTATTTTATTCTTTTTGCTTGGCAGTGCTTGGTGGCTACTCCGAAAGCCTCATCTACATGATAGTAATCTCTATCTATGATGTGAGCTTCTCCAGTTCTTTTCTGGGGGTCTAAGTGTCTTGTTTGCTGTCTCGGGTGAATAACTCAAGATAAGAGCATGAGCATGTTAATCTTTGATTCTGAATTTCCCTGATCCTAATCTGTGGCCATGCCGCACTATGGGACCAAGTCCCTCTGGGGAAAGGACCCACCCTCCTCGGCAGTGAATTAGGCACCACCTGCAAGCAGCACCCCATTCCCCACAGAGGGAGGCTCTTCTTTAGAACAGAGACTCAGTCCTGGGGAGGCCTGTTAGCAGGTTAATCGATATGGAGCTGCTATTCTGGGGATCAAACTACAGCGTATCAGCCAGTGTCTGTGGCCCACCCTCTACTGTCAACATCACACATAGCATAAGCCTGTTCTTCCTGTTCTCACTGCTTGGCTCTCCCAGGTAGGTCTGGCCTTTAATGTTTGTTTCCTTTGCTACGGGGAAGGAGGCGGCTCTAGAGATCTCTCCAGCCTCCTGGGAGCCCAGCAATGCACTGGAATAAAGAATCTTACGGGACTGGAGTGATAGCACAGTGGGAAGGGGCTCATGCTTGCATGCAGCAAAGCCAGGTTCTATCCCGCACCCCATATGGTCTCCCTGAGTAAGTTCTGAGTACTGCGTGGGGTGGCCAAATACTAGGGGAGAGAGCACAGGGGTTAGCTTGCATGTGTCTGAAAACAGCAAATAGCACATGCTTTGCATGTGTCTGAACCCAGTGTGATCCCTCCAACTCCCTCCAGCATCATTGGTTGTCGCTCTGAAGGTCTCCAAACATAATTGGGGTGGTCTGGGCAGTCCCCAGCATGGGAGACCCAAGTAGTACTGGATCCTCAGGCGTTGAGGCCCCCCATCTTGGTTGGCCAAGAATCATTAGGAGTCATCTCCAGGCAGCCTGCACACCCCTTGGAATGCGACCCCCCACTCCTGGCCAATTAAACTTTATTCTGGAATGAATGATACTACAGTGAGTCCTCAGAGTAGGGACCACTGTGAAGCTGACACCCTAAGAGAGGGGTCTCTTCCTGTCAAGGACACCTAGGCCCATACGACTTACCAGGTCACACATGGTCACCAGCAGACTTGAGCCCAGTTCAACCCCAGGTTCTCCCCTTGCTGCCTCATGGCCTCCAGAGTTGCCTGGGCCCCGCGCACGCCAGACCTCCTCACCTGTTGCAGGGGATGACGAGGAAGGCCCCTCCGCCAGCACACTCAGTCACCACGGCGATGAAGTGGGGGTTCACGGCGCAGAAGTGATTGTCGTGGACGCTCCGGGTGATGGGGACAGAGTCGTAGCAGTTCTCCTTGGAGGCTGCTTTGCCGAAGACATGGCGGAACTTGGAGCTGCGATATTGGGAGTGCCATGACATCTGCAGGGGGGCAACACAGGGGGTGTCAGGATCACTGTGATAAGGAAATGCACAGGCGGGGAGGACCAGGGGCAGCGAGGGGCTACGGAGGGCTGGGTGAGCAGGACCCGAATTATCGCTGACCTATTTGTTTGCTTTCTGACCCCCCATCTTCAAGTAGGGGAGCCAAAGGCAGACATGCCAGAGCGAGAAGAGAGAACCAGGCACCGCCTCTCCATCCCTGCCAAGTGTTCTGGACCCAGTCTGCCTGGGTTCCGGGTCCTACAGGACCTCTTGCAACTGGGAAGGCAAATGACTTAACTTGAAAAGCCTCAGTTTCTCTCATCTGTAAAATGGGGGGAACAAAGAAGCTTTCTCATGAACTTGCCATGAAGACTCAAGGATTGAATCCGTCAAGATCCATCCACAGCTCTGACTCCCCCATTGTCATCCCAGCATCTTGAGCTTCCGTGGCTCCCCAGCCAGTCTCGGATCTGTTCCCCACTCTTCCCTGGCACCATGCATAAGGCTCAGGCATCGCTGGCTGTCTCTGGGACTTTGGAGAGAGTAAGTCTGAGCCTGGATTTGGAGAAGTGGAGTGTGCATGGGGTGGCAAAGGGAGCCTGGACCCCTGAAGCCTGCTGCACCTTGGATAATAATGGACCTTTGGACATGGCAGTCAGGGAGGGCCTCCAGAGGAAGTGACATGTGAGTCAGGACATGAAGGATGGGTAGGAGTTGCCTTGGAATATCAGGGATCTCCACTGGTTTAGGAGATTAGCAAGATGTGAGAAATAAAAGCATAAGCACACACACAGATTCTCACGCACACACGCACGCATACGCCGCACACTCACGCACATTCACACACACTCACAGATGGTCACGCACACACACACACATTCACACACACTCATACACAGATGGTCACACACAGATGCTCAAACACACACATATGCGCACACACTCACATTCACACACACACACACCACCACCACCACCCAACAACAACAACAACTACTATTACTTCTTAGGTGAGGCGAGGAAGGGAGAGTAAAGCTGAAGGGTGGGCAGGGCCGGGCCAGTTCCGAGTGTGTGCAGGAGGACCTGGATCTCACCCAGTGAGATCACCTTGCAGTGATCTCATGACCACTGCAAGGTGACTGTTGGCCTCCTCTTCCCTGTGTCTGTGCGGGTCAAAGGGCTTCCGAGACTCTCCGACCCCTCTCAGCCCTCCCACCCCGTCCCCCATGAGGCCAGAGAGATCTGCTGCTGCCTGCACTGGTCATAATCCCTTGCCCCTTAGCTCACCCAGACGACCCCATTCACTGCTCCCCCCAGGATCAAGGCCAATCTCAGCCAGGCCTTCTGGTTGGGTCCCCGCACTCTTTCAACACTCCCTGGGGTCTTCCTGGGGGGAGATTCTCTCTCCTCTGACCCCACAGCCCTCTCCCCTTCCAGCTCTGCCCTGCTTAGACTGGGTATCATACCTCTTCTTTTTAAGGCTCCAAGAAAGCCAGAGGCTCTGCTCAGAAGGGCCTGGCTCAGTGCTGTGCTCCCTGACACCCACACACACTTCCGGGGCAAGAAGCCAAACATCAGGACACTCAGGGGCCCTTGCCCGGCCTGTCGGCCAGCCCGTGAGGCTCTTGCACATGCCTGTTCAAAGGCACAGTATTAGACGCTGCTGGTGGGGGGGTGCGGGTGGACAGAGGCCTGGCCTTTACACATCCCAGGTAGACTCAGCAGATAGGCAGGTGGAGGCCGTGAAGTTCAGACATTTCACTTGTCCCTGAGGAGCTTGTCCCCAAAACCGCGGCTGCATTGGCCAGATCCTGGCTTGGACCAACTCATGAGCATCCGCTGGGCCCCACAAAGGATGTGAGGATCCTTTCAGGAAAAGAACAGAAACCAAGGGACAGGGGCTAGAGCGATAGTACAGCGGGTGGGGGCTGGCCTTGTAGGCCGCTGACCTGAATTTGATCCCAGCATCCTATATGGCCCCCCCCAAGCCTCTGCCAGGAGCATTCCCTGAGCACAGAACCAAGAGTAAGCCCTGAGCACTGCTAGATGTGCCCCCCAAAACAAAACAAAACTGGGCTCAGAATGATAATGTAGCAGGTAGGGTGTTTGCCTTGCACGTGGCCGACCCGGGTTCAATCCCTGGCATCCCATATGGTCCCCTGAGCACTGTCAGGAGTAATTCCTGAGTGCAGAGCCAGGAGTAACCCCTGAGCATTGCTGGGTGTGACCCAAAAAGAAAGCTTGGGCTGAGCTGGGTTTGGGAAAGTGGTCAGGGGGCAAGACAGCTCCTGGTGGGCTCCAGACCAGCTGACCACCTCATCTGGAGAGTGTGTTAGTGTGTGTGAGTGTGTGTGTGTGTGTGTGTGTGTGTGTGTGTGTGTGTGTGTGTGTGTAGGGGGAGAGCCCTAGCCATGGCCTACAGCACTATTCACTCCCTTGTGCTCGCTCAACCTGTATCCTGGCCCCCTGCAGCCTTTGTGCCTTCCCACCAGCACTCACAGGCAGAAGCAATTTGCTGCTTCCTGGCCTGACTGTGTTAAGCCTGTGCTCGGCTATAGGGCAAGGCCACTTGTCCCTCTGTCCTGGCTCCTGGAGAGCTGTGTGTGTCAGAGCAGTGCTCATGATTCCCTCTGCATGGTCAGAGATGTGTACTCGGCCGGGAACTATGAGCTAGGCGGGACTCGTGTCTTAGGGCACCTGTACCTGTGGGTTCTGCGGGACCAGCCAAGGGAAGCGGGCTCAATGCTGCCCATCTGGGTATACAGGGAGCTGCAGGGCCCAGCTCTGTAATAACAGAGGGCCGGGAGAGGGAAACTGGAACTCAGAGGGTGTCAGGGTGGAGGGTACCAGGATGGAGGCAGGGAGGAAGAGGAGCTGTTGGCAGATGTCTGTGATCACTGGGTACTAGACCCCGGCAGAGGCAGGGCAGGGTGGAAGGGGTGAAGAGGAGAGGACAGGGACGTGGTAGTGAGGTTCCACAGGAGCCAGCCTCAGAGACCCGATGCTGTGGCTGCCAGAACAACACAAGCTACGGGGTAAAGTCCAGAATCCCCTTTTGCTGTCTGAGCACCTGTGGGAGGAGCCTGTTACTTGGTGCCACAGCTGGGGGCCTGGGGCTCCCTGGGGCTTTGTGAGGCCTGGGCTCACAGTCAGCTCCATACCAAGAACACACGCAGCTGTGGGGAGCTTGCTCCGGGCCAGCCAGGTAACAGTGGGCTTTGTCGCCCTCAGCCGCAAGCTGCTCCCTGCCCCATCACAGACGGGGAGAGCCTTGGGGTCACCAGCTGGGACTACCGAGGCGGGGGAGCCTGGTGACGCTGTGCCCTGGTCCCGCAGGTAGTCACCAGGATGACCAAAGCTTCTGTGCCCTGACACATTGGCCCGAACTATAGAGGCCCGCAGGGGAGGCGCTGACAGGGGCATCATCACCCCCATATATGGGAAAGGAGAGCAGGTGTGCCCGCCCTGGCAGGAGGGTGCTGGCCTCCGGGGACCAGCTGGCCTTAATGTAGGATGAACATTAGTGACCTTCCACCCCAGCCCCAGTTCCTCTCCCAGCCCCACCCCACCTGGCCCGCCCCGCCCCACCCCAGCACCTTATCTCCAGCACCAAGGTTCTTCCTGGCCTGTTGCCATGGCAGGAAACAGAGGTGGGGGATGGGCGGTCCCAGCCAGGAGGGGAGGAAAGGCGTGGGCGCCTCGGCCAGGAGGTGGTCCCAGGAGCTGGGGAGCTGCAGCTCCTGCCCCAAGTGCAGCTGCACCGGTGCCCCACACACGCGTGGCCTGAAGGCGTGTCACGCAGGCGTTTGTCAGAGACTCGTGATTCAGAGGAGAGAAGTTTCACTTTCCCCACAAGCAGGCGCTTGCCTAGAAACACGGACTAAGCGACGGGTCCTCAGCACATAAGGCATGTGCTCAGGGGCTGCAACGGCTGCTCTGGGCCGGGGTGAATCCCAGGCCACTCGTCCTATCCTGCCCGGCCCACATCAAAGCCATAGGAGAACTTCCTGGGCACGGTACTTGGGTACAAAGCAGGGGCTGGCATCTCCCCTGCTACCGCCTTCTTTCAGGCTCGCTTAGCAGGTCTGACGCATGGGATTAGGCTCCACTGCTGCAACACCCGCCCCCAACCCCAAAGAATTATTTTCTTCTCTGGGTTTAGCATGCCACTGATTTTTTATTTTTAAATTCAAACAATTTTTGAGGGTCTGGAAAGATAGTACAGCAGATAGGGCACTTGCAAGAGGCTGATCTGGGTTCGATCCCTGACACCCCATGTTGCTCCCTGAGCTCCACCAAGATTGATGCCTAGGCACAGAGCCAGAGTAAACTCTGAGTACATCTGGACGGGGCCAAATAAAACAAAACAAAAAAACACACCCAGCTTGGTGCTCAGAGCTTAAAACTCTGTGCTCCATCAGGGTTTACTTCCAGCTCACTGCTCAGGGCTTACTCCCAGCTCTGTGCTCAGGGCTTACTCCCAGCTCTGTGCTCAGGGGCTTACTCCCAGCTCTGTGCTCGGGGCTTACTCCCAGCTCTGTGCTCGGGGCTTACTCCCAGCTCTGTGCTCGGGGCTTACCTCCCAGCTCTGTGCTCGGGCTTACTCCCCAGCTCTGTGCTCAGGGCTTACTCCCAGCTCTGTGCTCGGGGCTTACTCCCAGCTCTGTGCTCAGAGCTTACTCCCCAGTTCTGTGCTCGGGGCTTACTCCCAGCTCTGTGCTCGGGGCTTACTCCCAGCTCTGTGCTCAGGGCTTACTCCCAGCTCTGTGCTCAGGGCTTACTCCCAGCTCTGTGCTCAGGGCTTACTCCCAGCTCTGTGTTTGGGGGCTTACTCCCAGCTCTGTGCCTCGGAGCTTACTCCCAGCTCTGTGCTCGGGGCTTACTCCCAGCTCTGTGCTTGGGGCTTACTCCCAGCTCTGTGCTCAGGGCTTACTCCCAGCTCTGTGTTTGGGGGCTTACTCCCAGCTCTGTGCTCGGAGCTTACTCCCAGCTCTGTGCTCGGGGGCTTACTCCCAGCTCTGTGCTCGGGGCTTACTCACAGTTCTGTGCTTGGGGGCTTACTCCCAGCTCTGTGCTCAGGGCTTACTCCCAGCTCTGTGTTTGGGGCTTACTCCCAGCTCTGTGCTCGAGCTTACTCCCAGCTCTGTGCTCGGGTCTTACTCCCAGCTCTGTGCTTGGGGCTTACTCCCAGCTCTGTGCTCAGGGCTTACTCCCCAGCTCTGTGCTCAGGGCTTACTCCCAGCTCTGTGCTCAGGCTTACTCCCAGCTCTGTGCTCGGGGGCTTACTCCCAGCTCTGTGCTTGGGGCTTACTCCCAGCTCTGTGCTCGGGGCTTACTCCCAGCTCTGTGCTTGGGGCTTACTCCCAGCTCTGTGCTTGGGGCTTACTCCCAGCTCTGTGCTCGGGGCTTACTCCCAGCTCTGTGCTCGGGGCTTACTCCCAGCTCTGTGCTCAGGGCTTACTCCCAGCTCTGTGCTCGGGGCTTACTCCCAGCTCTGTGCTCAGGGCTTACTCCCAGCTCTGTGCTCCGGGCTTACTCCCAGCTCTGTGCTCGGGGCTTACTTCCAGCTCTGTGCTCGGGGCTTACTCCCAGCTCTGTGCTCGGGGCTTACTCCCAGTTCTATGCTTGGAGGTTGGTAGCTCCCTGGGGGGTTGTGGAGGGAACGCAGGGTATCTGGGACTGAACCTGGACCTCCTTCTTGCACTCAACCGCCTTGAGCTGCCTCCCAGCCCCATATACTCATTGGTTTCTTTCTTAAGGTCAGACAGCAGGGCTGATTGTCTGTCCCATCCCTAACTCTCCTGGGAGATTGCTTGCTGCTACAGGGGGCTGCCTGGAACCAGTCCAGAAGAGTCGGAGCAGAGGGAGGTGGGGAGAGGCTGGGCCTGATTCAGGGACTCCTCTGAGATACGAGGAAGGAAGACTTCCCTGCCTGCCCTCAAAGGCCCAAAATCACTTGCAAGACAAGGTTTAGCTGCAGGGTGGTTGGAACCAGCCCCACTGGGTGTGGCAGCAACCACCCTAATAGTTCACTCATTAATTGCAATTGCACTGTTCCTGGCCTCGGGGAGAGTGTGAAGGACCCGCCTGGAGTAGGTGTCCCTGCTGTGGCTCTCTTTATCCGTCACCACTCCTATCTGGAGTTCAGTTTTATTTGACAGTCTGTCCTCCCCACCCCCCCACCCCGTTTTCACCATGAAGCAGGGTCTAAACTACCCAGGATACCAGTCACAGGGAGAGAAAAACCCAAATCCCTGATGTTTAAAACTGGGAAAAATTGCCTCTAAGACTAAGAGACTTAGGGTTGGGATGATAACAGAGGGTAGGGTCTTGCTTTGCATGCACTTGACCGGGTCCAATCCCTGAGCCCAACCAGGAGTGATCTGTGAGTGCAGGGCCAGGAGTAAGCCCTGACTACTGCCAGGTGTAGCCCCCAAGCTAAAGGAAAAAGATTTTGATCTAAAGATAGCAGAAATGAAAGTGGTGTCTCGCTATCAGCTCCCAGCTTGGTCCTCAGCCTCACAGCTGACTGGAAGCTCCTTTCTGATTCATCCCAAACCCTTCTGACTTCATACCTGCCAGGATGTGGGTGGGAGTGCGGGTTAAGGAACCAAGGCCCTCCAGCTGATGGAGCTCATCCCGCAACCCTGCCGTCCCTCCCACCCCACCCCGCAGCCTTCCTGTAGCAACTCTGAGAATGCTCCCTCCTGGGGACTTCGTCCTTGACCTGTTTCTGGGCCCAGGCTTAGCCATCACTTTTTAGCACAGTGGGTCTTCACTTCTGCCTTTCACTGGGCAGGCACAGGATCTGCAGCGACAAGACGGGCCCCAGGACCTGGGCCAGACTTCCTCTTCCCTCTTAAGCCAGAGACAGCCTTGCTGCGGCTGATCTACGGGCCAGTGTGCCTGACGCCGCTAGGCGTGGTGGTGGGTGGGGGAGCAGGGGATGAGGATTTTGGGTACTGACAGCAGGTGAGCCCCAGGCCAAGCAGGGCAAGTTGGATCCGTTACCACCCACTGCTTCCAGACTAACTTTCCATGCAATGATTCTATTGTAAATCAGCAGTGACTCACTATTTGCCAGTAAAATACAAGGCTCTAGAGCTACCTTCCTAAAGAATCCACCATCTGGAATCAGAGAACTTTTTTTTTTGTTTTTTGCTTTTTGGGTCACACCCGGCAATTGTCAGGGGTTACTCCTGGCTCTGCACTCAGGAATTACTCCTGGCGGTGCTCGGGGACCATATGGGATGCCGGGATTGAACCTGCGTGCAAGGCAAGCGCCCTACCCGCTGGACTATCGCTCCAGCCCCTGGAATCAGAGAACATTTAACACAGGGGGAGGAAAATCCAAGGAGGTTTTGTAAAGAGAAGTGAAAGGAGGCCGGGGCCATGGCCCAAAGGGCCGGAGGCTTTGCACGCAAGGGAATTCCCTGGTAGACCCCCGGCACCACACGGACTCCGTGAGCACTGCCAGGAGTGAGTGACCGGAGCTTCAAGCCAGAGGTTGTCACTGAATACCATGGAGCATGACTCTAAACCACAAGAAAGGGGAGTCTATGAGGACTGTAAGTCTCATTCTTCCCCCAGAGGAGCCTCAAGCTGACTGTGTGCCTGGCCCTGTGAGGGGGTCTGATATTGGGGTGGGGGGAGCAAGGGAGGAGGACCTGGGGTATTGATCCCAGCGGTTTATATTCCTCGAGAGGAGATGTGTGCTAAAGCCCAGGGCGCGGTTTGTGACTTCACAGCCACAGGATCCAGGGGCTGGGAACAACATTGGGCAGAGCAGCTGGGGGCTTCCGCATAGGAACTAGCTAAGCACCAGCGAAGAAAAGATGTAACAAAAGATGTAACGTGTAGGCACTCCACAGCACAGCAACCTCTCACTAACTCCACGGCCCCATGTGGTTCAGGGGCGCCTGGGACACTGTGCGCTATGGCCACGCCAGTGGGACACTTGGGTTCGTGATAAAGTTACTGTTCCTCCACAGGGCAGTCTGACTGGGGCCCTTGGTGGTCAGGAAGATGCTCTAACTGTATTTCAAAACCAGGCCGGAGCCATAGTCCAGTGGGGAGGGTGTTTGCCTTGCACACGGCCAACCAGGGTTCAATTCCCAGAGTCCCATATGGTTCCCTGAGCACCGCTAAGAGTAATTCCTGAGGGCAGAGCCAGTAGCAAACCCTGAGCCTTGCCAGATGTGACCCCCAAATTCCCCCCAAAGAAAACCCCCACACACATTGACACGGTTGTAACTATGTTGCCAGACTGCAATAAACATTCAGAAAAGAAAGCACTTCAGAAAAGAAAACCCCGTCCAGGGCACCGCCACAACCAACACTAGCTAACTAAGCTCAAGTGCTGTTTGCTCCCTGCTAAGCATGGTCGTGAGGCACAGATGCCGACCCCACGGCACCATCAGCCCATCCTGACAGGGAAAACGGAGGAGCACGGGGAGGGGGTGTTAAGTGACTCTCCTGGCCACACAGCTGATGGGGCTGAGCTACAATCGAGAGCCAAGTGTGAGTCCCAGGGGAGCAGCAGGGTCCGGCTCTTTCTCTCTCTCCGTGACCTAAGGGCTGGCGGCCCAGGAGAGTGTTGGTGCTGCTGCAGCTCTAGCTAGGAGGCAGCCCACAGAACTGGGGCTCATGCTGGGCGCTGGAGCACTGCCAGGAACGGCTCCTGCCATAATAAAAGATGGCATTGCCAGAGAGACAGTGCAGCAGGTAAGTAGGCGCTTTCCTTGCACCGATACGGACGCAGGTTCAATCCCGGCACCCCATATAGATCCTGAGCACCGTCAGGAGTGATCCCCTGAGCGCAGACCTGGGAGTATGTCCGACACTACCCCCACCCATAAAAGACTGTGGTGGTCTTGCTGTGTGTGTGTGGGGTCTGAGTCAAAGTCCCCAATTCAGAACTTTGGAGGTGCCGGCCAAGCTCTGATCCTTAGCTCTCACCATGATGGTGGGAGAGGCGAGAATGGGGAGAGCGGGTTAAGACACCCTGGAGGATTTGTGCCTCTCAGAGGGCGGGGGTTGGGGGCGGGTTGCTGGGGGTCCTTGCTCAAGGGCAGTGAGGGTGATGCCTCTGCCGCCAGCTCCAGCCCACAGCCTGCTGCAGGCCACGGAACCTGAAGGGCCTCCCCAGCCCCCCTGGGTCAAGCCTTCTCTTGACACCTGACACCACTCAGGGCCTGTTCCTGATTCCCAGGCGGGGCTGGGCCCTGCTCCCCACTGACCCCCACTGGCCCACCTCGACCACCTGCTCCTGTCCCTCCTCCACGTGCCGCCTCAGGCCCCGCCTGGACCAGCCACAGCTCAGCCTCCATAGAACACCTGTCCACAAGCCCACTGCCCCAGAGCCCAGCTGCTCTCCTGAACACCCCTCCTCCAGGCCACAGTGGACACACAGGGGCTCCCGGCCACCCTCTACACTCCGCCCCACTGCCCCAGATGGCACGAGCAGCCACGCAGCCTCTGAGGTTATCCACCCCAACATCGGGCGGAGAGGAAAGCGTCACCCGGTTCACATCCTGCACCGCCACTCAGCCCTGGCCCTCGGTGTCCTTTTGCACAAGGACGCCCTTATGTCCACTTCCGGGGACTGGTCTAGTGCTCAATTTGGGTCTCACACAGGACTGTCTGCCCCCCACCATCCTGATTCTCTTCCTCCTCCTCTCCTTGGTCCCCCCTCCTCTCTCCACAGCTAACCCCTCCCCTGCTGCGGCGGCCACCACAGGTCGCACCCCAGAGACAGGTGCCCAGGGTCAAGCCCAGCTGTCCCCGAGGTGTAGCCTCACTGCAGTCCTGGGCCCGCTTCCCTGTCAAAGACGCAGAAGGCCCAGGGACAGGGAACGCCACACCCAAGGCCGGTGAGCTCCGGGATGCTTCCAGTCCCCCTCTTCCTGTCCCCCACCCCCCGCTTGCTTGGAGTTCCCAAGCAGTGCTCAGGAGGGCCAAGGGCCCCACTGGACATCGGGGTCCAACTGGGCCAGCGGTTCAGCGCAAACACTTGAGGATGTGGTGCTGCCCGGGTGCTGGGTCCTCTGGGCCATCCCAGCAGTGTGGGCGGTTTCTGGGGTCGCATTTGATGGTGCGGGGGGGCATGCGTGGTTGTGGTGATGCAAGCAGCACCAGTGATGCTTGTGGGGGGACCATGTGGGGCTGAGAATCAAAACCAGGTCCGGCGCGTGCCGGGGGTCGCACCCATCGGCGGTACTAGCTCCCGACCCCTCACCCCCAGCTTGGGTTTGGCTTTTCCACCCATTGTACAGCCGTGCCCTGCCCACCTGTTAGGAGGTTCCAAGGCCGAGAGGGCTCCACAGCCCCCAGGCACTGATCCCCGAACCTCGTCCGCTTGACAGCTGTCCCCACGCTCCTCAAGGTTGGCTCACGATCCCGCGGGACCCTCTGACACACAGCGCAGCTCCTTCTGTGGAGCTTCCCAAACCAGGTCTGGACCAAGGCTGCGGGCACGTTTATGGCCCCGCAATCTCCTTATCAGTGAGTTTCGAGAGGCAAGGGTCATGAGGAACTTTTAAAGAGTCACCCAGGGAGCCACCACTTCCTGCTCACAAACCACGCATGCCCTGGCTGTGTTTCTAGTTTCTGTCTTGGGACAGACAGCCGGGGACCCCCGAGGCCCATAGAGACAGCCGGGGACCCCGAGGCCCAGACACAGACAGCTGGGAACCCCGAGGCCCAGAGACAGACAGCCGGGGACCCTGAGGCCCAGAGACAGACAGCCGGGACCCTGAGACCCAGAGACAGACAGCTGGGAACCCCGAGGCCCAGAGACAGACAGTCAGGGACCCCGAGACCCAGAGACAGACAGTCGGGAACCCCAAGGCCCAGAGACAGACAGCCAGGGAACCTGAGACCCAGAGACACTCAGCCAGGGACCCCAAGGCCCAGAGACAGACAGCTGGGGACCCCGAGACCCAGAGACAGACAGCCGGGGACCCCGAGGCTCAGAGACACTCAGCCAGGGACCGAGGCCCAGAGACAAATAGCCGGGAACCCCGAGGCCCAGAAACAGACAACTGGGGATCCCGGGACCCAGAGACACTTAGCCAGGGACCCCAAGGCCCTGAGACAGACAGCCAGGAACCCCGAGGCCCAGAGACAGACAGCCGGGGACCCCGAGGTCCAGAGACAGTCAGCCGGGGACTCTGAGGCCCAGAGAGACAGCCCGGGGACCCCAAGGCCCAGAAACAGACAGCCAGGGATCCTGAGACCCAGAGACACTCAGCCAGGGACCCCAAGGTCCAGAAACAGACAGCTGGGGACCCCGAGGCCCAGAAACAGACAGCCGGGGATCCTGAGACCCAGAGACACTCAGCCAGGGACCCAAGGTCCAGAAACAGACAGCTGGGGACCCCGAGACCCAGAGACAGGCAGCCGGGGACCCCGAGGCCCAGAGACACTCAGCCAGGGACCCGAGGCCCAGAGACAGACAGCCGGAACCCCGAGGCCCAGAGACAGACAGCCGGGGACCCCGAGACCCAGAGACAGACAGCCGGGGACCCCGAGGACCAGAGACAGACAGCCGGGGACCCCGAGACCCAGAGACAGACAGCCGGGGACCCTGAGGCCCAGAGACAGACAGCCAGGGATCCTTAGACCCAGAGACACTCAGCCAGGGACCCCGAGACCCAGAGACAGACAGCCGGGGACCCCGAGGCCCAGAGACAGACAGCCGGGGACCCGAGACCCAGAGACAGACAGCCGGGAACCCTGAGGCCCAGAGACAGACAGCCGGGATCCTTAGACCCAGAGACACTCAGCCAGGGACCCCAAGGCCCAGAAACAGACAGTTGGGGACCCCGAGGCCCAGAGACAGACAGCCAGGGACCCCGAGGCCCAGAGACACTCAGCCAGGGACCCCGAGACCCAGAGAAGAGTCTTGCTCCAACCCAGAGGGGGAGCCCTCGGCAGGACTGCAGCCTTGCAGGCACAGTGCTGGAAGGGTCCTGCACTTTGTGGTCCTCTCCTCTACTCCCAAGCCAGCTCTCATCTGTCCAATGAGCCTCTTCTGCCCCAACAAACCCCAACTCTGTGCTGGGTGATGGGGGAGAGGGGTCTGAGAAAACCTACTCCGTCCCCAAACCCAGCTTGCCATGACACCAACACGACAGAACCACGAAGCCTGATTCAGGGAGAACAGGGCACATTAGGCTGCAGCAGGGAGACAGAAACGAGAGGTGCGGAACGGGTCACGGAGCTGAGCCTCAGGCAACGGCGGGGACAGGCCTACAGGACACTGAGTGAGGAGCACGCATGCCTGTAGGCTGGGGAAGCTGAGAGGACCGAAGGGGGCCATTGTGGGGGGCCAGGGCCTACGACACAGACACAGACCCTTGGGGGATTTGGGGGGGTGGTCGTGGCTGCAGGGATGGCTGGGCATGGGCGCTGGAGGCAGCGCAGGCGGGACAGTGGGCACGAGCTGGAAATGGTGAGGGGTGTGGACTCGATGGCAGGGCTGGCACGGATCTAGCCCCTGCAAACAGTGAGGGAGAATGTTTGGCCCAAGGCATGTAGTTCCTCTTTTCCTGGAGTCTGGAAGGAATAAAGTCATGAACTGTGTTTCCTGCCGGGTGCTGTGGAGCACGGAGAGGAGACAGTGACTCTGAGGCTAGGTCTGCAGGGAGGAGGAAGGCGCAAGCCTTTTAAATGGGGGTGGCTGGATGGGGGCCGGGATGCAGGTGCCAGAGGGGACGAGTTCTGGTCTGAACAAAAGTGCAATGCTTTGGAAGAGGCTGAGACAGGAAGGAGCCCTGGTCTGGTCTCCCGAGTTCACTCCCGCCCACATCTTTGCTGTTGAGGCAAAGAATAAGCTTCCTGGGGCTGGAGTG
This sequence comes from Cryptotis parvus, assembly GCA_021461705.1. NCBI lineage: Eukaryota > Metazoa > Chordata > Mammalia > Eulipotyphla > Soricidae > Cryptotis > Cryptotis parvus. Next base: position 29,673 of record JAJIBD010001578.1, read on the forward strand.
AGTGCTGCGGACAGGGTACTTGGGGACTCTATCCCCAGCACCCTACATGGTCCCCCCAAGCCCCGCCAGGAGTGATCCCTGAGCACAGAGCCAGGAGGGAGCCCTGAGCACCTCAGGTTTGGGCCAAACACAAAACAACAAAACAGAGAATGAAGGTTCCTGATTCAGTCCCTGCAGGAGCATGCCCAGAGGGGCCGAGGCTGCTCCTGCCCACACCGGCTCCGGGTTTCCCCAGCTCAGCAGCTCACACCGGAAGGCGTTGGGAAACTCCCTCCTGCTTCTCCCTCACCTGCAGGTTCACATAGAGATAAATGCGACAGCTCACCCTAATCAGGTGTCCAGCAGCTCGGCACCTGCTGCAGGGGAGGGCATGGTGAGGTCACCCTGTGCCCGCTGCCAGCCTCCCGAACCCCGCCCAGGTTGTTGGGGGGCACAGAGGAAGCGGAGACGGTGGTGAGGTGGGTGGGGGAAGCAGAGGATGGGGAGACCATGGGGGCATGGAGAGAAAGAGGTCGGGCCCGGACCCCAAGCTGCAGCAGCTCATGTCCTCATGTCCTGGACCCCCTGGGCCTCCCAGTCATCGGTCATCGGTCATCGGGTTAACAGCCTGATCGCTGGGCCACACCCTGGAGTTTCAGATTCAGTGAGGCCAGGGTGGGGCTGGCACCCTCCCCAGGAGGCGGACTGGGAATGACCCGCCACAGCCCGGTTCTATAACTGAGAGGCCACTTCCTCTTTCAAGGACAGATGTCCTCTGCCCCAGTCACCCCTACCTGGGGTGGGGAAGGAGCGAGGCCCAGGGATGGTCCCCTGAGCACAGAGTGGGGAGTCAGTCACTTGCTGGGCACCCACGGGTGTAGCACAAACCAAACCAAACACACAGAAATAGAACACACAGCAGCAACAAGAGCACGGCGAGGCCCAGAGCTCTGCCTCTAAGCCACACCCTGGCCCAGCCAGGCACTGGACATGCTTCGCATGGTTCCTCTTCAGGCTGGAGTCGGGACCCTCAGCACGGCAGGCGTGAGGCCTGGGGTCCACCCTCGGCACAACACGGGAAAGAAGGGCCTACTGGATGTGATGGATACTTATTTCACTTATTTATTTATTCATTTATTTTTTGTCTTTGGGCCATACCCAGTGATGCTCAGAGGTTACTCCTGACTCTGCACTCAGGAATCACTCCTGGTGGTGCTCTAGGGACCATATGGGACTCTGTGGATCAAATCTGGGAGGGCCATGAGCAAGGTAAACCCTCTACACACTATACCATGGCTCCGGACCCAGATATTTACTTCAATTAGGAAAAAAAAAGAAATTGACAAAAATGGCAGCCCCGCTACCTGACCCCTCTGAAGGTCTGTTTCTGTCTGCCAGCCTGATGCCTGCCCTGGCGATTCCTTCCCACTCCCCACTTTAAAACTGCGTTTGCTTATCTCTGCAGTGCCAGACATGTTTTCCCTGGCCCCTACCTTTGTCAGAAATTTTAATTTTGGGGTTTGGCTTTTGGAGCACATCCGGCAGTGCTCAGGGCACACCTGATTATGTCTTCTTAGGGATTGTTTTGGCCAGGGGGATCTACATGGTGTCAAGGATCAAACAGGATGAGCTGGACTATGTCTCAGCTCTCTCAGTCTCTGTGTGTGTTAGAATGTACATATAGATTTTTCCTTTTTGGTTTGAGAGCCACACCTGACAATGCTCAGGGCTTACAGCTAGTTCTGGGCGCAGGGATCTCTCCTGGCAGGTTTGGGGACCGCATGCAGTATCAAACCCAGTCTCTGCTGTGTGCAAGGTAGGAGCCTTCACCCCGTATTCTCTCTGCGGTCCTCTAAAATTACTTTCATAGGGGTCATGCAGGCGGTGCTGGAGCTCAGGCCCTTGCACATGCCTGACCCCTGAACTATTTCCCTGGCCTCACGCCGGCCTGTACTTAATCCTTCCAGACCTCACGGCCTTAGAATTACCTCTGGCGAGATGGCGCCTGCCAGGGCCCCCTTCCCCCTTGCTCTGGGCTAGTTCAGGCACCCCCAGAGAAGGAAGCTCCTGGAGCTGTAAAGTGTGCTTTCCAACCCCCTCTCCTTGGCCTTGCTGTCTCTCCATGGAATTGGCTCCAGCTCCTCCTAAACGACTGAGACCCTCACAAGCAACCCAAATCCCATCTTGGTCTACACATGGAAGATATGGACATTCTGAGACCAGGGGACCAGACCATTCTGACCTCTTTGCTGTGTGACCCTGCCCAAATCACTGTCCCTCTCTGGACCCCCAGGGCCCTATCTCTCACATGGGGCTGTGCAGAAGCCTGTGGTTGGGGAGGGGCCTGAAGGAGCAGGGGAGGCAAAGGTGACCCGGCAAGAGGCAGCACAATGGTGCAGGGATCCTGTGTGCTCAAACATCAGCCCCACCAAGGAGCAGCCCCAGAGAGCCGGCAGCTGACTCAACTTCTCAAGACCTGAAGTTTTCCTCATCTGTGAACTGGGCCAGTGATAGTGGTTCTATCAGCCAAGCACTTTGGACACTGAACTGGGTCACTTGTCCCTTGTATCACTTGTCTTCTCGTTGTTCATCGATTTGCTTGAGCACCAGTAACATCTCCATATGTCCTGTTGCATGCTAGCGTAGCCCAAGGGCATCTGCTTGCTCCAGGAACACGAAGAGCCTCAAACCATTCCTTCAGGTCATGGGAATGAGGTCTATAATTATTACTGGGTTTTGGCATATCAAATATGACACAGGCAGCTTGCCAGGCTCTGCTGGGCGGGTTGTACATTCTCAGTAGTAGGCTCTCACCTTGTGCATTTACTGATGAATGGGGAGAGATTGGTTTTTCTCTTGGGTGGAGCTCTGGCAAGTGGTGGAGTCCGGATGTTGAAAACGGCAGCCCTCATAGTGTGGGGGGTTCCTCTGGCTTCTTGCAAGGCTCTATTGGGATGGCGGGCCAGGGCTAGAACCCACCTTCTCTCCTGGGTGCCTCTTGGTGAACTGGGTTACCAAGAGACAAAAAGCAAGATTGGGAACAGGGGTCAGAGTAATAGCATAGCGGAGAAGGCATTTGCCTTGCACACAGCTGACCCGGGTTTGTTTGAACTGCAGCATCCCATATGGTCCCCGAGCATGATGAGGAGTAATTTCTGAGTGCAGAGCCCTAAACGTTGCCTGGTGTGACCCAAATTTTAAATAAACAAATAAATAAATAAATAGGTAGATAGATAGCTCTACCTACTTATAGAGATAGATAGTAGATAGATAGGTAGATAGATAGACAGACAGATCGACAGACAGATAGATAGACAGACAGACAGACTAACAGATAGATAAATGGGAATAGCTCCCAACACAGTGACTGGTACACATGGACGGAAGCATCTAGCAAAACTCAGGAAGGCTGCGCACAGCACAGAGCACCCACATGTCTCCTGCGAGGGGCACTTCTCAAGAACTCAGTCACGAGTTGGAAGGACCCTCTGCTGTGAGGCACCCACCCCCTTCTGTCTGGAGGAAACAGAGAGCCTGGATGCTGCCCCGCCCCTTATGCTGCTGTGCACCCCCAAAGCTCTAATTCCTTCCTAATCTAATTCGGAGCCAGAGCCACTCCCGCCCTCTCGCTGGTGATCTGATTATAGACACAAGATCTCAGGCTGCTGACGTCACGTTTTCCTGGTGTGAGGGACCGGGTGGGAACCCAGGCCACCCTCCCCCTGTACCGTTCTACCTGCAAAGTCTGAGGCTTGGACCGTCCTGGGGTGGGGGGGAAGTTCACCCCTTCCAGGGCAGAGAGCCGCAGCCCTCCGGATTCTCTGCTCAAGCAGAAGAGGACACATCCCTCACCAGCCTCTCCCCATCCCTGCAGCTGACCACATCTGGTCCCTGCACTGACCACATCTGCCATCTAAGACCCTCCCTCTGTGCCCCTCAGAGGGGCTCAGGCTCCTGGGATGGCTCCACTGGGGAGTTTCCTGTGTGGCTCAGTTTTCCCCTTACCTCCCCATTTGGGTCTCCTTCTGAAGCATTCCAAGCAACCCCCATCTCTCAAGCATCCAGCAGTCCTGATGGTGGCCGAGACGCCCTTGGGAGACTTCGAGTTCACATCAGAGGAGCAGCCAGGGCCAGACCCCGAGAGATCACGGGGTGTGCAAGCAGGAGGCTGGGTCAGATTCTCCAGGATCCCTACCGGGTAGAACCAAGGTGGGACCAGGGTCTCGTCTGGGGCTGGGAGCCCCACCCAGGAGAGCCATCTCAGACATGAGCAGCTTCCTTTGAGCCCTGCCTGGAACCGATACCAAACATTTCCTTCCTTATCTGTGTTGCTGCTCTTCAAGGGACAAATTCCAAGGATGGCTGGGGAAAGAAAAGCTCTTTGAATTGGAAGGCCGGGGGCCGCTGTGCTAGCCGGGTCTGCCCAGGATTCAGTTCTTTGAAAGATGAGCCACGTTTCTATGCAGCGTGGTTTAGACCAGGGAGATGGGGCTTCTGAGAGTTGGGAGAGAAGACAGACCCCTCCTCTTGCTCCAACTTTGCTTCTGGAAAGACCAGGAGGGTTTGAGAGACCCTCCTGATAAGGGTAAACTGGGATTTATCGATTCAACCGCAATTGGAGAGAGAGTCCTGTGCTGATGAACTGAGGATTTAGTGGTGCTGTGGAGGTTTCTAGTAAGGAGTCGAGCCCCACTCCAACAGAGCTGGGACATGGACACAGAAAAGGCCAGCGGGTCAGAAGAGGGCGGGTTAACCTGTTTCAAGGACTTATTCCCTCTACAGGGCAAGAGAGCTGGGCTGCCCCTCCCTAAGCTGAATTTGTTCTTATCAGCTGCCACCGCAAGGCACACTGCCTGGGTGCCCACAGATTCCTCATTAACCAGATGGGCTATAAAGCTGTATTTCAAATGGTTCCCCCAAATTAAAAACAACAGCCTTGGGCTGGCGACTTATCAAACTCAGCTTGTCCCTGATCTCAGTTCCTTGTCTGCGGCTGACAGTCACAGTTTGTGGGAAGCCAAAGGTTCGTGCCCTGTTCCCATTCCGCAGCGTTATGTCTCACTATCCACTACAGTCTTCCAAGAGGACTTGAACCCTCTGTCCATTAGGAGGTGAAAATGGTCACTACGATGGCAAATCCCCTCTGAGTTAATGAGTCCGGATGAGGTGAATCCATCCACCCTCATGGACTCACCTACTGAAGACAAGCCCGTCCGCCTGCAAAAGTTGTCCTGGCCACCCCTTCCTCTCCCGAGCTTCAAGGGCACGTGAGACATGGGGGGATAGGACGGGGTGGGGCTGCTATGTTGACGTGGGGGCTACACAGGCAAATGTGGGCAACACCAAACTATTTCCTTGCACTTGATGAACATTTAGAATGGAATAAAGAAGATGGAGTTGAAGCAATAACATAGCAGGGAGGGCATTGGCTTTGCATGTGGCAGACCCGGGTTCGATCCCGGCATCCCATACGGTCCCCCAAGCACTGTCAGAAGTAATTCCTGAGTGCAGAGCCAGGAGTAACCCCTGAGCATCACTGGGTGTGATCCAGAAAGGGAAAAAAAAAGATGAGGGACTCTCAGGAGTTCAGGAACAACATAGGGGACTACCAAGGGAGGGGTAGAGGGGAGAGCAGTGGAAAGTCCAAGCTTGGGCTGGAGCAATAATACAGTGGACAGGGAGCTTGTCTGGCATGCAGCTGACCCAGGTTCTATCCCTTAGCACCTATATGGTCTCCCTAAGCCCCCTCCAGAATTGACTCCTGAGCATAGAGCCAAGAGTAAGCCCTGAGCACTGCTGGGTGTGTCTGAGGGCGACCATCTGCATGCGGCAATGGGAACGGAGTCCCAGCTCTGTGACAGGGGCAGCGCATTGGTTCTGAGGACAGAGCCAGGCCAGGGACCCCTCTGCAGGCTGGCAGCAAGCCTCCACGCCTGGGGCTCTCTGTGCCAGGGTGGGCTCCAGTTTTCCCTCACACTCACTAATTTCTGAGAGCAGAGCTGGGAGTAATCCCTGAGCATTGCTGGAAATGATAAAAAAAATCCTCTAGACCTGCTTTAGGGATAGGGGCCATATTTCCCCTGGGGACATGCAGGTTTCTTGTCCCTGTAACCCCGGGACATGGCCCCCCACCCGAGTGCCCGCCACCAGCCTCCCCTACTCTCTCCCACCTCAGACAACCTCAAGGCCTTTCGCCTCACTCTCATCAACACCCCACATGCTAGGCCCAGAAACACTAAACATGATGTCCCAGGGGGAGGATAAGCAAGCTGGGGGCAGCAGCATGGGGGGCGGGGAGGAGAGAGAGGATATTACAGAACCAGGCCAACGGGGCCAGAGCAACAGTATGGCGGGCAGGGCATTTGCTTGCATGCGGTTGACCTGGGTTCGATCCCAGGCATCCCATATGGTTCTCTGAGCACCACCAGGAGTAATTCCTGATTGCAGAGCCAGGAATAACTTCTGAGCATCTCCGGTGTGACTCAAAAAGCGAGAAAAATAATAAAAAAAATAAAGGGTCTTTTCTACTGCAGGGTCCAACTCCTCTGCAAGTGGGCACTGCCCTTGAGGCCCCTCGCGTGCCCACCACCCCCCCAGCTCCCTTTCTGTCCGGCTCCTCCTCCCAGACTTCTTTCTAGCAGGGGCGCTTCCTCTCATGCCCCTCCCGCCCCAAAGGTGCAAATTTGTATGTTATCACTCCAGGGCCAAAACTGCCTCCTAGCACAGCCTTCAGAATGCAGACACCAGAGCTTTTCATTCCTCTAAGGCCTCTTTCTTTTTGGAGGAGTTGTGGAGGGGGTGGGGGGGCCTCACCCAGCTGTGCTCAGAGGCCATTTCTGGCTCTGTGCGTGGGGAACCATGCTCTGGAGGAGCTTGAGGGCCAGGTACTGAGCGGGGACCCCACACGGAGAGCATGAAGCACTCAGCCCTTTGAGCCGACTCTCTGGGCCCTGTAACCGCGGCCATCTCCCGTTCGGGTCTGTGAGGTCCCCTAGGGTGGTCTGGGGAACGTGGTGGCACTTGTGTCTGTAGGACAAAGCTGCATTCGGTGGGCTGGAGCGAGAGTACAGCGGATACTTGCACACAGCCCACCCGGGTTCTGCCAACCTGTATGGTCCCACGAGCACCACGAGGAGTGATTCCTGAGTGCAAAGCCAGAAAATGATCCCTGAGCATCACTGGATGTGAGTGACCCCACACACACACACACACACACACACACACACACACACACACACACACCTGTCTTCTGCACAGAGAAAACGACCACAGAGAAACATGACCAGAGGGCCCATTTCAAAAATTAAACACGGGGCTGCAGCAATAGTCCAGCAGGCAGGGTGTTTGCCTTGCACATGGCCGACCTGGGTTTGATCCCCAGCATCCTATATGGTCCCCTGAGCACTGCCAGGAGTAATTCCTGATTGCAGAGCCAGGAGTAACCATTAAGCATCGCTGGGTGTGATCCAAAAAGCAAGAAAAAGAAAATTAAACATTAACCTGGTTTCGGGGCGGGACTGAATGAGCCTGGTAACTAGGTCCCTAGTTCCTCTAGGGTGGGTCATAGCAGGGATAAGGCTAAGGGAGCAGCAACAAGCCCCCTTCCTGTCCATTATCTTCCCTGTCCCCCTCCCCACCCCTAGGCCTCTCCCTTGACTAATCGCTCTAGGTTTTAATGACCAGCCTGCTGGGAATTTCCCCTGCTGCTCTAAAGCATTCGGCCCCTCTCCTTGTGGAAGCCAGGACATAGGGGTCACTGTCCGCTCCCCATGGGATCAGATGAAAAGAGAGGGACAGAAACCAGATGGAACAGGCGGTAGATCTCTGCGGTTTGGGACCTTACCGAAGTATCCAGGTCTCTGCAGGCTACGGTTCCCTCACGTAAAAGAAGGACACGGGGGCCGGAGCGATAGCCCAGCGGGTAGGGTATTTGCCTTGCACGCGGCCGGCCTGTGCCGGCCTGGGTTTGATCCCCGGCATCCCATATGGTCCCCGAGCTCCGCCAGGAGTGATTCCTGAGTGCAGAGCCAGGAGTAACCCCTGAGCATCGCTGGTGTGAACCAAAAAAGAAAAAAAAAGGACACAGCTGTCCAGCCACAAATGGACATTATGGGCCTGGTATGAGCGACCAGCTGGACACTGACTTCAAGACTCAGCTCTCAGAGTATTTCAGCCTCTCTGCAAGTGTAATGGAATGCAACTTATTCTAGTTCAACTTTCTGTGGTTTGGTCTTTCCTTGTGGCTCATAAACTCAAGGCCCCTTTTCCTTATTTTTGGATTGTAGGGTACCACAATAAAACAAGGTCGCCTCTCGCCATAGGCAATAGCAGGCACTCAAGGTAATTCAGGGATGTGGTGATGCACAAGGCTGGCTACAAAGTGCCTGCCCAGGCTGGGGCGGAAGCCGGAGTGCTTTGGTATGGTCAGTCACAGTGCAGGCTGGCTGGGGTACGGTCACGGGGATCGTCACGGTGCAGGCTGGCTGGGAGTCAGGTGCGGCTGGTCACGGTACAGGTTGGCTGGGGTACGGTCAGTCATGGTGCAGGCTGGCGGGGGCATGGTCAGTCATGGTGCAGGCTGGCTGGGGTACGGTCAGTCACGGTGCAGGCTGGCTGAGCGCACTCTGAGCGCAGAGCCAGGAGTAAGCCCTGAGCACTGCTGGATGTGTCCCCCCAAAAACAACACCAGTCCAAAGTGAAAAATTCTGATCATATATAAAAGGCTCGAATGCCCAAAACAGTAACAATCATGGACCTCATTCCCAATGAATGGAGATGATACTGGCGCCCGCTCGAACAAATCGATGATCAATGTGAAGTGATATAAAAGGCTCGAAATACAGAATAGACCAAAAGAACAGGAAAGGCTGCCAGCAGCGCCTCACCTGCCTGATCTGAATCCCTCTGTGGGCTGACACGTGTGGGAAACTCAGGGTGTCCCACCTGGCTTCACCTTCCCTTGGCTGTTCCCTAAGCCCCTCTGGCAAGTCTTCCCGAACAAGGACCAGGAGGTCAGGACTGGGCTCAAGGTGCCCCATCCACCCAGACCCATAAAACGCTTGTGAGAGATTCTGGTCTCTTGTGAGATTGGTCGCTTATGAGAGATTCTGGTCTCTCCACAGAGATGGGACACTCCCCTGCCGGCACTGGCCTGCTGTTTTCCCTTACCCCTAGGGATGCCCAGTCCAAGACACCATGGCAAGTATCTGGTCCACACTGGGCCTCCCTACTCTACCCGATTTCCAGCCTCACAACCAGCCAGTATAGGAGCCCAAGCAGCTGGAACTATGTTCCCTTCACAGAGGGACCAAGACTGAACACAGGGCCCTCTTTTGCTTTTCTGTCTCATTCTGCTGCCAGCGTGGCTTAGGCCTCACCTCCTCCAGGAAGCCTTCCCACACTACACCCCTCTCAGGGCTTCTGATCAGAAAAGGAGCTGCCACCATCCCCCTCTTCCATCCTCCTGGAGGGCAGAGATGCCTTGGCTGCTCCCTCTGGCCATGCTTCTCAGACCAAGAAGAACCTGCTAGAACAAGGAACACAGATGACAAGGACAGGATTTACCCCACTGGACAAGGAAGGCGGCAGAACAGGAGCTGCCTATGGTGCTGGAGGGTAGCCAGGGGGGATCTTGCTCCCCAGGGATGCGGTTCCCTTCCGGTAGGGCACTGTCTTGGCCTCTGGCCACCGCTGGAGACTTATCTCCATCTCCTTCTGCCAGCCCCGATGGCCCAGCCAGCTGTGCAAGCAGGGCTGAGAAGTAGGCGTTGGAGGCAGCGGTGCAAATCCCCAGGTCGGCACTGTGGGAGTAGCCTGGGAATGGCCGGGCTACTGGCCATCTGCTGAGCATCTGCAGGGGGCCCTGCCCGCTCTTCCCATCCCCACTCCCTCCTCAGAACAGCCGGCTCCACCCTGATGCTGTCTTGCAGGTGGGGAGAGAGGGAGAGAGCCAGGTTCGAGGCTCACTCATAGGCTGATGCTGGCAGCAGGCAGCCTCCTGGTGTTGGCTGGCACCAGAGCTGAAAAAAAAGGTCGAGTCACAGGACAAGAAATAACTCCCAAGGGAGCCTGCAGGCCTGGCAAAACCCTGAGTTATCTCTCCAGGTCGCCTGGCCACTTCCCATCCAAGGACTGAGTGGATGAGACTCTTGGGCCCTGGGAGAGCAGCTCACCCTGGCGGTGCCCAGCACTAAGTGTGGGCAGGACACTACCCGCCACCAGCCTCACACAAGCTCTATGGTCCAGGCTGTGCTGCAAGCAGCTGCGGGCCTGCAAGGCACCAAACTCTCCCTGCCTCATTCTTATCTGAATGAGACTCGAGTATTTCCGCTCCGCAGTGGCTGAGATGCTGAGCGCCAGTTTCCAGATAGAGGAAACCAGGTGGAAGGTGGAAGGAGCAGGGGGTGGAGCCAGGGGTGGGTGTGGTTCTCAAAGGGTCCTTCCAATCTGCTGTGCTAGGGCCTGCCTACCCACATCAGAGCTCAGCTGCTGACCACGTCTCTCCGCATAATCACTGCAGGTCTCAGACAATCTTTTGCGTGTGTGCAAAAAAAGTGGGGTGTGACCATTATGTGAAGCCTCAATTTTTTGGGTTTGATTTTGGTGCAGAGGGGAGAAAGCACAGTGGGTAAGACTCTTGCCTTGCCTGTGCCTGACCTGGGTTCAATCCTTGGCACCCCAGAAGTCCCCCAGTATGAGTGATCCCTGAGCACCGTCAGGAGAAAGCCCTGATCAATGCCAAGTGTGGCCCCAAAACAAACCAAAAAATGAAAAAAAATTAAAAAAGGCCCAAAGGATAGTACAGGGGCTGAGTTTGCTGTGGAGGTGGCTGGCCCTCGTTCAGTTCCCAGTACCACATCTGGTTCCCCTGATTCCAGAGCCAGGAGTAATTCCTGATCACTTCTAGGTGTGCCCTGTATTACTTAAAAATAGGGTTGGAGCAATAGCACAGTGGGTAGGGTGTTTGCCTTGCATGCGACAGACCTGGGTTCGATCCCCAGCATCCTACATGGTCCCACGAGCACTGCCAGGAGTAATTCCTGAGTGCAGAGCCAGGAGTAACCCTTGAGCATTGCTAGGTGTGACCCTCCCAAAAATGGGGTGCACTGGTTATGCAGTGAAATATGGAAGGACCCTAAACCCTGACTTAATAACACCAGAGTTCACACTGCAAGCTGCCAGGCCCTCTAAGACTCAGTTTCCTCGTCTGCAAAATGGGGAGAAGACAAGAAGAAATTACTGAAAACAAATATGCCAAAACTAGTACACTGTTTTGGGGTTGGAAAGTACAGCGGGTCAGGCGACCGCCCGGCGCAAGGACAGACTGGGTTAGAATTCCCCCATTCAGATGGTTCCCTGAGCACTTCCTGGATCGATCTCTGAGCACAGAGCCAGCAGTAACCCCTGAACATTGCCGGATGTGGTGCCAAAAAAAAAATTAAATTATTTATCTAGGAGGGGAAAAGGCAGACAAAGATGACAGGTAATAATAATGCTTTTGTAAGTGCTCAACAGGCTGGAGCAAGTTTCCATCTCCGGCCCGGGTGGACTTTAAAAGGATGATGTGGTGCAAAAAAAAAATACTTCCTTTTCCTTTGTCAATTAACTTTATTGAGCTAGAATTTATATACAACATAATACAGCCATTCATTGTATCACTGTCTTCCCGTTCATCATCGATTTGCTCGAGTGGGCACCAGTAACATCTCCATATGTCCTGTCTTATGCTAGTAGAGCCCAAGGGCACCTGCTTGCTCCAGGAACATAAAGAGCCTAAAACCATTCCATCAGTTCATGGGAATGAGGTCTATAATTGTTACTGGTATTTGGCATACTTGGGGATAATAAGTAGGGGTACCCTATGATGCTTTGGGGAGCAATGGTTCAGTGTCTAAAATCTCAGATGGAGCCTGCAGCTCCTTGGAGAGTGTTCCTCGGGGTTTGTTAAATCAAAGTGCACCAGACTTGGAGGCTGGAGTGATAGCACAGCAGGTAGGGCATTTGCCTTGCACGCAGTTGACCCGGGTTCGATTCCTGGCATCCCATATGGTCCCCTAAGCACCGCCAGGAGTAATTCCTGAGTAATTCCAGAGTAATACAGGAGGAACCCCTAAGCATTGCCGAGTGTGACCCAAAAAGGAAGAAAAAAAATAACAACAAAAAAACAAAAACAAAATGCACCAGGCTTTCCTCCTCTTCTTCCTGCTCACTGGGACCCTCCCCCCACACACACACACACACACACACACACACACACACACACACACCAGCACCAACTCAGCGAGTAGTTCTAGTTCACTGCCATGGTATAACTTTCAGCTTCTTTGCCCCAAGCCTGGACTTTCAAAGTCTATTTCTGGACCCTGAGGAACAGCACCAACATTCAAATCTGGCCATGCCCATGCCTGTTGAGAAGCTCCCGCTGTGGCCCCACAAACAGCATCAAGGCTGCAATTTGCATTTCTCCACAAGTGGTGGCTTCTTTAATAGTGCCCCTCGGTGTCTGACAGTGATAAACTAACATGCAATGTGAGATTTTGGCAACAATAACCATTTTATAATCTATTTTTTGGTGGTGGGGGGCATCACACAGTGATGCTCAGGGGTGACTCCTGGCTCTGTACTCAGGAATTACTCTTGGCAGGGCCGCGGGGATCATACGGGATGCTGGGGATTGAACTGGGTCAGCCACATGCAAGGCAAACACCCTCCCTGCTGTATTATCACTCCGGCCCCAACAATAACCATTTCTTTCGGCACAGTCTGTGAGGTGTGACGCTCGAGCATGGTGGTTCATGCCAGCATGGTGTTCAAGCCCCTGTTCTTCCATGAGACCCTTTCTCAAGCGACATAAGCTCTGAGAACCTGTTCGCTTCCCCCAAGACTGGCAGAGAACCAGGGTCTGCCTGGTCACGGGGATGGCTCGGAGGTGGGGGGGCCTGCCCTGCCACAGGGAACTGGGGGTACCTTTGAATTGTAGGGTCCGGGCACCACCTCCGGGGTCCCGGGATCACAACAGGTGTGTGGCCGTGGACATCACAAGGATGATGACAACGAGAAGGGAGAATGAGTTCACACTTAGATCCAGACCCTGGAATAAAGCAAATCCTGCAATAAAGTGAGTCCAGTGCACATACACAAATGAATGAAGTGAAAAAAATACCCGAACACACAGAGCCCCCTGCAGAGGGCAGCGTCCCTGTCCCATTCATGTCCTCAGTGGGGGACACAACCTTTTCTTGTTTTGGACACTGGGGCCACACCCCGTGGTGCTTGGGAGCTACTCCTAGCTCTGTGCTGGGACTGAGGACCACACACAGTGAGCAGAGCACCTGGATGGCCCTGCTCCTGAATCCCTCCATGCCGACTCTCTGCAGGAACAAGCCAGGATGGCCCCTCCTCCCAGTTGCTGCACAGGGCTCAGCCGCCCTCTCCGTGGAACTCAGTTCAGGTCCTGTTATCATTCCTCACCTCCTTCACCTTCAAGTCCTCAAGTCAGACCTTCTCAGGAACCATGCCCAGCACTCTGTTTAGATCTGCAACCTCTCCTGTCCTCACTCACCGGGGCTGCCACCCCTGGACACCAGGTGTATCCACTTGTCCTTTGCTGTTTGCCTTTTCTCAGATTAGACAGCTCCTCCTCCTCCCTCCTCCTCTTTTCCTCCTCCTCCTCCTCCTCCTCCCTGGTCCTCCTCTTCCTCTTCCTCCTCCTCCTCCTCCTCCTCCATTGGGGTCTGTGGCATTCACTGGCAAGACCTATCTCTACCAGGGCGAGAAGGACCCAGGGCCTGGCAGAGATAAATGAATGAGAACCTGGTGACCGGAGAGCAGGTAGGACAGACCAGGCAGGAAGTCCTCATGCATGCCAGTGATGGTCCCCTGCTACTGCTCCTGTCCGATACGGTTACTATTGCACGCCACTGCCATGACTACTGCATTACTATTACTGTTGCTATTTTTTGTTGCTGTTTTATGGGGGATCTACACCAGGCACTGCTCAGGGTCTGCTCCTGGCTCTGTACTTGGCGGTGCTTGGGGATCATACGGGATGTTGGGGATCGAACCCAGGTAGGCGCATGCTGGCAAACGCCCTACCTGCTGTACTATCGCTCCGGCCTCCGATTGTTGCTATTTTAATCCCTCAAGGTGTTAAAAACCCCCATATCCCTTCTCCTAAAATTCATCCAGTTTTACACTTTCCTGACCCTGACTGTCACCCCACAGTCTCTTGCTGATGGTCAAGAACACGCTCCTCTTTAGTAGGTGGGACCAAATGAAAAGGTCAATTTTCATAGAGTCAGGAAGGGTGATGGGATTTCATCAGTACGTTTCCCATGCCGCCTGCCAGCCCCACTCAGCTGCTGCCCAGTCACTAGTTGGTCTCCAGTGAGTCCACCCGATTCTGGACCTTCTGACTGGGGTGATGGCACAGCACCTCAAAATACCACAGAGGCCATTTTTTTTTTAAACAATATGGACATTCCTCCAAAGACTAGAGATTGAGCCCCCGTTTGACCCAACCATACCACTCCTGGGAATATAACCTGGGAAGTCAAAAACACACAGCAGAAACACCATCTGCACTTTTATTTTCATAGCAGCACTATTCACAATAGCCAGAATCTGGAAACAACCAGAGTGCCCGAGAACTGATGACTGGATAAAGAAACTTTGGTACATCTACACAATGGAATACTATGCAGCTGTTAGGAAAAATGAAGTTATGGAATTTGCCTATAAATGGATGGACATGGAGAGGATCAAGTTGAGTAAAATTAGCCAGAAGGAAAAAGATATAGAATCTGTCCTTAATGCAGTCACATTTATTTGCATGGTATATATAGTATATATAGTATGATACTAATATCCAAGGTCTGGAAAAACATGGATCAAGAGGTCTTGTCAAAGGTGGAATCTACCACAAATGGGTGGGAGTCAGAGGTTAGCTAAGACAGAGAAGAGAACAGTTTGCTAATAATTGTCGAAAGTGATAATACCAGCTTAAAACTGAGCATTGAATATAAGCAAAAAGATACACATGATAACCTCTAATGTATGTATTGCAATCCACAATGTGTAAGAGAAGAATATAGAAAGAGAGAGAAAGAGAAAGAGAGAAAAGAGATAAAGAACCTGTCATAGAGGCAGGCTAGGGGACTGGGAGGGAATTTGGGACATTGGTGGTGGGAAATGGGCACTGGTGGAGGGATGGGTGCTAGAACACTGTATGACCGAAACCCAAACATGAACATCTTTGTAATTGTATATCACATGGTGGTATAAAATATTTAAATAAATAAACAAATAAACAAATAAATAAATAAATAAAATGCCACAGAGGTATTGCTTAGAGGCTTCAAATAATAAAAAGAGGAGCCTCCTGAATTATTTTCTGGTTCAGAAGAAGCCAGTCTCCTGGTCATAAAAACAGGGTCCAGCGAGAGAGCTCCAAGGTTGCAGTGCATCAGCAAGGCCGGCGCTTGATCCCGGCACAGCACGGCCTCCTCAGACCAACCCTGCTTTCTGGTGGAGTTCAGTGGCACCGAATCACAGGCCTGAACAGAAACCCTCATCCAGAAGACACCAGGTACTGCTGGGAGCAGCGCCCATGGTCCTGGGCACTGTTGCCTCTCACCCCTGAAGCCCTCAAAAAATATTAAAACAAAACCCATGTTTGACAGCAATTTGAGGCCATTTGAATATAGGAGATGGTAAAGTCCTTTCCCAGAGAACCATGACTAGCCTCTAAGGCTGGAGGCTGGATGACTGCTTGCTTATCATTGTGTCTTTGCTCACTGGTTCTTCTTTTTTGGTGGCGGAGGGCGGCGATAACTGGTGGAGCTCAGGGGACCGTGTGGTGTCAGGAATCAAACCGCGATCAGTCACATGCAAGGCAAGTGTCTTAACCCTTATATTATCTCTCCAGACTTCGTTGGTTCTTCTTACAAAGCGTTTAGTTACAGATTTGCTAAGGCTAGATACAGGGGTGTCAGAGTTGAAAGAAAGTCACTGGGATCATATGTATGCCTCCTCCGTTTCACAGGAGGGAAGAGTGAGGTGCGGTAGGGGGCGGGCACTTTCCTAAGGCCAGAGAGCAGAGGGACAGGAACTGCCCATCTTGGAATGTCTGCTTGGTCCCCCTGGCCCTCCTGGTTCACACTGCCTCCTGGCTGGCCAGATTCCAGCAACACCAGCTTCAGTGCTCTGAGGTGTGAGGCTCTGCTTCTCAAATGCAATGTTTCTTAAGCTTTGGCTTAATCAACCCAGAGCTTCTTGACAATAAGCCAAGTTAACAGTACTATCCCCTCTCTTTCTCTCTCTAGTTACTTCCTTGGAGTAAAGTCCTCAAAGTAGAAGTTGAGGGGCAAAGGGTAGTTATTATCATTTTTCTTGCACCTTTGTAACTGGTAGTCAGATTGTTCTGCCAAATCCTATCCCGCCCACACAAAGCTCTTTTCTACATGTATGTTCATTGGTTTCTATAGGAAAACACAGACACACTGTTTTCACTGACACGCTGCATGTGTTTTTAAACAAACAAATCTGTTCTTGGAGTCAGGATCCCAGGGTTGGGAGGCTGGCCTTGACCTCCGGCGAGCCACATCTCCCGCGATGGGTGATGCCTATCTGGCTACAGAGCGGGTGGATTTCTTAAGCGCCCTCTGAGCATGGACAGCTCCATGGCACATTTTTCAAGTGACTAGACAGGATGACTTTTTTTTTTTTTAATAACCAGAAAATGCCCTGATCTTAGTCAACGGGGCCCCAAAGGGCTCTTCTAGGAAAGTGGTCCTGGGTGAGACACAGTAAGGAACGCCGGGACACTCAAGTAACACTTAAGTTCCTCCAGAGGAGCTGCACTTGTACTTAGCTCGCTTTTCAAGGGATAATAATACTCATCTGTGGTCCAACTCCAAGTCGGTGACGCTCCCCTACACCCCACCCCTGGGGCAAAAGGCGAGGTCAAGGCTACTGTACCTAAAACGCCAGCCCTGCAGTCAAAGACAGTTGGCCCTAGGAAGGGCTTCACCCAGCCTCTGCCTGCCGCTTCTGTTGACCTGTGAGTGTGCATGTGTGTGTTTGGGGGGGGGGAGTCTTCTCTTTTCTTTGGTTGTGAGTAAGCTCTGGGTGTAAGGCAGGTCCCGACAGGGACAAGAGAGACTAAGAAGGCCCAGATAGTTCCTCCTCCATCAGGGTAGGAGAGGACTGGGGGAGGCCGCCTGAGTTGGAAGCTCGGAGAAGCCCCCTCTCTCGCTGCACCTCTCTCACTCGGGGCGCTCCGTGAGCAAGTGCAGATGGCACAGGAGACCCGGGCCCAGAATCCTGCCATGGGCAGTGCGCCAGCCCCCCTCCCCCCGCCCCAGGATCCCTGCACTTCCCTGGAGAAATAGCGCCCGCTCTGTTGGGGCAGCTGAATGCTGAGGTGAGAGCAGCCTTCCAGGGCCAGGAGGTCAGCAGTTGCCTGCCCTGCCCAGGGCCAGAGGAGCAGGTTCCGTGTTTACAGCGGGTGAGGTCCGGAGGCAGGCTGTGCACACCCGGTGCCAGCGGCTACAACCAGAGGGGGGTTGGGGGGGGGGGCGGTCTGCCACACGTGTGCTAGGCGCTGCCCAACCTCAGCCATACCCCGCCTGCCTGCCTCTGCGGTGGGAAGGAGCCTGGACGCGGTCCCCTAGGTCCAGGTGCACGCAAGCATGCATCTGCTCCACGACCCCCCAGCATCTCTAACTCAGGGCGCCCCCCAAAACACTCGGTGGACAGAGACTCTGATCACCTCTCCCCGCATGCTTGGGGGGTCTCCCCGCCTTCCGTTTTCCCTGCGGCGAGCTGAAGCCCAGTAGTTCCCCAGCCAGAAGGAAAGCGCCCCGACACGGTCCCGCGGGCACCCAAGCCACACGCGGGTGGAGGGGTCTATGGCGACCGCTCGCTTCTCGGCGCCCAGGGACAGCGGCCTCCCCAGCAAGACCAGAGCTCTTGGGGAACCCCGACTTCGGGGCAGTCCCTCCCGACAGGCGAGGAAGCGACCACGGTGGGGGAAACTGAGGTCGAGAGCGGTCACGCGGGGGCTGGAAGCCCATTCCCCAGCATCCCTCCGAGGCGCCGCGCGCACCACACCGGGCCCTACCTTGGAGACGGCCGCGCAGGTGGCGGTGGCGGTGGCGGCGGCGTCCAGCTCCCGCTCCGCGCTGCTCGCCGCCCGCCGAGTCCCCGCGCCCAGCGCCGCCGCCCCGCAGGCTCCCGGGCGGGGCCGGGGGGCGGGGGGGCCGGGCTAGCCCCGCCCGCGCGCCCACGACTCCCTGCGGGCCACCCCGGCCCCGCCGCGCCCCCACCCCTGCTCGCGCTCGCCGCCACCCCGGAGGGCTGGGCTCGGGGGCGCGCACACGCCGCGGCGCAGGGGAAGGGCGGGGACTGTCGCCCCGCCTCCGCCTGTCCCCGTCTCCCCGGCTAGTCCCCGAGCAGCGCGGGGCGCGACCTCCCGGAGCCCCCTCCCAGTTGGGTGAGCGAGATGAAACCGTCCCCGCGTCTGCCTTTCGGCGGGGAGGGGGAAGCCTGCTGGGAACTGGAACGCGAGGATCTCCGGTCCCCCGCCCGGGAAAGCGCGCTCCGCAGGGGCCAGGCGTGAACCTTGGGCGGGGAGCAAGTGCTCGACGCGTCCCCGCCCGTCCGCAGGTGGACGGCAGCGCGCGGGGCCCGGGGCCGCCCTTCGCAAGGCGGCCAGCAGGGGGCGCGACCGCTCTGCGCCACCCCCCCGCTGTCCACCCTGGGCACGACCCCACTCTGCGTCAGCCAGGCCCGAGGGGACGCGCTTGCGGATGTGCTTCACTCAGCAGGAAGCCGAGACACAGCGGTGAAGTACGTTGGTCACCGTCACACAGCCGGTCAGCCGCAGACCCTCATTCTTGTCCACTCGATGCCTTGCTCCAGGAAAAAGCACACCCTCAGGTGACCTGTCCAGAGGCCCAGGGCAGTGCTTGGCACCGCCTCCAGACTCATCCGGCCTTTGGGTATCAGCATGAAAGGGCTATTTCCAGAAAGCACATGGGAAAACAAGTGTGCAGGGAGCGGCCCCTGACCCCTAGGCTTCAAAGTGGCCTTTATTTATGATCACTCAGAGGTCAAGGTCAAGCCCTCAGAGGTTCTCCACTGGCCTGGGGCTCCGCAAGATACGGGCTGCACCCGCTCCTGGAGCTCTGCCGTGGAATGGAGCAATTGTACAGCAGAGACGCTATCATCCCCAGCATCCATCCCATACGGTCCCCTGAGCCTGCCAGGAGCGATCCTTGAACACAGTCAGGAGTAAGCCCTGAGCACAGCTGGGTGTGGCTCCAAAACAAAACAAAGAATAAGGGGGATTTCTCTTCCTACTCTTGCCTCATCCCTCCCTCAGGTCCGCACCAGGCCTGTTCTGTGGGAGGTGGGGGCTTAGGGGGGAAACACGGACATGGGGTGTGCATATATACACCCTCCGGCTCTCACGCCTTCACTCCCTTTAGTACATGGGGGTGGCAGCTCAGTGATGACCCGCCCAGGGGACCTTAGCTGGGAATCCACATAAAAGGCTCAACCCCATGGCCTTGGACCCCTTGGCCAGCACCTTCTCTTGGGCCTTACTGCCGATGAGGTCCAGGCAGCTACAGCCCCTGCTTCCTTCCCCGGGTGCTGGGTGTCACCCTAGGCCAGCTGAGCCTCACCAGCCACGTGTGGTCAGTGCCTGGTGGGACTGGGCTCTGTGGGAGGGGTAGTGACCATGTCCATCGCTGCTCTCAAGGGAATGAGCTGAGGGGAAGCATTGCGTTCCAGCCATGCTCTCTGTGGGGTGGGGGCCCTGACTCCTCCCTGCCCCCTGGCTGGCTGGGCAGGGAGGGCACATCCCCTGGGGGAGATGGTGAGGGTGCGAGGGATCAGATCCTCCAGTGAGGATGGGGGTGACAGCTGTGTTGCGGGCCAGGAACCTGACACCGGGTGGGCTCTGCAGGGCAGGGGGGCAGGTTTCTGCGAAGCAGCAGCAGCAGTCGCCAGCAGCTCCCTCTCAGGCCCGGGGAAGCTTCAGCATCAGAGAGAGGTGAGCTGGCGGGGGCCTGGGTCTAAGCCCTCCATCTCTCTGCAGCTGAGTGACTCTGGGCCCTGTTCATAAGTTCTCTGAGTCTCCTCTGGGGAGAGCTGGCCCCGCAGTTCCCATTTCCACCGCTGGCACACCCTCCTTGGGGAAAGACCCTCTGTATGGAAAAGGTTAAAGCTTCTATTATAGGGGCCGGAGAGCTCTGGAACATCAGGTAAGGGCCTTATCCTGCACACAGCCACCCCTAAGGCCCCCAGCCTTGCCAGGAAGAGAAAGGGAGAGGGTTAGGGAAGGTAAGAGACAGGTGGTTGTCGGACGGTGCTGCCCCTCTCTCAGATCCGTGTCTTTACTGAGGTGCTGAGGGCACCATGGGAGATGCTGAGGTTGGCCACTTGCAAGACAAGTGCCTTAACCCCTGAACTATCTCTCCAGCCCAAGGAGATACGGGCTGAGGTGGCGTGGCGTGGGGACACGGGGACGGAGGGGCGTTGGTGTGGCCTCGTCCCTCTCCCTAGACAGGCAGCAAGCAGGGTCTCCCCACAGGCTCTGCATCACCTGTTCTGCAGGGTCCCAAGCGCTGCCGAGGTGGATGCAAGGAAGGGGTGTGCCACGGGGCCTGGCAGCACCTGGAACTGGGCCCCACTGCCCGCTCACGGAAACTGCTGAGTGCATGCCCGGCTGCTGGGGGCATCGTGGCTGCCCCCACACCTCCAAGGTCCATTTGTCATGAAGGAGGTGACTGGGACACACACTATTGTGTGTGTGTGTGTGTGTGTGTGTGTGTGTGTGAGAGAGAGAGAGAGAGAGAGAGAGAGAGATAAGTGGGGTGCCTGACCCAGGGCCTCACTCACTTCCACAGCAGTTCCCCTTGGTGGTGGAAGGGGGTTTTCCCTGGGAACCTCCCCACAAAGGAACCAGGCAGACAGGCAGGAGTGGGCCTGTGCAGAGATCGCTCCGAGCCCTCTGGCACCCTGAATGCACAGACCCCTCCCCCATGGGATGCAGGCAGGGGGCAGCCCTGCTCGGACCGAGGGAGAGACAGAGAGAGAGAGAGAGAGAGAGAGAGAGAGAGAGAGAGAGAGAGAGAGAGAGAGAGAGAGAGAGAGAGAGAGAGAGAGAGAGAGAGAGAGAGCGCAGCTGGCAATGAGGCAGGTGGTGTGTTCCTGGCTACTGAGCCTCGCTCCTGGTGCACAGTGTGTGCGGTGCCTCCAGCATTTACCTCGCTCCATAGGGGTGAGAGGGAAGGAAGGAGCTCCTCCAGGCAGGCTGGCGGTTAAAGTGCTCTATTGCGGAGTGAGGTGGCACCCTGGGGTGTGCTGGTGACGCAGCGAGGCACGAGTCCACCACCGCGACGTGGCAGAGCAGGTGCCAAGGGCCCAGGAAGGGAAGGCACTTGTCTGGGGCGTGGGGTCACAGGACCCAGGCGCTGGACCACTGCTCCAGGGCCATCCCTCCGGCGACAGGCACGGGAAGGCAGCGACTCCCGGTCAGGTCAGGCGTCTCCGTCCCCTTCGTCCTCGCTGGCACAAGCCTCGGGCAGCGCCGGGTCCCGGCATGTGCGAGACTCCAAGTACTCGGCCTTGAACGCTCCAGCTCCCCCAGCAGTCGGCCTCCAGCCGCCCCGGTGGGCCGCCCGCAGCTGCCGGAGCTGCCTCATGGGGGAAGGGGTTCATGTCGTTGAAGGCGATGTTCATCAGCTTCCTGAGGAGAGGCGGCAGCCTGAGCCCTGTCCCACCGCACCAGCCTGAGCTCTGCCCTGCGCTGAGTGCCCTGATCTCAGCAGAGCTACGGTTGGGGTAATACAGGAAAGCTTTGTCCTGGACGCCTGCCTGGAGGCGGCATTTACGGAAATCCTACGGGTGGGTAGACAGGCAGACCGTGGTGGTCTGGAGGCATAGCCTGACGGATAGGGCTATCCCAGGCATCCCATTTGGTCCCCCAGCACCGCCAGGAGTGCAGAGCAAGGAGCAACCCCTGAGCATTTCCGGTGTGACCCAAAAAGCGAGGGGGAAGAAACCATGAGAAACCGCACAGCCTAAAGCCCAGAGGGAGGCGGGCCCAGGAAGTCACCTAGTTCTGTCTAGTAGGGTCACAGGCCATGGGTATGGAGACCGTGGGGGGGCGGAGGCGGCAGGAAATGACTGAAGAGGGGCTGAGTGCCGGGGGAAGGGGCAAGGGATGGCGCTTTCCCGGCTGGAGCGCAGGTTCGGCTGTGTGTGGGTGCGGCTGGGGCCGGGGGCTCTCACCGGCTGTCGCAGATGGTCTTAGTGAAGAGCCGCAGGTACTGGTAGATCTCCAGGCTGTCCTGCAGCCTCAGGATCTCCTGCTCGTTGTACTTGAAGATGGCCAGGGCGTAGCGGAACACCACCTGCGGGGCGGCCCAGGGTGCGGCTGAGGGGCGCAGGCTGGGGGACCAGGCGGGAAAGCCAAGGGGGCACTGCTGGAGGTCGTCCGCGGAAGCCGGAGCTTGAGCTCTGGGAAGGGGCGGAGCGTCCCGGTGCCGGCCTCGAGAAGAGGGGTAGGGCTGTCGCTCCTGGGGCACCGGCAAAGCGAGGACAGGAAGCTGCAGCCTGGGATAGGGGCTGAGCGGCTGAGCGCAGGCAGGAGGGGAGGAGAAGGACCCCCCCGCCCCCATCTCCGACTCTAGAGCAGCCCCAGTGCCCGCCTGCGCCCTCATCCCGGGGCTGGGGGGAGCGCTAGAGCCTGTGCACGGAGGAGGCAGGGACAGCAGCTACACGGGGCGGGGCCAGGGAGACCACGCCCCGCCCCGCCCCCTCCCAGGTCCTGGGCGCCCACCTTGGTGCCCTCATACAGGAAGGCGTCCCAGACCCGCAGGAGTATGTCGCTGATGAGGCTGTCGGCAAAGACCACCAGGAACCAATTGAAGGTGATGACGGACAGGTCCACGCGGTGCTGCGCCAGGTGGGCCGTCAGCCTGGGCAGCTTCTCCGAGAGCAGGTCCTGCAGGACACGCTGGTCCACCTGCGGGTCCAGGAGGCGCCCATCAGCCCTGCCCGGGCCAGGAGCGGGCACAGCGCTGGCCTGCTGCTCCCCCATCCCCCGCAGTGGCCTTGGGGACTGAGCCTCCCGAGTTGCTGAGTCCTCCCTTGGTCGGTGGCATTTGGGCCCTTTGCAGCCCCCGACCACCTCAGGCCCGGTAGGAGCTCAGGCCAGTCTGGGCCAACGGTCCGCCTCTCTGCTCCCACCCTCTCCCCTGCATACAGGGAGCCCAGTTCCGACACGCTGGACTCCTGAAGCACCATCCTGATGCGAGGGCGGAGAATGTGTTTGAAAGGGCCCAGCAGCTTCCTCCAGGGAAGAAGCTCCAGTTGCAGCCTGGCGCTTCAGGGGGTTGACCCTTGCTCTGCACGTCCCACCTGGCTCTGGGGCCCAGGCTGGGGTGGACAGTGAGGGCAGAAGCGGTGGCCATGGAGGCAGCTGGGCAGCCTGGCTGGGAATTATCACCCCTTACATTCCCAGCCCTCCACCCCACTCCTTCCCTCAACCTGTGCAAGTGCCTGGCTGGCAAGCAGCGAGTGGGACTCCACTGGCCCCTCCTGCAGGGAGACCATGTGCCTCCAGTGAAGCGTGGAGACCTCTGGGGCTAACAGGGTCTGAGCCCCAGGTCACTCACAGGCACATCCCAGGTGGCCCAGAGGGGCGGTGATGTCCCCGGACACTCCCACTGTTCTCCCGCAGGCCCCACTCACCTGCGATGCTGTCAGGGTCTTGCTGTAGTAGTCAGTGGGCAGGATGGACTCCACGATGGCCACCAGGCACCAGAAGGCACTCTCCTCCTCTTCCAGGACCAGCAGGGCGATGGCCGCCAGCCTGGGGCGGGAGGAAGGAGGGAGTGACCTGCAGCTGCCCTGGCCAGGCGAGTCCAGCCCAACACCCTAATGAGGTGAGCTGGGAGACAGGAGTGGGGGTACGCCCTGGGGACCTCCAGCACGTCTCAGAGCAGGGGCCCTGGAGGTCCCTTATCTGGGGTGGCCCCGCCTGTGTTGGCTGCTGGGTGACTCTGGACAGGCCGTTCAGATCACCTTTGACGTTCCGCCTCCTCTTTGTGGCCACAAAGCTGCTGGGAGGGTGTGTGGCACACACTTGGTCCACCTGGCCGGCACACGGGAAGGACTCGCCGTCGTCCCCTGGGGGCAGCTACAGGCTCTGAGGGCCGGTGCATCTGCTGGCCCAGTGGACCTTTCTCAGTGCTCACCAAGCTGGGTGCACGAGGAGACAGGCCTGCGGTCCGGGGCTCGCCGGGATGGGGGCAGGCACAAACAGCCTTTCCTTCGCCTCCCCCTGTCCCCGAGTTCTCGTGAGGTCACGGGTGGGGGAGAAAGAGGATCTTCCCCCCAACCTGGACCCCCCAGGCGCTGCAGGGATGCTCTGCTCTACAACTCCCACCGGGACCAGAACAGCTGCCAGGAAGCAGGTGCCCCCGGACCACGTCAGAGGTTTGGGGATGCTGAGGAGGCAGCCGTGCTCAGGAGGCGCCCGGTGGACACTGTTAGCTCAGCTCTAGAGTGGACCTACAGCCGCCAGCACCCCTGTGCCCCTCTGACACGGGCACCAGGGCCCTCCTGTACAGCATACACACCTCCCAGATCCTCAAGGAGTGCCCATCTGACGGGAGCCAGCTGTGTGGGCTCGGAGAGCATCTCGCTGGCCACGGTCACACTGCATCCCGGCTGCGCTTACACGGGATTCACCCCCACCTCTAGGACAGCTAGGGGAGTCTTGGGAGAAAGAAATCCCTTCTCCTCCCCAGAACAGTGGGAGGGACTCCTGCCCTGGCTGGAAGACAGGTACAAATCAGCCTGAGTCTGGGAGGCGCGGACCCCAGGGTAGGCAGAGTCTCTGGGGGCAGAGAAGGCTCGCCTTGCTAAGCCCAGGAGCTGGGAGTGTGGTCTAGCTCAGGACAAGTGTGTGAGGCACTGGCCACCACGGTCTTTGTCAGTGTCCCAGGTGGAGGAACCAGGGCAACACTTCTTTGGTCTGTGCACGGGACAGACATAACTGATCACGGCACACTTCCCCTAGAGTCTCAATGCAGCCTCACGAGAAACCCTCACACTTCCATTGGCTGGATAAAACTGCTGGCCTAGGTGACTCGATCTCCCGACAAGAGGAGATCAAGGCACAGGAAGCCAGAAGTGACTCGCTGGGGTCACTTTTTTCAGGCCTTTGCTTAGGTTTCTGCACACGCTGGTAGAGAGTGCTCAGGCCTGCAGCCGACCTGCTGAACACGAGTGAGAGCGTGGGTAGGTCAGCAGCAGGGATGGAGGAAAGAGAAGACTATTAGGAGAGCACTTGTCCTCCCCTCCAAAAAGCATCCTGCTTTTTATCTAGGAGCAAAGTGGCTTTGATCCATTTTCCATTCTGGATTGGCACTAAAACATTTCTTTGATCTGTTACCCCTGGCGACAGGCTGGTTGAGGTTTGCCCCTGGAGACACTTGCACTGCAGTTCTACAAGAAGCCACTGGGTGGCAGCAGTCTGTCACGTGAAAGGGACCAGCCCGCAAGGGCTGAAGGCTTTGAAAGTAAGACAGGGTCAGCTCCTCACCTTTGCACAGGGTTCCTTGACCGAGAAACTTCCTACCTAAAGCAATAATACCTGCCGAGATACCAGTCATTGGGAAGACAGCTTCTGGTGGAAGGAGGGGCTGGAGCGATAGTCCACTGTCCATCCCATGAGGGAAAGGGGCTCTGGGCGCCTCACACACTGCCCACCCACGCATCCCCCCAAGTCCCTATCCCGAGAGAGAGCAGAGAACAGGTCGGGGCCGAGGGCAGGGCCAGGCAGCCCCTAAGGACCGAGGCCCCGGGCGCCTGCTTCTCTCATCTCCTCCCGGGCGGAGGGGCGGTCTGGAAGGCGGACACAGGCTCAACTCACCTGTTCAGGCCCTGGCAGTAGCCGATGGTGGGGTTCTGCCAGGAGAAAGCCAGCAGCACCCGGCGGAGCTTGTCGGGGAAGCCAGAGGTGGGGCAGGTGAAGTGCTTGTTGCTGGGGAAGGTCCGGTTCAGGTCCAGCTGGATCTGGCGGGCGGCGGGTGCTCGCGGGCCTGGCCCCGCCCAGCAGCTCCTGGTAACGGCCGGGGCCCTGCAGGTGCTGCACTCGGCGGTGGATCAGCCACCTCCAGACTGCGGCGCGCTGCTCCCGGGGCACGCCTTCACGCAGCAGCTGCTTCAGCTCCGCCGAGGGGGTCAGCTCACCCAGGGCGGCCCAGCGCTCCCCGAGCGGCCGCTCTGCCGCCTGGCGGGCCAGCAGGTGATGCGAGCGCACCTCCAGGGCCTGAATCTTGGCCAGCAGCTTCAGGTCCCTCCACCTCGTAGTTGGGCACCGTGGGGAAGCCGTGACTCGCCATATTCGCTGCGGACAAGTCGGCGAGAGCCCGGGTCAGCCTCGCTCTGCCTGGCCGCAATGGGCTCGCCCCTGCTGCCCACAGGGGGCCTCACTCAAGCTCTTGGGGCCTTCTGCTCCACACATGCAAGGGGTCCGGGGCACGCACCCGCTCTGCCTCCCCGAGACCCACTGCCTGGATCTGCTATAAACTGGGGTGGGAGGGTGGGGCTGCCAGCAAGGCACCTACTCATTCCGTGCACATGGACGGTGGCCCTAAACGGACTACTCCTCCATGCAGGACTCCTGGACTGTCCCAACAGAACCCACTTCCAGAGCCGCTGCCCAGGGACAGCAGGGAGTAGATAGTCAGGGAAGAACGAGCCTTTCCCTACTCTCCAGGGCTCTGATCATTTGAGGCAGAAAATGCCACGCGAGGGACGGGGTGGGGCTCAGGAAGGTAGAGAGGCAGGTGGCGGGTCCCACAGAAGGAGCACCCCGAGCCACGCAGGGATCCAAAGCTTAGACATCCAGCTCTGGGCGCCAGCATGCCCACTGTGCTCACAGAGCCGGGTCCCTGGGTGGGTCTGTCTCCCCTCCCTCGCCAGCGCCCGGTACCTCCCAGAGGGGAAGGGAGAATCCTAAAAGTAGCGCAGGAGCCGTGGCTGCACCCGGTCAGAGAGTGGCCGAGGCCAGGGGCTGCTGACTCAGCAGTGGACAGCCTCCAGCCTCCCAGCCGCAAGCCCACCTCATCAGCCATGGTGGGGAGGTGTGGAGGGGTTTGCGGGGCTCACATAGGGCAGTGCAGACAGCGTGGGGCGCCCAGGGGCTCACCTGATGGGGCTCAGCTCCACGCCATCCACAGGCGCCTCGCCGGCCTCCCACTGCAGCGCCTCCTGGATGAGTTGCTTCAGGAGCTCGGAGCACTCGTGGGGCTCGTCCCCCCAGGGCCGCCTGCAGCCTGCGCAACCCCGCCAGGTACTTGCTCTCCACCTGGCAGTTCCTGGCTTGGAGGTAGGCACACTGCAGGGGGTGGGGGGTCAGGCACCCGAGCCCCCAGAGGCCGAGGCCTCGAACAGTTTCTGGGGCCCCCCGCTCTCAGAGCCACAGGGACCCCCGACCCCATACCCCTACACCCTCCAGGGTTTCAGGAGGCAGGAAGGGCTGCAGGTGAGAGAGCTCAGGCCTGGCGCTGGCCAGGTTGGAAGGAATGTGGGCAGCAGAGTGGCCGCTGGCCAGTCCCCTCCCGTGTCTGAGCTCCCTCATGAGCACCACAGGAAGGAGAGGGGGCCCTGGGACCGGAAGGGCCAGTGAGCGTTCTCAGCCTGGCACTCAGTCAGCCAAGTGCTCTCAGGCCATCTCCTGGGCTCCTGCCATGCACCCCAACACACACACACACACACACACACACACACACATACAGGTATCTATGCACACACATAGACACATACAGGTATCTATGCACACACATAGACACATACAAACATATGCAGACATAAACAGATAACACAGTACACACATACAGAGACACAGACACATACTCACACAGACACACAAACCTGACACAAATATACACAGTCACATGACAGACACACACAGAGGCAGACACACACAGATATAGATAGACACAGATACACACAGACACAAACGGGCAGACACGGGCACACACACACACACACACACCACAGCTTCTCTGCAGGCACCTTCACCGCATCCTACTGGCCTGCTCAGTTGTGCTATTTGGACATCAAGGGCCGCCTCTGCCCTCCCTGCCTCAGTCCACAGGCCTGGTATCTTTTGTTGAAAGAACTTGCTCCACTGCCTGCTGTGGTCACACTACACACTGGGTGAGAGGACACCTCCCCAGAAAGCCTTCCCAGACTTCCCTCTTACAGGCCCCTCAAAGACTCCCCAGCCCGGAAGCACCTGGACTAGAGTGTCTCGCCTTTGAAACGTCTGAGTCTGGGGGATTTGCAGAGAAGTGGGGGGTCCAGGCTTTTCTGACTTTTTCAGTTCGCCGGGTGGGTGGGGGAAGCGCTTGGGCCACACCTGGTGGTGCTCAGGGCTTACTCGGCTCTGCCTCAGGGGACCTGGAGGGGGCCGGTGGGCCCGAACAGTGCTGGCCGCGGCGAGCACATTCCCGCCTGCTCGCGCCCAGCCCAGGACTTCTCTTCGGAGATGTCTAATGATCTCTTTCACTTCTTGCTCATTTTTATTCAGCTATTTGATTTGCTCACAGCTGTCTTGGCTGGTTCTGTTCCCAGGACTCTGACCACTCCATCTAAGTTATCCAATTTGTCTTTGTTGGCAGAGGGGCTGCTCAGGCTTCAGTTCTGTGGACTCCGCCCTTTCCTTTCCGCCTGAGCCTTCTTTCCCTTTGTCCAGGGAGCGAGAGCTCTGTTAGTTCCGCTTGATTCTTCATCAACTTCTGATCTCACTGGTTTTCTTTTTCTATTTTATTTATCTCTAATCTTGATTATTTCCTTCCCTGTGCCAGCTTCACAGGTTTGGCTGGTTCTTCTTTTTTAGTTCCTTAACTTGTAAAGTTAAGATTGTGATTTGAGGGGTCAGGTCGATAGTCCATCGGGTAGGGCATTTGCCTTGCAAGTGGCCAATTCCTGTTCACCCCATGGCATCCCATATGGTCCCCAAGCACTGCTGGAGTGCAGAGCCAGGCATAGTCCCTGGGCATTGCTGGGTGTGACCCAAAAAGCAAAATAAACAAACAAATAAATAAGATTGTGAGTTGAGACCTTTCTTCTTTCTTCATATGTACGTCCTGACAGCTACAATTTCCTCCCTAATTCTGCTTTCACTATGTCCCACGGTGGTATATGTTTGTTTTCATTTACCTCTAAGAATTTCCTACTCTTCCTTGTGATTTCTTTCTTTCTTTTTTTTTTGGGTCACACCTGGCAATGCTCAGGGGTTATTCCTGGCTCTGCACTCAGGAATGACTCCTGGCAGTGCTCAGGGGACCATATGGGATGCCGGGGATCGAACCCGGGCCGGCACAGGCTGGCCGCGGCATAAGGCAAACGCCTACCCACTGGGCTATTGCTCCGCCCCGCGATTTCTTTCTTGACTCTCTCATTAAGAATGTGGGATTCCTCCCGGCATCCCCATATGGTCCCTCGAGCACCGCCAGGAGAGTAATTCCTGAGTGCAGAGCCAGGAGTAACCCCTGAGCGCCGCCGGGTGTGACCCAAAAAAGCAAAAAAATAAAAAAAAAAAAAAAAAAGAATGTGGGATTCTGGGGCTGGAGTGACAGTACCATGGGTAGGGTGCTTGCCTTGAACATGGCTGACCCAAATCCATCTCTGGCGCCATGTATGGTCCCCGAGGCTGCCAGGAGTGCAGAGCTAGGAGGATGCCCCCTGAGCACAGCTGGGGTGATGTCCCCCAAAAAACAAAATAGGAAAGTGGTATCTGGGGCCAAAGGGATCATAAAGGCTTAAGGAACTTCCCCTGCATGTGGCCAGCCCTGGTTGATACCTGGCCTCGTGGTGCCCTGAGCTCCACCAGGAGTGACACCCAAGCATCACTGAGTACGGCCACTCCTTCACTCCCACCATCACCACACACACACACACACACACACACACACACACACACACACACACACGAAAGAATGTGGTATTTTAATTTCCACAATTCTGTGAGTTTCCCAATTTTACTTCTGCTACTGACTGCTAAGTTCTTTCTGCCACCAGGCATTTCACTATTAACTGTTAACCGCACACGAAAGACAGTAATGCAGAAAGTACTTATGTTAACTGGTGCAGTAGTAATGGAGCAGCAGAGGGCGCATCCCAGAGCAGAGGGCTAGAAGTAAGCACCGAGCACAGCTGGGGTCCGCCCCAAACAAACAAACACACAGAAAAAAATGAAAAATGTTTTAAATTTCCTTCTCCTGTCTTTTTGTGGATGTTCGACGGCTGGTTTCCTTTTATGGTTGCTATGGGAACATTTAAAATTTTGCAATTATTGGCTTGCTCTTCAAGCCCGTGATTTCCCCCGTAACACACGCCTGTCTTGTTTGTCTGTTTCTTCGCTTGCCTATTCCCACTCCCCTGCCTGCTGTACTATGGCTCCAGTCCTCACATCTTTATATGTTATGTTTTCTGAAACATACACTAAACCACTCCTTTTAAAGGTATGAGCCTCTAAAAATCATGCAGAAATCAAAAGGTGGCGTACAGAGCACAGTTACGAGAACAGTAGCCTTTAGGTTTCTCTTTTTTCCATGTATTCATCTCTGCAATCATGTAGAAAACAAAGCCTGGGTTATAAACTGTTTTGTGAGCAATAAACACGAGCTTTTATCCTTGCCGGTGCAGTGGCCTTCCTGGAGTGCTTTTATTTCATTACTTGGCCTCTCGTCACTGACCAGTGTCCTTCGCAGGGCTCTGCTGAAAACATCTTGCAGAGAAGGTAATGGACTCTCAGTCTCTGCTTATCTGCAATGTCTTCGTTTCACCCCCACTTCTGAAGTTTTGCCAGCATGAATTCCGGGCTCAGTGTTCCTCTCTGAGCAATGCTTGACAATGAGGCTACCTGCTGGGAATGGAATGTTCGGCCACTCTGTCTTTGGGTGCAAGTCACAGACACTTTCTTCTTCCATCAACCCGCTTGAGCCTGCCCCTCGCTGGGGCTTAGCACAGGGCCGTGATTACACGCCTTCTGTTGGCCTTGGCCGGGAGGTGACTGCACCGAACCTGGCTGTGTATCGCCTCCTACCTCTGGCCTCCAGTTTGAATGAAAAGCCGTTGAGCTCAGCGATGGAGGGGCCCGTGAGGCTTCTCCCCTTTCTGCTTTCTCCAGGTCTCTTTGTCTCTGTCCTCTGAGAGTCTGATCGCAACGTGTGCTGGCATGTGTCTCGCGCCCATCTCACTTGGAACTTGCTGGGCCTGCGTTGCGTGTTATAGTCGCATTTATCATCAGTTCTCAGGCATGGATTCTGCTGAGCTTCTCTCTGTCCTTCTCGCTCTCACGCTGCTCTTCTGGGTCAACCGTGATGCTCGCTTTTCTTCCTGTCGGGTCTAAATGTCTCTGTCTAGTCGACATTTCCCTCGGTCTTGTTTCTTTCTTTCTAAAGGAAGAATCACCTAAAGTCTTAATAATTTCCCGCCTGAGCTCCAAGCTGACTGCCACTTTGGATCCTTACCTGCCTGTGAATCCCTCTGGTGAGGGCTCTCATGTCAGTTATTACACTTCTGAGCCCCGGTTTTGGGGGCTTCTTTTGGCGTTTTCTTTCTTTTCTTTTCTTTTTTTCTTCCTTCCCTTCTTCTATTTCTATTTTACTCATGTATTATTTTTTACTTTCTACTATCTTTTGTTTTTTGGGTCACACCTGCCGATGCCCAGGGGTTACTCCTGGCTCTGCACTCAGAATTACTCCTGGCAGTGCTCGGGGACCATATGGGATGCCGGGATTGAACCCGGGTCCGCTGTGTGCAAGGCAAAAGCCCAACCCACTGAACTATCAGTCTGGCTGTCAGTTAATTATTTAAAATCTTTCCTATCTGCCTCCAGGTCTTTTTTTGGGGACAAGTTCTCTCTTTCCCCCACCCCCTCATTTGAATGGTCCTTTTATCTATTTCCCTTAACCCCTTGTGATTTTTTTTAAAATAATATATACTAGAATATATTTCTGGTATATATAATTTATATATACCAGAAATTATATTTCTTACTAGAAATGTAATTTCTAGTAAGAAATTATAAACTACAACGTTGTAGTTTTAGAGCCAGAGAGATAGCTCAAAGGGACTGAGCGTGCCTTGCAGTGCAGGAGGGCTGGGTTTGACTCCTGGGCCCCCGCCCGAGCACCACAGGAAGTGGCCCAAACCCTGTAGATGACTTTTGCTCGTTCCTAGGGTGGCTGTAAGAGGTGCCTGCACCCAGGACCAGCCTGAAGAGTCAATGTCAGGCTCTCTGCGGCCTTTGGGCCAGCCCCAGGCCCGTGAGGCTCATGTCTAGTGAAGCCCACCTACACAGCTGTTTCCCCTGCCTCTTTAGCGCCTAGCCCTCCAAAGAGGAAAAGAGAACACTGAAGTGGGGAGATGTAGGGTGGCACCCTTAGAGCTCCCAGGATGTGAGGAAGGGCCTGAAATGGTGGGGGGGAGGGTTTGCAGCCACGGCTGTCCCCCTCATCCCTGCGGTCAGAGCAGCAATCAGACATGAAACCGAGATCCCGGGATCTGGAAGACGGCGTCCTTCTGCTCACCAGGCCCCACAAGCTGGCCAGGGACAAACGCCCCTGTGGCCAGGCCCGGGCAGGGCACTCTCCTGGGAACTGAAGTGCAGCCCACTTCAGGTAGGGGAGATGCCGAGCCTTGGGAGGATGCCGAGATCTGGGGGAACGCCGAGGTTTGGGGGAACGCCGTGCCTTGGGAGGACTCTGAGCCTTCCGAGCCTCGCACACTTCCCAAACTGCACGTGCTGCACGAGGCACTTCCAGGTGTCTGCCCTCCTTTCAGATCCCCCATTGGTCATGGCCTCCTTGGGGTACAGTAGCGTGGCCTGGCCAGTCTTAACAACCCCATGCCATAGCTGCCTGGAGCTCACTGCGGGGTTTAGGCCTCCACCAGCCAGACGGCTGGAACCTGAGGAGGTTTTAATGCAGACTCAGCTCCAGAAGGGTCAAAGACAAGGGCACGGAGAGCAGCAGGTAGCAGGAGAGCAGGGGAGAAGGGGAGAGGGCAGCAGGTAGCAGGAGAGCAGGGGAGAGGAGGGAGGGCAGCAGGTAGCAGGAGAGTAGGGGAGAGGAGGGAGGGCAGCAGGTAGCAGGAGAGCTGGGGAGAGGAGGGGAGGGCAGCAGGTAGAAGGAGAGCTGGGGAGAGGAGGGAGGGCAGCAGGTAGCAGGAGAGCTGGGGAGAGGAGGGAGGGCAGCAGGTAGAAGGAGAGCTGGGGGAGAGGAGGGGAGGGCAGCAGGTAGCAGGAGAGCAGGGAGAGGAGGGAGGGCAGCAGGTAGTAGGAGAGCAGGGGAGAGGAGGGGAGGGCAGCAGGTAGCAGGAGAGCAGGGGAGAGGAGGGGGGGGCAGCAGGTAGCAGGAGAGCAGGGGAGAGGAGGGGAGGACAGCAGGTAGCAGGAGAGCAGGGAGAGGTGGGGAGGGAGGGCGGGGTGCAGGAGGGAGGAGGCGGTAGCAGAGAGCAGGAGAGAGGGAGAGGGCAGTAGGTAGCAGGAGAGCAGGGGAGAGGAGGGGAGGGCAGCAGGTAGTAGGAGAGCAGGGGAGAGGAGGGAGGGCAGCAGGTAGCAGGAGAGCAGGGGAGAGGGAGGGAGGGCAGCAGGTAGTAGGAGAGCAGGGGAGAGGAGGGGAGGGAAGCAGGTAGCAGGAGAGCAGGGAGAGGTGGGGGAGGGCAGCAGGTAGCAGGAGAGCAGGGGAGAGGTGGGGAGGGCAGCAGGTAGCAGGGGAGCAGGGAGAGGAGGGAGGCTCGGTAGCGAGCAGGGAGAGTGGGAAGAGGGATAGGTAGCAGGAGAGCAGGGAGAGGAGGGGAGGGCAGCAGGTAGTAGGAGAGTAGGGAGAAGGGGAGGGCAGTTGGTAGCTGGAGAGCAGGGGAGAGGGCAGCAGGTAGCAGGAGAGCTGGGGAGAGGGGGAGAGCAGCAGGTGGCCGGAGAGCAGGGGAGAGGGGGAGGGCAGCAGGAGAGCAGGGGAGAGCAGGGGAGAGGAGAGGAGGGCAGCAGGTAGCCGGAGAGCCGAGCAGAGCGGGGGGAGGCCCGGAGCACAGAGAGCTGGCCCGGGGCTGCCGCTTCTCACCTTCATCAGGAGTGCCCGCCTTCTCGGCCACCTTCCTCCAGATCTTTGTGACCTGGTGTATCTCCGAGTTGAGGAAGCGGTTCTGGGTGCGGTAGGCGTCCATGTCGCCCCTGGAGGAGAGCAAGTGCTGCACGGGGGCGCCGTGGACTCTCCGTGGTCCCGCCTCCGGTAAGCGGCCAACGCTTCCTTCCTTCAGAAACTCCCAATGCCAGCAACAGAAAGGAAATCTGACTGGGGGCGTGGGGGAAGCCCACCGCCAGGAGTCTGCTTTTCTCCTCTGGGCTGGACCATGATGCCGGAGAGAGCCCCAGGCCTGGAGTGCAAGTCCTGGCCCCCACGTCCCAGTTGGGGGCAGGGGGCCCTACCAGGCTCTCTGACCCTCTGATTCTTACCTGAAAATGGGCCCAAGACCAACAGGGCAACCCAGCGGGAACACATACCATCGCAGGATGTCAAATATGCAAGTGGCGTTTAGTTTTATTTTTATAATTTAGTTTTGGTGTTGGGGGGTCACACCGGTGACGCTCAGGGAGAATTCCTGGCTCTGGGCTCAGGCATCTCCTGGCAGTGTTCGGGGACCAAGTAGGGTGCTGGGAATGGAACGCAGGTCGGCCACAAGCGAGGCAAGCGCCTTACCTGCTGTACTGTCCCTCTGGCCCCAGTTTGTTTTTAAAATCAACATCCTCTCTCATATACTTTTGACCAGAATGGACAACTTATGTTTTTGTCCATACCTGGTGATGCTCAGGGGTTACTCCTGGCTCTGCTCTCAGGGTTACTTCTGGTGGTGCCTAGAGGACCATATGGGGTGCTGGGGATCGAGCCTGGGTGGGCCACATGCAAGGCAAATGTCCCACCTGCTATACTATTGCTCCGACCCCAAGAATGGACAATTTGAGGGGTGGGGGAGGACTGCCTCCTACAGTCTATTTCCTACAGTACCACTCTCCACAAAACGGCTGTAGCCAGTGTCCAGTGTCCCGGTGCTTTACGGGCTACTGTGTTTGCCACCGAAGTCAGTGCCCACAGCTCAGCCTGGTCTTGTGGCCACAGCTATGTGTGATCGTGCTCTGACATCACTGTGACCGCAGGTGCTCCCTGCTTCCCTCCCATTCACTCTGGGGGGCAGTGGAAAGGAAGGTCTGTCTCCCCCACTTCAGAGATGGAGAGAAAAGCCTCGGAAAGGTAGGTCCAGTTGCAGGGGGGACGGTCCCTGGACACCGCTCCTGTTCCACCCCTCCCTCCTGTCCCAGGCCCAGAGGTACCAAATGACCTGGCTCCAAGCCTTGGGCATGTGTGCAGGGGTCTCCTATCTGTGGTCTAGCTTCCAGGCAGCCAGGGTGGATGTGGTGAGCAGCAGTGGCCGTGAGCTGGGGAGGCGCCCTGGCCACCACCTTCCCGGTCAGCTATTGGCCCTACCTTGTGTGTGTTCTTCTTGGCTCAGAACTGGAGAGAGAGAGAGGGAGGGAGAGAGAGAGGGAGATATATATATATATATATAGATAGATAGATAGATAGATAGATAGATAGATAGATAGATAGATAGATAGATAGATAGATGATAGATAGATAGATATAGATAGATATATATAGATAGATAGATAGATAGATAGATAGATAGATAGATAGATAGATAGATAGATAGATAGATAGATAGATAGATAGATAGATAGATAGATAGATAGATAGATAGATAGATATAGAGAGAGTGAGAGACTGCACACTCAGGGAAGAGAGAAGTCACAGGACAGTCACAGAAACGTGGAGCAGGAAGGCACACAGAGAAACAGAGAAGGGGGCCCGGAGAGCAGCCAAGATCTGCTGGCCCGGGACCAGCAAGCAGGGCCTCGGTCTTGACACTGCCTCACGGCTATGCGAGTTGGGGAGATTATGGCTGGCATGGGGAGGGGTCTGGCTGCAGCGGCTGCACATGCTCTGTGACCTGGGACCTGTCCACTCCCCTCTCCAGGATTCAGCTGTACCCACCGAAACAGGGATGGGAGGATGGAGAGATGGGCCTTGCAAAAGGCAGACCGAGTTTAATCCCTGACACCCTATGAGGTCTCCTGTGCACCACCAAGAGTGATCCCTAAGCACAGAGCCAGGAGCAAGCCCTGAGCACCACTGGGTGTGGCCCCCAACCCCATTGAAAAAGAGGGAACAGACTGGATCGCTTAGTCTCTGGAGCTCTGGACAGTCAAGAGGCCATTAACTTTTTCGCAGACAGTTTCTGCTGCAGAGAGGGTGCCTTAAAGTCAGCCCCACAGGAATGTCTCTGGGCAAAGACAGTGCATTTCTGCTGCCATGGTGGAGGGAGGTGCCACACTTCCTGTGGCTCTGGGGATCACAGACCTCGAGGTGAACTTGGGCCCCATCACCAAGCCAGGCATTCTGCCGCTGTGCAAACCCCACATGGGCTTTGGCTGGGACTCAGTTTCCTCAGAGGTCGGGCGCTGAAAGACGAGCGAGTCGGCGTTCTAGCCCACGCACAAGGGCCCTGGGTCCCTGAGGGCCAGCGGCCACCATGGTGCATTTGGTGGTTGGAAATCGGACCACATCTCCGAGTGGCAAATGAAAGGGCAGTCCACAGCCTCAGGGGTGCACTCAGCACCTCAGTGTCCAGGCTGGCCAATGGACCAGCAGGAGGACATGGGTTCCAAGGCTGTGTGGCGGGCAACCGAGGGGTACTGGCATTTGCCGGGTTTTTGGTCTTTGTTTTAGACAGACCACGGAGAAGATCCATTAGCTGGTTTCCGCCCTCTCCTCCCAGCCTGCTGTGGTTCTTCAGCTGAAAGAAGGGGAAGGGTCTGGGAGCCCTCATCCTCCGCAGCCCTCCTGCCGGAGCTGTGTGGGAGGC
Organism: Cryptotis parvus; assembly: GCA_021461705.1. Classification (NCBI taxonomy): domain Eukaryota; kingdom Metazoa; phylum Chordata; class Mammalia; order Eulipotyphla; family Soricidae; genus Cryptotis; species Cryptotis parvus. The sequence continues at coordinate 66,669 of JAJIBD010001578.1, forward strand.
AACAGGGAGCTAAAAAGGCTCAGCAGCAGGGAGGAGAGTGGTTCCCCTCTGCCGGTGCTCAGGGTTTACTCCTGGCTGTGCTCTGGGATCGCTCATGGTGGTGCTTGGGGATTCAGAGGGTGTTGGGATTGAACCCGGGTCTGCTGTGTGCGAGGCAAATGCCCTTCCCTCTGTGCTATCGCTCCGGCCTTCTCACGTCTACTTTAATAACATGGGAGACTCAGCTTTTGGGGGTTGGGAGAGTATGCAGGGCTTACACTGTACGTGAACCTAGAGGCCAAGAAGGCACATGGCGGCCGCCTTGTGCACGGGCACTCCCAGCACCTCGGGGAACCCAAGGGGTTGAGCATGGGGAGGTGGGGGCCACCTCCTACCTTCAGGTGTTCTATCAGCTCCTGCTGGCTCAGGGCGGCCCTCGGGGGCTCGGGGTGCTGGTCCGGCTGCATGAAGTCCTGGGTGACCTTCTCGGAGAGCTTGCAGATGACCTGCTGCTTGGCCTGGTTCTTGTCCATGAGCAGCTGCACGTGGTGCTGCAGCTCTTGCAGCTCCCGCCTCCCGCAGGCCGGCCGCCTGCACCAGGCCTGCCCGCTCCTGCTCCAGCGCCTCCACCCGCCGGCCCAGCTCCGCGATCTGCCGCACTTTGTGCCGCACCAGCTCCAGCCGGTCCTGGTCCTCAGGCGCAGCCAGGTAGGCGCTGGCCACCCTCTTCTCCTGCTGGGCAGCCTCCAGAGCCTTGTGCAGGATCCGTACCAGCTCCTGAGCAGGGAGAGGGGCCACCGGTGAGCTCGGGGAGGGGCAGACCCAGGGGTGACAGGCAGAGTCTCATCCCCGCACCCCCAGTTTCCTGTCCAAAAGGTTTATTTGCTTTTTAGGTCACACCTGGCAATGCTCAGGGGCTACTCCTGGCTCTGTACTCAGGAATTACTCCTGGTGATGCTTGGGGGACCATATGGGATGCCGGGATTGAACCCGAGTTGGCTGTATGCAAGGCTAACGCCCTACCCACTATACTATTGCTCTGCCCCCGCCCCCAGTCTAAAAGTTTCAACTGAGAGCTGGGAAGGGAGACAATATGGGACCCGTTTAAGCCTTGTGCAGCACCACAAGGCTCCCTGCACCCTTGAACACACGGGCGCCCTATAGCAACACAGCATCAGCAGGCCCTGGGATTGAGCTGCCTGGCCCAGCTTCCTAGCATCTCTGGGAACTCCAGAGAACTGCTTGGAAGGACCCCCTGAAAAAAGTTTTAGCTATAAGCCTGATCTCCTTGTTAACAATCACCTCTCTCAGCCCGGTCACACCTAGAGCTCTCTGTAACTCTAGTGAACTCCAGGGGATATGAGAATGCAGGGGCAGCTTGCTGGTGAGATAGGGAACCCTCCAACACACACACACACACACACACACACGGCACACATACCACATACACACACATTTCACACATTACCACCCCCCCACACACTCTCTCTCTCTCTCTCTCTCTCTCTCTCTCTCTCTCTCTCTCTCGCCTCTCTCCTGGTCCTGTTCCCTTTTCTCTGTTCAGGAACTGGCACAAACGTGTCTGGGAGTTCTACCACCTCTGCATTCTTCAATGTGTGCGCGCAGGAGAAGCTTCTAACAGGCAACAGCACGTGGAGGCTGCCTTGTTATGGCAGCTCAGACCGTGCCCTGACCACCCTCGTCCACTTCAGAGGGTGTGAACCCAGCAGTGTGAGGCCCAGCAGAGCAAGTGAGATTCGCTTGGGAACCATCCAGGTTCTACAGCCCATGTGGGTTGGTGACAGCTGGCAGAGTTGGCAGCTCTGCAGCTCTGGGCACCGACCTCCAGACTGGGAGTTGCCGTGGGAGCGAGAAAGCATCACCCATTAGGTCTCCACACGCCTTCCCGCTCCTGCCAGTGGCCCCAGAACCCTGAACAGAGCACCCGAGAAAGACACGACCAATTGGGCCGAGAGCTCTAGGGAAAGCCAGGAGCGATCCTCACACACAGCCACGCACACAGCCTCGCCTGGCCATGAAGCCTGCAAGGCTGGTGAGGCGAGCACTGGAGCCTGAGCCCACAAAGCCTCTAAGTCTGGTGAAGTGAGCACTGGAGGCTGAGCCCATGAAGCCTGCAAGGCCGGAGAGGCGAGCATTGGAGCTTATTTCCGCCCTCCCCACCCACATCCTTGGCTACGAAATTGGGTTTCCTGTGGTGACTCAGGTCTGCTAGGTTCTTCTGAACCTCCAAACTCCCGGGGCCTGTCCTAGTTCAACACAGACAGGAATTCTTTCAGGGTCAGAATCTCAGAAGCCAGACAGCCAGCCACCAGTCTGCGTGAGCCTCAGCCTGGGCGGACAGGATCTTTACAATGGTAGCGCTCAGTGTCATTTGGAAAAACTCGGTTTCCTGAAGACACATTAACTCTATGCATGCCAAAAATGTAAATACGTGCATCAGCTGGATAGGTTATTTACATATAACTCACAGACATGGGGTAGAGCTGCTACTGGCCCTCCTTGTGCCCAGACACTCATGAGGCGCCCGGGAGGGATGGCGGGTTCTAGCCCTGGCCCGCCACCACAGCAGAGCCTCGAAATAAGCCAGACGACCCCCACTCCATGAGGACCTCCATTTTCCACATCCGGAATTGCCCCTCTTCAGAACTCCACCCAGCAGACCAGCCTATCACAGCCTGGGTCGTGGCTGCGCAGTTCATCAAAAAATGCTGGATTTAGAGATGACTATAAGAGTATACTACCCGCACGGCAGAGCCTGGCAAGCTACCCATGTCGTATTTGATATGCCAAATACCAGTAACAATTATAGACCTCGTTCCCATGACCTGATGGAATGGTTTGAGGTTCTTTATGTTCCTGGAGCAAGAAGGTGCCCTTGGGCTCTACTTGCATGAGACAGGACATATGGAGATGTTACTGGTGCCTGCTTGAGCAAATTGATGATGAATGGGAAGACAGTGATACAGTGAACTCCAGCTTTGAAAAGAACTCCCCCAAATCATTACAGAAAAACTAAATTAGTATGCGCTCTTTCAAGGTTTAGGACTGGTGACTTCCATTTCTCTGGTTCTCTCTCTTCTTTCCTCATATCCACCCATCAACCCACCTACCTCTCCCAACCAACCATCATCCACCCATCCATGCATCCATCCATCCATTTATCTATCACCCATCCATCCATCAGTCCACCTACCCATCCAACCAACCAGCCACCTCTTCGTCCATCATTCATCCATCAACCCACCTACTCATCCAAGCACCCACCTACCCATTCATCCATTCGTCCACTCTCCACCCATTCATCCATTAATTCACCTACCCACCCCAACTATCCATTCATGCATTCATCTGTCCACCCTTCTATCCACTCACAATCGAGCCACTCACCCATCCATCAATTCATCCATCTGTTCATCCAAGCATTCATCCACCCATCTGTCCATCTACCCCCCCACCTGACCTTTATCAAGCACCCACTCATTACCAGGTCCTGTGCCAGGTGCAGAGTGCAGAAAAGGACCAATCACAGTTCCCAACTTGAAGGATCACAGAGGCTGGTGGGAGTGAAGGTGACTCATTGTCACGGGGACTCAATGCGACAGTGGGCAGCAAAGGCAGGCGTGGGAGCTTGGCGCAGAGAGCAATGGCTTCTCCCAGTGAAGGCAGGGCAAGACCAGTGGGTTCTAGAGAAAGGAGAGCAGCGGGAAGAGATCCCTGAGAAACAGGTCGGAGCCATCAGCAGCCGGCAGGACAGGAAGCTGGGAGATTGCCAGACCGATGAACCAATAGCGCCAGCAAAGGGCCAGAGGATGGAAAACCTGTGGGCGCCTTGAGGGACTGGAGGTGTGCAGGGAAGGTGAGGTGGGGTGAGGGGTGGTTGCGAAGCAAACAGGAATGCCTGGAATGAAGACATGTCCCCGGGTAAGCTGAGAGAGAGTAAACATTCCTGTGGCTGGGGGTAACCAAGAAACCTCCAACCCCTTCTGGCTCAGTGGAGATCTGAGCATTTGCTGCCCGTTAAGATAACCAAGATCCACTGATCAGACCACCCAAGGCTCACGTCCAGGCAGGCAACTCGCCCAAACCTCGGGAGAGTGAAGTCTGAAGTCTATTTCTTTCTTTTTTTCCCTTCTGTTATAAATGCTTCATTGATAGTCACTGAATGGAAAGTATCCTATGTCTTTCAAAAGATGATTACTTAGACAGTTTTAAGAAGGCCATACTGTGGCTTTCATTCTTTATAAAAACTTAGCTAGAAAGCCACGATAGTCTGGATAGATATTTAATATTTAAAAGTGAAAGAAGATAGGCCAGAGAGTTAGCACAGCAGCAGGGCACTTGTCTTGCACGCAGCTGACCTGGGTTGGGTCCTGGCACCCATATGGTCCCCCAAGCCCCGCCAGGAATGATGCCTGAGCACAGAGCCAAGAGTCAACTCCGAAAACCGCCAGGCCTGGTCCTCCCACAGCCTCCACAAAAACGTGAGAGAAGCTCCACAAGTGCCGGATCCAAGGGAGAGGCACATCTGAGCACTGGAGATTTCCAGGCACCGCGATGACCCTTTATCTGCTTCCAGGGAAGGGTGGATCCTGCTCTTGGCCCTTTGGCAAATTCTCGTAGCCCCTCTCCTAACACTCCTGGTGGGACTCAGGGGACCATATGGGCTGCCGGGGCTGAAAGCAGGTCAGCTGTGTGCAAGGTAAATCCCTACGTGACGGATCTCAGACTCCGATAACTGGTCACAGTCATCATTCTATTCAGCTTTTTCAGAGCCCGTAGATGGCCTTTCTCCCACTAGAAAGTCAGCGCCTGGCCACTGCCTCCAATCATATGGGCCTTGAGGCATGGGGGAGCAGGCCCTGGACTGAGCCTCACTGCCCTGAAGCGCCTGGACACACTCGAGAGGGTCAGAGAGTCGCATTCTCGCCTGTGATAAGGGAGACACAGATCCCTGCTCTGCTGAGAGAGGAGAGAGAGAGAGAGACAGGCAGAGAGGGATGGAGGCAGCTCTCTGCAGGCCCAGATACTCCTGGCTTCAGGGCCAGCCCAGGACCCGGCCCCGAAGAGAGCTCAGGGGAAAGAAGAGCCGTGCAGCCCCTGCTAAGCCAATTATGGGACTCCCGAGTAACCCTGGAAGAGCTTAGCCGGCCCCAGAGGCCCCCAGCGCCAACAGATGGCAACACCACGGCCCCAGCAGCCTTCCCTCTGCCACAGCAGATGCAGGAGAGGGACAGCCGTCTGGTGCCGCTCCGCGCAGCCTCACACAAGGCCGGTGCCTGAGGGAACAGTTGGGGGGACTCAGTCGCCTTGGGGGTAGCTTGACCCGGAATGTTCAGATGCTCGCTGGCACTGAACCGGTTTTCTCTGAGGTCCCACTGCTGGTGCCTGACACACGGGGTTGAGCTGTGACCGGGAGGGGTCTGAGGGGCTGGACCTGAAGCGGGGCCCTGGGCCGGGCTCTTCCTGCTTGTGACCTTGGGCAGGTTCTCCGCCTTCATAGGTCCTTACAGTGTGAGCAAAGGGAGAAAGGCAAGAGCGCCAGAGGCAGAGTCTGGCCTCAGTGCAGGCGCTGGCTCACTGAGCGCCTCCGAGCCCCCTTGGCCCCATACCCTCTCCAGGAAAGGTAGCGAGTGACCGGAAGGAGCAGAAAAGCCCCTGCAGCTCTGGGGTCACGCATCGCCCAGCTGACACTGTGCCATGGTCGCTGGGGGCCTCGTGTGCTGTGCATGCCCCGCCTTGCACAGCAGATCTGAGATACAGGCCACAGAGGAACGGCAAAGGCTGAGGCACTCGACTCAGGGTTCCAACCCTGGTTCCAACCCTGCATCCCATACGGTCCCCTGAGTCCCAACAGGAGAGATTCAGGGCACAGGATCAAGCGCCAACACTAATGGGTGTGGCCACAAAGCAAAACAATGGAATAATTAAAGATACTGTTTTTTTTTGGGGGTCACACCTCCCCAGGGCTTACTCCTGGCTCTGTGCTCAGGAATCATTCCTGGTAGTCTTGGGAGACTATATGGGACACTGGGGATTGAACCTGGGTCAGTCACACGCTAGGCAAGTACCTAACCCACTATACTATGGCTCCAACCCCTTAGAGATAATATTTAGGGAAAAAAATGACTGAAGGTACCACAGTGGCGCTGGCTGTCTGACACTAACAAATCCCGACATCTCTCATGGCACCTTCCCATGGAAGAGGCTGGGGGAGCACTGGTAGGTGTGGCGCAGGCAAGGCGGTCTCCCAGCTGAGGACCTGGACGGAGGGTCTGGGGGAGAACTGCTCTCCCCAGCCTTGCGGCTGCCTCTCCCCACCCTCTGGGCTCTGAGGCAACAGGCACTTCCCCTCTTTGGTGTCTGGGCTGGAGATGAAACCTCATCGCGGCAGATCTGGGGTTCCCCTTGCTAGTGAGAAAGGAAGGCCTGGCCTCTGCCCGTCACTGTGCTGCCAACCCACAGACGGGGACGGGCAAGGCGGGCAGCTCAGCAAGAGCTGAACCAGGGCGCACAGCTGCCAGGGGCTGGGACCCCAGATCTAGTCTCTGCAGGGCCTGGCGCGCTCACCTGCTCAGAGAGTGGGAGTGGGGGCTGACAGAGCTCCGAGGAGCTGAATGTGGGGTCAGGATGGGGCGGGGAGACGGCTGGAAGGGTGGGGAGCCTCTGCCCAGCCTGCAGGAGTCCGAGAGTCAGTCCCTGGCATCTCTTCGCTCCCCAGGCCACCCCTGGGAGCAGCCCCTGAGCAAAACGTCAAGAGGAACCTTGAGAACGGCTGGGTGTGACCCCAATCAAAAACAAAAAACCTAAAAAGGAAGAATTATGCCGAGGGCCAGAATCTGACCCTTGCATGTCACGCTGAGAACCTAGTTGGGGATTGGCCATGAGACTGCAGGAGGGTGTGAGGCGGGTTGGGGGCCCGAGGGTGCTATCCAGTGGGGGCACTGAAGACAAGTAAGACCAGCTCTCTTCCCGCCTCTGGCCCAGGACGAGTCAATGTGGCTGGCTGTGGGGTGAGTGAGTGCTGAGCGATAGCACAGCGGGTAGGGCATTTGCCTTGCCAAATCAGGCAACCCTGATTTGGTCCCTGGCTTCCCATATGGTCCCCTGAGCACCGCCAGGAGTAATTCCCTGAGCAAAGAGCCAGGAGTAACCCCTGAGCATCACTGAATGTGGCTCAAAAACAAAAGAAAACTGTTGGGTTCCTTGGGACTGGAGCAATAGTACAGTGGGTCGGGCACTTGCCTTACATGTGGCCAACCTAGGTTTGATCCCTTCATCCTATCTAGTCCCTGAGCACTGCCAGGAGTGCCTGAGTACAGTAAAGAGTAACCCCTGAAGCAATATAAAATAAATTACTGAGTCTGCGATAGGGGTTGGCTTAAGTGGTGATCGGGAAAATTGGAAATAATGGTGGTGGGCAGTTGCAATGGTGGCAGGACTGGGGCTGAATACTGAAAAATACTAAATGTCTGTAACAAATTAACACGAACAACTTCGTTAAGAAATTGAGTAGAGGCCCACCAAGTTAAATAAGTTCAATAAGTGAAAACAACAATACACATGGTCCAATATTCACGTAACAGCTCAGTTAAAAGGTCATGACTTCAGCAACGCCATTATGAGATACATGTTATAACATGCAGCATAAAGTCAATTAATTAGTGCCTGCCAGGGAGCAGGCTTCTGGGGTGGGTGGGAAACTAGGGTCTTTGGTGGCAGTAAGGGCGCATTGGTGATGGGACTGTTGAAACATCGAATACCTAAAACAACTGTATTGTGAACAACTTTGTAAATCATGGTATTTAAATAAAGTTAAAAAAAGAGATATCCCTGAGAATCACTGGGTGTGTCCCCAACAACTCCTGCCCCCCACCCCCTCAATAAAAAAGCCACTGGGATTCCTGAAGGTCTGAGCAACTTCCTGCTGGCACTTTCACTCTGACTGTGAGTGAGGTGTCCTGATTGCGACGGAAAGTCACCCCTGCCAATGCTCGATGGCCTTTCCCGCAGAGGGGCGAGCCTTCCTGGGCTGTGCAGAGCTCAGAGCGAGCCTAAAAGGACTCCCCAGGACCCCCGGGGCTGCAGCTGACAAAACACAGGCCTTAGAGAGACCTTGGCTTGGGGAGAGGAAGGCCTGTGTACGCTTCCTAGAGAGCAGGGAAGGGCAGGGAAAGGGGAGGCGCTCTCTTTCCCTTGCTAAGCCTGCTCAGGCTCACAGCCAAGGTGGTCCTGAGGAGTAGAAGAATGTCCGGGCTGGCAGCCATGGGTCAGGAGCACAGAGCTGACGGCAGAAGGGGAGGGGCCGGTCAGCTAAGTGGTGAGGATAGGCGTTCCGTGGAGGAATAATCCACCTGCCGAGGGTGTGCCCGTGCCCTGCCAGTCTCTGCACCAGGAACCGTAAACCCGGCCCCAGGTGCCGTGCCTGTGCACGGCCGACTCTCAAGAAAGACTTGGAAGGTAACACCAGGGTTTGAGAACAGACAAACAGGCCTTGCCGCCGAGAACTAACTCCCCAGTCCTGCTGGCAATGAAGCCTCAGTTATGCTGGCACCTGTGAAGGGCCAAGAAAGGCAGAGAGAGGAACCATGGGCAGAGAGAACATCTTCCTGGATCGGCATCACCAAACACAGCAGAAAGGAAAAGAAATGGGGTGGGGGCCAGAGCGATAGCACAGTGGGTAAGGTGTTTGCCTTGTATGAGCCCTACCCAGGTTCAATCCCGGCATCCCATATGGTCCCCGAGCACCACCAGAAGTAATTCCTGAACGAAGAGCCAGGGAGTAACCCCTGAGCATCTCCAGGTGTGACCCAAAAAGCAAAAAAAAAAAAAAAAAAAAAGAAAAGACAGACAGAAAGAAAGAAAGAAAGAAAGAAAGAAAGAAAGAAAGGAAGGAAGGAAGGAAGGAAGGAAGGAAGGAAGGAAGGAAGGAAGAAAGAAAGGAAGAAAGGAAGGAAGATAAAGAAATGGGGGTTGAGCTTGTTTGGAGGTTCTAGCAGGGGAGCACAGCTACTCGTATACCCTCGACTGAAGACCGGTCCGTCTCTATTCGGGAAGACCGTCCTCTTTGACTGAGCGCACAACTCGGGAGGGACGCACATGGAGCAGTGAGGGAGGGAAGGGGACACCCACCTAGCCAGCCAGATCTGCTGAATCAACCCTGACCATCAGTGGGGTGACAGATGTCGCAGCCAGATCGCCCTCGCATCCTAAGAAACTGGCCCCTAGAGCCCTGCTCCAGTAGCTGCAGCCAGGAAGCAAAGCAGGAAGCCGGGTGGCAGCTCAGACACGAGTTTGCTCTGGTGCAGAGCAGAGCCCAGGGGCCACGCCTGAATCTGCCTTCAGGCCCCCACCTGCCACTGGCACTGCCCGGGATGGGACCACACAGACCCCTGCACTCAGCCTGATGCTGGCCCCCAGACAGCTGCACCCAGTTACCAGCCGCCGTGTTGAGAGGGACCCACTCCCACCTGCTGCCCAGAAGGCCCCCATCACTCTGAACTCAAGTGACTCCCCACCCACAAATCCTGTCCTTGAGTATGGGGTCAAGTCAGGCCTGACCCTGCAGGAAACAAGGGCCAAAGGAGGTCTCCATCCCCTGGCCTGGGGCGGCCTTTCGTCACCTCGCCTGAGGGATGGGCATGTGCCACATTATCGCCAAATGAGCTGCACTTTCTCTCTGTGTTTTGTTTTTTGGGTCACAGCAGTGGTACTCAGGGGTGACTCCCGGCTCTGTGCTCAGCTGTGCTCAGGGGACCGTACCTGGGACTGAACCTGGTCAGCCAAGTAAAGGCAAATGCTCCACCTGCTGCACTACTGCACTGGCTCCAAAGAGTTTTGTTTTTTTGAACTGTACCTGGAAGTGCTCAGGGCACCACATGGGGCTGGGGATGGAACCGGGTCAGCCATGTGCAAGACAAGTCCCTACCCGCTGTACCATCACTCCGGCCCCTAGCTGCAGGTTCTTTTTTTCCCCCAAATTTTATTACACCATTTTAGACATACAATTGCAATCACCAAACACAGCAGAAAGGAAAAGTAGAGTTTTGGTTCTACAGTGTTCCAACACCCATCCCTCCACCCAAACCCATCTCCCATCACCAATGTCCCCACCTCCCTCCCCCTCCCATACCTCAACTACTTGGCGGGTTCTGTATGTCTTTTCTCTCCTCTCTATCTCTTCCTCCCGCCAAACTTTCCTGCACATCGTGGAATGCAGTGGATTAAAGGACATTACTGTTTTCACTATTTTGATGGACTGCGTGGCTGCAAGTGGCGCGCAACCTGGGCTCGAACTGGTTTTGCTCTGTTAATCTGGACGTGAGGTAGTATCCCAGCGTCCGGACAGCAAAGGTGGTGGCTAGTGTGGTGGGCGAAGTCTCATCCGGCTGCTTCCGGGACCCCCAGAAGTGATGGGCCCACTCCCCAAAACCCATCTGTCCTCCCGGGAGCCCCATGGTCAGCTTAGCCCGGGGAAAGCAGAGTTCCAGCTTCCCGGGCGCATCCGAGGCCCCCCATGCTATGGCTGGTCGCCCCAGGGCAGCTCCTGGGCGGGGCCACCAGGCTCAACAAAATGGAGGGGGAATGGCCGACCCCTGACTCCATCTGACGAATTCCCCCAGCTGCATTTTCATCCCCACTGTGATGGACTGGAGCCTGGAGCACAGCTCACCTTCTGTGACTCTAACTCCTTGGTAAGCATCTCCACCTGCTGCTCGAGGGCCAAAGCCTTCTCCTGGGTGGCCCGACTCACGGGAGCCCTTCTGGGAAGAAGGGAAGGTGTTGTTCTGGCGCTTGGCTTTCCGCGGAGACTGGCGGTCAGCGAGGACTTGAGGGGAGGCGTTGGAGAATCTGCTGGTTCTTTCCCTGCTCAGGGGGAGAAAGATGGAGTTAGGGCGGACAACAGGCGTCCTTAGACTCAGAAAGCAGCTGGATGGGCTCAGTAAAATGTGGACTGGAGTTGGGGGGCAGGAGGTCTCTAGCCCCAGAACCCAAAAAGGGTGTGGAGGAAGAGTCGGAGTCCGGGATAATCTGAGAATGGCCGGGCTTGGTGAGCATCAGTGACACTGACCGCGGCCACATCACGCAGCCCATCCCCTGCTTCATGCTGTAACTGTCCTCTCCACCGACCTCCATCTACAAGGTCCTGCCCATACAGACACATGGCTGGGCACCTACTCAGGCCTGTACAGACACAGCATGGGCACACACATGGCCGGGCACCTTCTCAGGCACCACTCATGGTGTCTGCCCTCAATCCCACCCTTCTGTGCCAATTCCAAATCACACAGGCTTGGTCAGTCTGTTCAGAGGAGATTTTTTCCTTGTTTGCTTTTTGGATTGATGGCCACACCTGGCGCTGCTCGGGGGCTACTGCTGGCTCTGAGCTCAGGAATCACTCACGGCTGGATCAGGGGACCAAAAGGGATGCCGGGACCAAACGAGGTTGGCTGCCCTACCCACCATACTATCTCCCCAGCCCTGTGCGCTGCATGCTTCTGGCTTCCACCTGCGCTGACCCTGTGCATCAGGCCCACCCACAGACAGATGGCAGGCTCATACTGCCCGCAGTCAGAGAGAAAGTGGAGACCGGGTAGGAGGCTGGTAAGAAGACTATAAAAATGTTCTAAACTTGACTGTTGGTGATGATGGTACCACTAGGAACATGCAGGAACCACTAGCTGAGACTCCCAAATAGGGACACTGGGACGTGACTGATCTGGCCTGCTCAGGGCAGCTGTGGCACGGTCACCACTAGGCTTCCCCTTGCTAGTGACTGTGGTCGTCCCTGACTCAGGAGACCACCAGGGTCCTGGTGGACAGCTCCTGTGCGAAGCCAGGCCTTGCTGCCCAGCTCCCGAGACTATCTCTTTGCAAATCTGAGTGGACAGACCTTCTGAGGGCAGCAGTGGCCACTCCTAAGAAGCCCTGTGCCCTGCTGGTGTAGCTCTAGGTGACAGGAGGAAGAAGGTCCACATGATTTGACCCAGAGTACCCTTGCCTTGTAAATAAACTAAAAAAAGGAAGAGAGAAACAGTGGACACTACTTTCTTTGAAGTAATAATGGAAGAACCAGGCTATTTAAGCAGGCAGAGAGCTCAGGGACACAGGCCTGCTACATACAAGGCCCTGAGCATGATCGCTGGCACTGCAGTGTGCCTCCTGGCTCTGCAGGGTAGCTGCTAGCACTCCCTGGTGTGGCCCTGGTGGTCCAAGTAGTGAGGCATCCTGGACCCAAGCAGTGAACTGTCAATCCAGTTGGCCGAGTGAAGCCAGAAGGTTTCCTGGATCCCCTGAGCACTGCCTGGAAAGCCTCCACCAAAAAGCAAAACCATAAACCCAAACAAAAAAATCAAACTCAAGGGGCTGGAGCTATAGCACAGCAGGGAAGGTGTTTGCCTTGCACTTAGCTGACTGGATTCAATCCCCGGCATCCCACTGGTCCCCTGAGCACTGCCAGGAGTAATTCCTGAGTGCAGAGCCAGGAGTAATCCCTAAGCATTGCCAGATGTAGCCCAAACACCCTTCCAAAATAATAATAATAATAATAATAATAAAAATAATAATTAATAAACAAAATAAGAAAATAATAATAAATAACAACAAAAACCACCCACCACCTCACCCCAACTCAAACCCAAGAGCACTGCGCTAGGAGTCCCAGTTTCTGAGCAGATGTGATGTGGCCCAGAGAACAAATGATGCTCTTCCAACCTGAGAAGGGCGGACGCTGGCTCAGCTCTGCCAAGCACGTGGTCATCGAGACCCCAGGAGGTGATCCGGAGAGTTCCATCTGAGACACAAACCAGCTGGGCTGCATTGTGGGGTACTCGCTGGGTCTCTGAAGGCAGCTGGGGCCTGGACAGAGGCTCACCTGGGGTACCGGGTTCAGGGGGCAGAGGCTGCGGCTCCCTCTGAGGCTCTCCATTCGGGGCAGCCTCTCCTCCTGGAAGTCCAGGGCTTGTTCCTTGGGCCTGCCTGCTGCCCCGGAAGTTGTACATTGTGTTTCTGAAAGGAAAACAGAGGCTGTGATGCAGAGACCCTCCATCCTGCCAGTGTGGGGGTGGGGGGGACAGGTGCTCCTCCACCCTGTCAGGCCAGACTCTGGCACCCACCTGCACCGGTCCCAATTCCTTGCAAACTTCTTATTCTTCCAGCACACCTATCACTGTCCCCTGACCCCGAGATGTTGCTTAGAGGGGCTTGGCGCGGGGCTCTTTGGTCCCTGGCTGGCTGCTCTTGCAGCAGGGGCCGGCTGTGAGAGGGCACCCACATTCATACATATGTGCAGCGCGCACACACACATACACACACGGACACACACACACACACGGACAGGGGTGTCCAGCTGCTTTTCTGACATAAACCTGCAGTGCCCAGAACCCAGAAGGTGTTCCCTGCACAAGAGATGAAGAGATGAGAGAGGTTGCCAAAACTGAAAAACCTGGAATCTTGGTCAAGTGTCATAACCGCTGGGCCCAAACACATTAGCATCTCCCTGCTTCCTCCCGGAGTACTCTGAGCATGTGCGCCAGCATCGCCCTGGCTCTGGGCCCCGTGCAGGGGTGCCCTGATGGACCCTCACAGACCCTAAGAGCTGACTGCACCATCAGGTCCGGGTCATCTTGACAAGCCTGTCTGGGATGGGTACAGGTGCTCTGTCTGGGACGGGTACAGGTGCCCAGTCTGGAATGGGTACAGGTGCTCTGTCTGGGATGGGTACAAGTGCCATTTCTTTTCGAGCTGGGCACTGATGTGCTGGTATGTTCTCCACCCAGAATACAAGCTCCATGTGCATTTTTTTTGTGCAGGCAGGAACTACCACTGAAGGCTGGCAGGGGCCACACCCCAGAGGGACCATGATGTATCGGGAGGAAAGACAGTTCAGTTTGGTCTATTTTCCCTTTGCAAAGGGAACACAAACAGCACAGGCCTGTCCTAGGGATTGTTCAGGGAGACCTCAGTGGGCAGAGCACATGCTTTGCATGTGAGAATACTGAGCATGTATGGTCCCCCAAGGGAGAGACCCCTGATCACTGAGCTGGGAGTAGCCTCTGAGTATGGACAGGTATGGCCCCCATAAAACAAAAAAATTAGTTTTCATTAAAAAAAATGTACCGGGCTAGAGCAGTAGTAGAGCGGTAGGAGGCTTGCCTTGCATGCGGCCAACCAAGGTGTGATACCCAGGTTCTCCTATGGCTCCCTAAGCCCCACCAGGAGTGATCCCTGAATGCAGAGCCAGGAGAAAGCCCTGAGCACCACTGGGTGTGGCATGAAAACAAAAGGAAAAAAAAAATTTACTCATTATAGTTTGGGTCACACGTTTACAATGGTTTTGACTCTTCTGGTTGTGATGTATGGGGTTTCCTGTAAGCCACCAGGATGCCAGGCCCTGAAGAGGGCCCTGAGGTTACTGCCAGTTTGTCTCCCAATCCCTCGCCCACCCTGCCAGGCCTATTCATCCTAAGATTAATTATAGGGAAGAGAAAATGACTACAGTGCACCATCGAACCTGGGTTCGATCCCCGGCATTCCATATGATCCCCGAGCACTGCCAGAAGTAATTCCTCAGTCAGTGCAGAGCCAGGAGTAACTCCTGAGCATCACTGGGTGTAGCCCAAACACCCTTCAAAAAAAAAATCCATCACCCCATCCCAACTCAAACCCAAGAGCACTGTGATAGAGTCATTCAAAGTGCAGATGTGAGCCGTTACAGGTAGCAAAATCGATCTGGGATCAATCCTATCATTGTGCTCCCTTCTTAGAAAGGCTTCACCTGTGAATTCCACCCATGTGTCTGTGTGTGCATCTGAGGGTCTCCCTGCGTCTACCGACTACACACTGTATTCCTGACTGAGCTCAAGGCCGCGGCTTCAAAGGACACGGGACTAGGAAGTCACCTGCGTCAAGGGCAGCAGGTGTGGGGCCCAAACAGAGGACAGGGCAAGAGGGGGAAGCTGTCCTGGCTTTGCCCGTGTCATCCTGCAGTGGCAAGGCCCTTACCTGCAGAGGACCGCCGGGAACTTCTTGGCACAATCGCACAAGCACCTGGCTGTATTCCCAGGTAAAGAAGGGAGCCCCTTGGGTCTACAAGGGCGACACTCTGTGTCGAGTGCAGTGGAGAGAAGTGTGTGATGCCTCCCGCCCCTGCCCCACAGCTGGGCACTCCCGGTCTCCTCTGGGCCATGCTTGGCCCTGCTGTGACTTGCTATGGTCAAGGGACAGTAACAGGGTGGGATGCAGAGCTGCATTTCTGGGGGCTGCAAGCACCCCAGGGAGCCGCCCCTATGGCAAGAGCAAACAGGGGCCAGAGCCTTGGTCTAAGCAATACTTTGGAGCCAAGTGAGGAGAGCCCAGCCCCAATCAGCTGAGCCTGGGTGTGAGAAATAAACGCTATTACTGTCCACACTGAATTCTCGACTATTTGTTTACAAAATGATGGCAGTCAGCACTGATTAGGGTACAAGTATGTCCAGGGACCAACCGCCTTGTTTTCGTGTTTAAGTATAAATGATGTATAAAATATTAGCTTTAGATATACACTATGTTGATTTCTCTCTCTCTCTATATTATATATATATACAGATATATATGTATAGTTATATACATTTCTGTAAAGAGAAATCATATTTATAGTTATAAGCTTATATATTATAAATATTACTTTTATATATTTTATACTTTTACATATTATAAACTATTAGTTTATGCATTATGTAATACATAATAAAGCACGTAAATTATGAGCATCACACATAATCATCTATCACATAATCACATCTTTTGTTCTGGGGCCACAGCCAGCAGTGCTCAGGGCTTACTCCTGGTTCTGTGCTCAGGAACACTACTGGTAGGGCTAATGGGACCATATGGGGTACTGGGGACTGAACACAGATAGGCAGAGCGGAGGGCAACACCTGCGATATTACTGCCCTAGCCCAGTCACAAATTTTTTGTTTGTGTGACCAGGGATCAAATATCTTTATTATTATTATTGTTGGGCTCTAAGTAGCTAGTATTGGGGCCTGGCACTTTCCTGTAGTAAGGCCCTGGGGGCAGGGCCCAGAGGTGGGCCCTGTTCTCAGGGCAGTGGAGCTTCTGGATGCTCTAGTGTTTACACCCACGTGAAAGACATCTGTGCTTATCCAATGGGAGACTGGCAGGCAAATGATTGACATCTAAGGTGAGGCAGATAGTGCCTGGTCTTCTGACCACTGACCACAGTAATATGTAAATCAGTGACTGTTACCTTGCAAATGCTAAATCAGTGATTGTTATCTGATGGCCCAGGATGCTACATGATTTGTGCTTGTACCCCTCCACCCAAAAATTGTATAAAAGGCTTAAATTGTGCTCAGTAAACCAGGAACTGCTTTCCAGGACCCCCACTGTGTTGGTGTCTTTCTTTTCCTTTCTGCTACAGAGGGCCCGGCTGATGCTTCTTCCCAAGTCCTTCCCTCTCTTTTCGCAGGGATGAAGTTGGCAAGATCCAGGTTTCCCTCATTCATGCCAGGGGGTGGGGTTGAGGTGTGTGTGGGGGGTGGTCACTGGCCAGGGCCCTCCCCAACAATTACCATTAGTTACTACATTTTTTCCCTTTGCCTTTAAACTTTTCTTTTTCACTAAAGTTACACTGCATTTGTTCTGATGTACCCATCCACCTTCCCCCCTTTCCTCTGGTCAGCGCTGGGCCTTGTAACTCATGTTATAGAATTTTTGCTTCTCTGTGCTCCTTTCAGTTGTCTGCAAACTGCCCCACTTCTCATCAGAGATTCTATAAAACGGAGCCCTGGCTATAGGTGCATGAACTCAACTGGGTCCGCTGGCAAAAGAAAGTGCTCTCAAAAAAAAAAAAAAAAAAAAAGAAAGTGCTCTCAAAAGACAGTGCTCTCTCAGTTCTCAAGAAATGCTACTATGCTTGTGGCTGGCTTTGGTGGGAGTTTCCCCAAGAGTGTCAGGGACAGAACTGGGGTCTTCTGAGTGCAAGGCAAGTACCCTCCCTGCTATACTATCTGTCTGGCCTGGGAATTTATTTTTCAGATAAAATCAGTCTTTTGGTATAGTTGGGTCCAGACAGGAGAAGAATGAGTTACTTTGATAGAGTACAGCTGATAAGTGGAGGAGGGAAAAAAAGAAAAAGAAATCAATGAGTTCATGAAGAGGCCAGGAAACAAGAGAACTCAGCATTTCCGGCACCTGACGCTGAAACTGGTTGCCGAAACCCCATTTCTTAGGTCCTATTAAAAGGTGCCCTGATGCCCTGGACTGGGCACTTCCTCTTCCTGGTTCTTTGCTTCCCTGTTGAAAAATGAAAGTCTGCAGGATATATTAAAGAGGAGAATAGGGCCGAGAGGGAGCTGAGGAACACTCCATGGCATGACTCTCTCAAGCCTCGGGTGCCATGAGTCAGGCAGGGCACAGCCCTCTGGCCAGAGGCACCGGCTGGGTGGGGGTGCCAATCACTGCTGCCCACACTTCCCCCAGTCCAGGAGCTGCTGACAGTCATGCCGGGCTGTGGGAGCCACAGACACTCTGCCTTCAGGGTGTCAAAGGGCCTGGGAAGCCCACGCACACATGTGCTCATCTGGGGATGGAATTCTCTGATGTCAGGGCCCAAAGTGCACTCAGGACAGGCCTCTCCAGGTCATGCATTACTGACGTCTTGGAGCAGTGCTCAGGTCACTTTCTGGGAAGGTTATGTCTGACAGCCGTAGTCTGATGGCCTGGAGGCCATGGCCAACAAGGGGGCAAGCATGGCAGAACTGGGAAGGGCAGGAGGGAGGCTTTCATCAGCTACATTTTGGGGGAACGGGGAGGAAAAGGTTTGGGGCACAGTGCTATGGGACTATTCCTGGCTTTGCGCTCAGAAGTGACTAGCAGTGGTGACTAGTGCGGGGGGGGGGGGGAGATACCATGTGTGGTAGCGGGAATTGAACTGGGGTTGGCTGCATGTGAGGCAAGTGCCCTCAGCCCTGTCCCATCCCTCTGGCCCATCCACTTGCCCATCTCTGAGCTCGGTGTCTTCTCCGCGCTGGGGATGATGAGCTGGGACACAACAATGATGGGACCTTCCCTGGGCCCAGCTTGGAGCCAAATACCGCACTCAGCTCACGGATCTCTCATGGCGGCCCAGTGAAGAAGGCCTGAGACTAGTCCCCTACACAGTGCGGCAACCAAGATGTCACCAAAGCCAAAGGCAAGTGGCAGGCTGGGCCTTTACCTGGACATCGGACCGTAAAGTCTGAGAATGAACCTGGACAACTGAGTAAGCGTGAGATTCCCCAGCCAGCCAGCCACAAGCTCCAGAGTCCCTTCCCCTGTGTGATCTGGACTCACAACAGACCCAACAGCAAGCGCCAAGCCCAGAGGCACAAGCAGCCGTGCAGATTCCATGGAAGACCTTGAGAGTCTGTCCTGGATTCTGAGCAGCCCAGGACACTTTTCTGGCCAAATCCTCCAGTTTCCTGGGCCGCACGGGGCCACGGGGGATCGACCCGCGCGGCTGGCCGCCCCTTCCTGTGGCTTATTACAAAGTGTTCGGGGACGTGCCTGACTGATGTACTAAAACTTCCTTCCTTTCTTGGTCTCTGCAGGTACTCACTTCCGCTTCTGCTGTGGGTGACCACCATGGGGCACAGACAGGGCTCAGCTTTGGGGTGATTCCCCAAACACATGGGTGATGGATGCACTTCCTGAGCTCCCACCGCCAGTCAGAGCGGCTGGACCCAGAGCTGCTGGGACAAGCTCTTCCCATGGGCAGGTCCCCTGCAGGGGGCGGGTCTCAACCATCCCCTCTGGGGGCTCTGGCTCAAGGGAGGGTCTCATATCCCTCTAGTCTCTCTCCTGGGCACCAAGCCCTCTCTGCTGTCAGCAGGGTACCCTCCTGTAACAGTGGGTGCTGGTGAACATGCAGTGTGACCACCAGCTTCTGGCTTTCCAATGGCATCTCTACACACTGAACTATGCTGGCAAATTCAAACACTGACGGCAACAGGGAAAGACTGAACCCGAGTCACACAGGGACTCCAAGGCGAGTCTGCTGGTTTTCTGCTTCCTAAGAGGCACCTGCTGTCTGAAGCTCCTATGAAACTGCAGCACTTAAAGCCAGTATTTGGCTATAGCTACTCTTCTTGAGTCACTGCCCTTTTCAGAAAAACAAACAAACAAAAAACAAACAAACAAGAATGACCTAGCACACCCCTGGACATTTTCCTCCTTTTTTATTTTTGGGCCACACCAAACTGAGCTCAGGAATCACTCCTGGTGGGCTCAGGAGACACATATGTAGAGCTGAGGATTGAACCTGGTCTGCTTCGTGCAAGGCAAGTGCCCTGCCGGCTGGACTGTCGCTCTACCTTCTTTAACACACTGACCCTCATGTGTGCCACTGGCCATTCACATTTTGGTGTCACATGGGACAAACTGGGCCACTGACTATGGACAATCATTCATTTAACTGCTTTGGTAAATGAGAAAAAAAGGCCAGAGGGTTCAAAATTAATTTACTTGCTATAATTAATTTACTATACTATTTACTTTACTATAATTAACTTACTTATTTCCAAACTTTATGTTTTCTAGAAGTAAAGCAAGATTTATTGAATGAAGCTGCCAGATGGCAGGAAACACAAATTGCTCTGGTGGTGGCGGCAACACATTAAGAGAACAAACAGCAAGTGCCCTCCTGGGCGGGCCGAGCTTTGACAGCAGCAGTAGCTGGCACCGCTGACTGAAGGGCACAGCTCTGATGCAGCTCACAGGCACCTGTGCTGACCCAACAGGGCAAGCAGGCCCACAGAGCCAGGCTGCCTGTCTCCAACAGCACCTTCTTATCTTCTCATAAGCCACTTCTAACAAGGCCTGCTGTTGGGAGGTTGTACAGTATGCTGTTAAGTTAATCAGCAGCTGGAGTATGGGGACATCTGCCAGGTGACAGTCTTGATGTCCCCGACGTGCACAGTGACAGGTGTGAAGCCGTGTCATACCACATTATGGGAAGGATGAGTTTCACCCACCCCTCAGGCATAGAGAAATGCGGAGGACAGAGAGGCCCCAAGCGCTAAGAAGGCTTGTCTGGGTGCTGGTATTACGGGAAATTTAAAATGAGCTCGAAATTTTATACAGTGGGTCAGGCACTTGCCTTGCACACAGCTGACTGGGGTTCCATCCCTGGCACCGCACAGGGTTCCTAGAGCACCTCAAGAGTGATCCCTGAGCATGGAGCCAGGAGTAAACCCTGAGCATCATTGGGCCTGGCCCCACCCACCCAAATAAAATTCAGTAATGCATTCTTTCCAGAAGTTTCTAATTTCCTACAGAAGGCTTACACACTACTTCTAAAAATCAGAACTACACATGTAGTATGTAAAAATAACTGAACAGAGAGCCTTCATCCCCCTCCCTCAGGACCCTTTGCTGCAAGGTACTCACAGCAGACCACGGTCAGCTTGCAGGAAGGGACCCCCTCCTCTGGCCCCACCCAGGCCCTGGCACTTACTGTATCTCAGTTCCCAGATGCTTGAGGGAAATGTTCTGCAGGGCTGAGGGCAGGGCGGGCGCGGGCTGGAAGGCAGCTGCTAGGCCCACCATCCCGGTGGGCGTCTTCACAGGACATAGGAACTCCTCCAGCTCCGCCTCCTCTTGCTCTGGGAACAGAAGACAGGCAGGTAGACCTGTGAGGTGGGCTGCTAGGGGCTCCGGACTTTCCTGGGAGGTGGGCTGCTTGGGGGGCTTCTGGGCACTCCTGGGAGGTGGGCTGCTTGGGGAATTCCAGGCACTCCTGGGAGGTGGGCTGCTTGAGGCTACTGGGCACGCCGCCCTCATATGCCATTTACAAAGGAGTTGGGCTTTTCATGGAACCTTCTGCAGAGCGTCAATGATGCGTTTTGCTTGTAAAACCTTCCTGGAAAGCCCTTTAAAATAGCTGGGGCAGGGGGGGGTATGTGCGCCCGAACTGGGTTCAATCCCCGGCACTATGTGGCCTCCCAAGCGAGCATCTCCCTAGAACTACTGGAACACCACTGGGGTGGCCCTGGTGATCCCCTGCCACCTCTGGGCTGGAGCCACATTGCGCCCTTGGGCCCTGGCATTAAACTGGCTGGGCTGGCTGAGAATTCCTGGGAGTAGCCTTAGGCTTCCTCAGTACCACTTGAAAGAAAGTCCACCATCCCCACCAAAAAAAAAAATAAAACAAAAAATGAAAGCAAAAAAAAAGAAAGAATATACGTTTAGGCTGAAGAGCTAGTACAGTGGGTAAGATACCTGCCTGGCAAGTGGCCAACCCAGTCTGATCTTGGGCACCCCATATGGTCCCTTGAGTGCCACCAGGAGTGATCCCGGAGTGCAGAGTTGGGGAAAATCCTGAGCACGGCTGGGTGTGCCCCACCTCCACCCCCTGCCAAAGAAGCCTGAAGAAGATGAAGGAAGGAGGAAAATACTAATATACTTTGCAAACAATCTGTTTGCTAGTTCCTGATAGGTGCTTTCGGATCTGGCAGCGAGTAGACCTGCACCTGACAATAACCAGCCATTCTCTGAGCACCTCCCTTCAATTTACTTTCACCAAACACCGCCTTGGTGTCTACCTGAAGGCTTGCAGGTGGAGCCTGAGAAAGTGAGATGATAATCAAAGACACAGGAAGGTTCAGCTTAAAGGAGCAAGGAAGGAAGATACACTCTGATGAACTGGTTGACCACATGTAAAACACACCGACCTCACAGCTTTTCCTATTACTATGCACAAAAGTCCAATCAAAATGGGGCCGGAGCAATAATACAAGTAAGTAAGGCATTTGCCTTGCACGTGTCCAATCTGGGTTCGATCCCCAGCATCCCATGTGGTGCCCCGAGCACTGCCACCGGAAGTGGAGTCAGGAGTCACCCCTGAGCACTGCAGGGTGTGACTCAAAAAAGAATAAAAAAGGATTAAAGACCTCAATATATCTGAATCCGTAAAAGTATGTAAAAGGAAAATAAGGGCAGAACTCCCCATGACACTAAAGCTAGAGGCATCGGACTCTACACCAAACAAGAGGAAGCAACCATAAACATGTGGGACTACATTAAATTAAGATGCTTTTGACCTCAGAAGAAATGGCGCTAGAATACAGAGACACCCACAGACTAGGTAGGAGACATTATTTGCCCACCATGCATCTAAGGTAGGGTTAATGTCCGAGATACATAAAGCACTGGTAGAAGTGCTCTACTAATTGTGGGAAATGGTAATGCAAGACTAGAACTGAGTGTTGAATGTACACAAAGGGATTTACATGATAATCCCTAAATGTCTGTAGGGCAAGCCATAATGTCTAAGAGCTGAGAGAGAGAGAGAGAGAGAGAGAGAGAGAGAGAGAGAGAGAGAGAGAGAGAGAGAGAGAGAGAGAGAGAGAGAGAGAGAGAGAGAGAGAAGAATACCTGTCTGCTATAAAGGCAGGTTGGGGGAGGGGGAAGGGAATTGGGGCCATTGGTGGTGGGAATAGGGCACAGGTGGAGGGACAGGGTACTGGAACACTGTGTGACTGAAACCCAAACACCCAAACATAAACATTTTTTTTTTGTTTTTTTTTTTTTTTTTTTTTTTTTTACATGAACATTTTTGTACTTGTATATCACATGGTGGTACAATCACTGTATCACTGTCTTCCCGTTCATCATCGATTGGCTCGAGCGGGCACCAGTAACATCTCCATATGACCTGTCTCATGCAAGTAGAGCCCAAGGGCACCTGCTTGCTCCAATACAAAATAAAAAAAAATAAATAAAGCACTGGTAGAGCTTTTACATGAAGAAACATCCAATCCATAAAAAAAAAATGGGGAGAAGCAATGAACAGAAACTGTCATAGAAGAAACACAAATGGCCAAAAGGCACAGATGAAAAATGCTCCGCATCACTAATCATCAGGGAGATGCGAATCAAAACAACAGTGAGCCTTTACCTCACACCAGAAAGACTGGCACACATCAGAGAGAACGGCAGCAATCTGGGGAGGAGGGTGAGTGGGAAAGGGGACCCTCATTCACTGTCAGTAGAATGTCCACCGGTCCAGCCTGTTTGGAAAACAATATGCACATACCTAAAAAAATATAGGAATTGAGGGGCCGGAGGGTACAGTACAGTGGGGAGGCATTAGCATTGCACACGGCTGACCCAGGTTCAATCCCCGGCATCCCATATCACCAGTCCCCTGAGCACTGCCAGGAGAAATTCTTTTTTTTTCTTTTTTTTTTTTTTGGGTCACACTGGCAACGCTCAGGGGTTACTCCTGGCTCGCCAGGAATTACTCCTGGCGGTGCTCAGAGGACCATATGGGATGCCGGGATCGAACCGGGGCAGCTGCACAGCAACCGCTGTGCTATCCCTCCAGCCCCAGAAATTCTTGAGTGTAGAGTCAGGAGTAACCCCTGAGCATCGCCAGTGTGACCCAAAAAGCTAAAACCAAAACAAGCCAAACAAATACCCCTTCCCCCAAAAAAATAATAAAACCTGGAAACTGAGCTCCCATATAACCCAACAATTCCATTTCTTGGAATATACCCCCAAGGGCCCAAAAACACAATGAAGAAAAGACATCTGCACCCCCTATGTTCACTTCTGGCTATTTCACAATAGCCAAAACCTAGAAACAACACAAGTGGCCAAGAACAGATAGCTGGAATACTACTCAGCTTTAAGAAAAGACAAAATCATGTGACTGGCTGCTGTGTGGACAGTCTGCAGGGCACCGTGCCCAGTATGTCAGTCGGAGGGAGAGGGACAGACACAGAAAGATCTCGCTCAGATGCAGGATGTAAAGCAGCACAGTGGGGTGATAACAGATACCCCAAGAATGAAGAACATAAGAACCGGTTCTCAGGGCCAAAGAGATAATGCAGGGTAGGAAGCTTGCCTTGCACGTGGCCAGCTCGGGTCTGACTCCCCCCCACCCCCACCTCGCCCTCTGTGGCGCCCTGAGATCTGTCAGGAGTGATTCCTGAGGCAGAGCCAAGAGTAAGCCTTGAACACCAGGTTTTGGGTGTGGCCCAAAACACTGGAAAGAAAAAAAGAACTAATCTTCAGTAGGAAGGCTGCCACTGGAGACATGTGGGGACAGGTCACTGCCTGGACAGGGAAGTGTTACTCTGCAGCTGGAGGAAGGCTGTTATGCATGGAACCCTGGATGTAACAGTACTGTAAAGCACAGCTCCTTATAGAGAGAAGAAAGTGCCTGCCGCAGAGGCCGGAAGAGCGGTAAAGGGTTGGTGGGGGACCAGAGACGCTGGTATTGGAACACTATGGCTGAAATGCTATCATGAAGAAATCTGGAATTCACAGTGACTCAGTTTTAAAACAAAAAGTGAGTCCACTTTGAGAAGACCCAGTGGCGGGCAGGCAGACAAAAGGTCAGATAGATGGCGTGTGGGGAGTTCTGGGAGGTGGAGCGGAATTTCTTCCTACTCAGTCAGGGAGGGTTTCCTGGGGGAAGTGTGCTCGAGCTGGGCCTGGCTCGGAGGGGTTGTTATCTGGGTAGAACTTCCATGTCCGGGGCCTCAGGGGTCACACCTGGAGGGTACCTGGGGATCCACAAGAGGCCTGGGATTGACCCTGGGTTGGCCATATGCAAGGCAGGTTCTACCCCTGTACTACCTCCCTGGATCATTCGTTATGTTTGGTGGTGCTGGGGAGGGGCAGCATGTGGTGCCAAGGGTGGGATCTTGCCTCTCTCTTGCAAAGCCCTCGCTCAGTCTGTTAAGCTCTCTCTGGCCCTCTTTACCGGTCCTTTTGATTCACGCTCCCTTAGTTCAGAACAACAAAAGATGAACAATTTGTCTAAGGTTTGAAGCCTCAAGCATCCCTAACTTCCCCATTACCGTATTTTCTGAAACTTCCACTGAGACACCCCAGATCTACTGAGAACACACAGAAGGAAATGTTGAGGGTAAACAGCCCCTCTGGCTGGTTTTACTGCTGAGGAAACAATGGCTCAGAGAGGGTGAGACCTGGGGCCAAGGGCACTGGATGTAGGTTCAAGGATGGGAACAGTTTTTTTTCAATAAAACTGGCAGGGGCCGGAGCAACAGCACAGAGGGTAGGGCATGTGTTTTGCAAGGGCAGATCTGGGTTCGATCCTCAGCATCCCATATGGTCCCCTGAGCACTGCCAGGAATAATTCCTGAGTACAGAGCCAAGAGTAACCCCTGAGCATCATGAGGTGTGACCCAAAAATAGAAAAAAAAAAAAACTGGGGAGGGCAGAGGGAGAGAAAGAGGGACCTGGAGAGGGAGGGGAGATGGAGAGAGAGGTGATATATGATACACACACTCTCACACATACACTCAAACTCACAGACACACTCACACTTGTGCACACACTCGCACACATACACACTCAAGAACTCATACACACTCACACACTTGCACACATATACTCACACATAAACACGCTCACTCACACACATACACTCAGACACACACACTCACTCACACACTTGTGCACACACACTTACACACATAAAAGCACACAAGAACTCAAACATACACACTTGCAAACATAGTCACACATACACACTCACACAAACACTCACACATTTACACACATACATTTACAGGCACACATAAAGACACAATCTCATGCAGACTCACACACACATGCACACATACACACACCTCTCACACACATACACATATACTCGGGGGAACCCTATGTGATGCCAGGGATTGTCTCATGTGCAAGGCAGGTGCCCTGCCTACTGAACCATCTCTCAAGTCCTTTCCCTTCCCTTTGCATTAACCTGGGCCCTGGATGCCCTGAGCACAAGGCCAGCTGTCCCCTCCCGGGACCGGCCATGATTCTAGGGTTCTAGTAAGAGGGCTGACACTATTGCCTTCCCCCAGCCCACTGGGTCAGGGCGGCCTCTGTGAGCCTCTGCCTCCACTCTGTGAACTGGGGGGGATCACATGAGCTGCTGCCGATCTCAGGCCTGCGCATGCCACGAGGACTCAGGCAGGAGTTTCTCAAAACCTCTTTCCAACCGTGACCCCCTGGCCCCGAGACCTACCGGCTGGCCCCCAAGTCTCATGCTATGGTCCCTTTGGGATATCCCAGGGTGGAGGCTGATGCCCCCGCTGAGAAGCTCTGAGTGGGAGAGCGGATGCGTGGGCAGCGCTGAGCGTGCCAGAAAGCGGTGCGCCCACTGCGGCACGGTGACACTGATTAGAGTGCTCCGGGAGCTCTGGCCGACGCCGGCAACATACCATTACAACCACTCCGCGGGCTTCCCGTAATCTTCCTCGGCTCCCGTGGAGGCTAATGTCTAGGTAAAGCATCAAATAAAGGGGCAGCGCCTGGAAGCCGTGGAGAAGGTGCCTACAGATCACCCAAGGGGAGTAATGACACGCTCTTACAAGACCGAGTGTCTGTGACTCAAAGTCAGACGTGAGTCAGGGGGTTTGGCCGCTGGCGCGGGCCCTGCTTCCTCCCAGGAAGGGTGGGGATGGCTGAGGAGCAGCAGCCGCTGCAGAGGCGAGGCCGGGCCGGGCCAGAGGCCCTGTGGGGTGCTGACCCGGGTGGACATCAGGGAGAAGCTCCTAAGGCTCCCTAAAGCTCCAGCAGCCTCCTGAGTAGACAGACACCCTGGTCCTCACGGCGGCCTCTCCCTGCCCTTCATGCCCAGGGCTGGCTGACCCAGAAGGGGCCCAGCCAAGGCCATCCAGCAAAGTCACAGAAATTCTCAAACCAGGTCAGTGCTTAGCCCCGCATAACACCCCGTGGACACCCGAAGCCATTCCTTTGATAAGGCGGTTCTCACTTCCTGCCGACGGGCGGGAATCCTGCTAGGGGAAGGGCTTCTGGTCACTTCTCAGTCTGACCTCCAGCAATTGTGCGGACTCAGGCAGTAGATTTCCAAACAGCCTGGGGTGCGGGCTTCCTGGCAGACAGGGAGCAGGGGTGAGGCAGGGGACACACTTGGGACGGAAGCACGGAGGCAAAAAATCAAACCCTTCCCACAGACAGCCCTACGCAGCAGGCAACACCCAGAAAATTCTCAGGAGAAATTCCTCATGACTGCCCCCAACCATAACAAGGAGCAGGTATCATGGGGAAAGCAGTGCCTGGACCTCTCATACACACACACACACACACACACACACACACACACGCACACACACGCACGCACACACACAAATACACACACACGTACACACACATGAGCACACACTCAAGCACCGACAAACTCACACATACTCACACTTATATACACTCACACATTTAGACACTCATACATTCACACACCCAACCACCTCCCCCACCCACTCACATACTCACACACATTCATATTCACGCCTATACACATTTACACACTTGCACACATTCACACACAGCACACAAAGGAACACACACACACGTACACACTCACACACACACACTCACACACATGTGTACGACAGTACCTCCAGGGCAGACGCCAGGCATACAGAAGCACACCCTCAGGACCCGTGAGGGCTTTACTTTACATTCCTTTCCTCACTCTATCATAAAATTCAATATTTTCGCTCACACATTCCTTCACTAAATCGCCAATGTGCTGGGCAGGACACAGGCACTGATAATACAGTCCCCATCCTTGAGGGTGAGTGGGCAGAGATGTGACAGGAAACCTGTCTTTAGAACAAGCAGTGCAAGTCCCAGGAGCCTTCCTGGAGGAGGTGATCCCGGGGCCTGACAGAGAGAATAAGCAGGGACCTTCCAAGCACAGGGGGAGAGAAGATGCCCCCTGTAGGAGGGAGGCTCTGGAGGCTCAGGCAGAAGGGAGGAGGAGCGGGAAGGAGGATGAGACCTGAGCACTGTGCTGAAAGGCGGGGCCGGGGCTTGGGTCTTCCTCACGGAAGCTCACTCTGACCACAGAGGGGCCAGGCTGGGAGCTGGGCGAGGAGAGGAGGCGGCTGGACCTTTCCAGCCAAGACTGGAGGCCAGCCTCGGGGAGCGGGACCAGGAGGGACAGAGGGAACCGGGCCCGCACTGGTGACTGGCAGGGCAGCTGACCGAGGCAAGGGTATCTCTGCACAGCCGATGGCTAACCGGAGGGCCACGTACAGAGGAAAGAGATCCGGGAGAGGGACAGGTGAGCTGACACGGGGACATGCAAAGCAGCCGGGCACAGAGGCTGTGGAGCTGCTCAGCCGGGACCTGCTCCCCCAGCACGGGCCACGCTGGGCCCAGCCGAGCCTACTTCTACCCTTTCTGGGTGCAGAAGGTCCCTCACTCCCAC
The DNA here is from genome assembly GCA_021461705.1 of Cryptotis parvus. NCBI lineage: Eukaryota > Metazoa > Chordata > Mammalia > Eulipotyphla > Soricidae > Cryptotis > Cryptotis parvus. The sequence goes on from JAJIBD010001578.1 coordinate 94,915, forward strand.
ACCCTGGCGGGCCAGGGAGCTGGGAACAGACACTTCCCTGTGGGTCAGGAGGGAGGTAAAGATTCTGTTTTATGGGGGTGCTGAGGAAAAAAATCACTTAAGAGACCCAGCTCAGTGGGACCAGGGCGGAAGCACTGTGAGGAGGGTATTGGCCTTGCACGTGGCCGACCTGGGTTTGATCCCTGGCATCCCGTATGGTCCTCTGAGCAGCACCCGGAGTAATTCCTGAGAACTTCCAGGTGTGGCCATAGTCTCTACCCCTGTCCCCTCTGCAACCCCCGCCCCCAAAAAAAGCAAAGCAAAGCATTTGTGTAGGAAGCCCACCCGACCACTGCTGGAAGCCCTGGGCAAGAGTCACTCCTGACACCTCACGGGGGTTGGCACAGAAGAAGCTGACGTTCCCAGACGTCCTGACAATGGGCAGGCGTGCACTGCAGAGAGCATGTGGGTTCATCTCCTCAGAATAATCCCAATCCACCAAGCCCGCTTACAGGAAGGGAAGAAAGCCCAAGAAAATCAAGGCCAGGCAGCCTGCCCAGGGAGACGAGGTGATGTCCCCGCGGCCTGGCTCAGAGCCCCTTCTCTTGCCCTCGGCTCTGAGTGACATCCTCAGAGGCGGTCTCCGGAGCCCTGCTCCTTTCGTGAACAGTCTGGCTCATCAGCGCCAGCAGGAGTGTGGACGCCGGGGTGGCCCGTGGCCCTGCGAGAAGAGGGGCCCCGGGTACCTAGCTGGAGGCGCAGGTCGGTGGCGCGGGTTGGTGGAGCCGGCGGGCAGTGGTGGAACTCCCAGCGCTTCATCTGCAGCTGCTGCAGCCAGTACACCATCACTTGCTTCGTGGGGGCCTGGGGAGCACACGTGTTAGTTGGCGAGGCCCCGAGCCCATAGGGTGGCGCCAGGTGAGGTGAGGGCGGGGCCTACCAACTCCCTCTTTTGCGGGAAACAAGCTGTCTCCACCTCTCCAAAACCCAGAGGCCCTCGGGATGAAAACGCTCATTCGCGGGGCAGTTTTCAACAGGGAATGGGAGCCCTGCACAGCGCCTGCCTGCTCCCTGCAGAGAGGGACCTGGCGGTGCTGAGAGAGGGAGCGAACCCGCGGTCCTGATGTCACCATCTCCTTAGGTGACATCTCAGGGAATGGGAGGAAGGGGGGGCTTCTTTTTTGGAGGATGGACTAAGTCACGGGTCTGGTGGGGGGCCTGGAAAGCCACAGGAGCACTGGGCAACAAGGTGGTCTCCTTCCGGCCTGCCACCAGGTCCCGCTTAGTCACCTGGCATGCCTGCCACCCCCAGAAGGGACGTGGGCCAGATGGCTCGCTGTTCAAGACCTATTTGGGACTGGAGAAATAGCACAAGTGGACAGGGCGTCTGCCTTTCACATGGCTGACTTGAGTTTAATCCCTGGCACCCCTGTGGTCCCCTGAGCCCCACCAGGAGTGATCCCTGAGTGCAGAGCCAGGAGTGAGCTCTGAGCATCACTGGATGTGGCTCAACCCCCCATAAAATAAATGAACAAACAAACAAAAAGCCCCACAAAACCCCAAACCCACCCTCACAGCCGCTGGTGAATACTCCGAGAGGGCAGGGCAGAGTCAGCCGAGACCCTAGCTCTGGGCCTTCCCAGGCAGTGGTGGTGGAACTTGGGCTCCCCTTGAAACTTACAGGTTTACAAGGGGGAGACAGAGGAGGGGGTGCCATGGGCTCCCCAGCCTGGGTCCCTCCCATCTGCACTGACCCTCACCCCCCATCATTCCCTCTAGTCTTCCCCCTCACATATCTCTGACATGGCTCCTGCCTCCTGGAACCCCTGACTGGACCTGTACCCCCGTGCCCCATCCCCACCTCACCTATACCCATTTCACTGACTACAACCAGACCAGACTGGAGAGGAGTTTTCTAGTCTTCCGAAGCTCACGGGGGCCGGGCACTCTGACATGCTTTTCCCACAGTCCATGGGACAAAGTCCGAGTTCCCTAGCCTTGCTCCCCCATGGCCCCCGCTTCCTCGCCCAGCCACTCTTTGGGGGGCCCATCTGACACTGCCCTGGGTTGGATTATCCTTTCATATCTTTGCTCCCGACAATCCCCTTCTCCCCATGCCTGTTTTGCGGAGTCCACCACCTTCCTCTGTCCAACCCAGGGAGCCTCCTTGTCCACGAGGCCCTCTTGTCACCGCACCCCCCTATCACAGACTGGGGGGCATCTCCACGGAATGTTCTACTGCAAGGTGGCTTCAGGGTCATGCTCAAGGGACTACGTGCTGCCCGAGCACCAGGCAGGTCTCACGGGCTCTGCACTGTGCAGATAGACAGATCCAGAGCGCTGTGTGGAGACCCTGGAAGGAGGCCGCCTGACCTCCCCAAATGCTGCCTTCCTGGGCTGCCACGGGGAGCCCAACCCAGCCTGCAGAGGGGAACTGAACCTGTGGGCGCAATGAGGGCCACAGCAGAGGAGATGGACTGTAGTGCAGATGGGGTGATGGGGGGGGCAGCTGTCTCCTGGCTTTGTGCCCACCAAGGGGGAAGATCTCCGAGCTTCTAGTCCATATCTTTCAGCTGCTTGTGTGTGTGTGTGTGTGTGTGTGTGTGTGTGTGTGTGTGTGTGCATGCTTTGGGCCATACCTGGCTACACTCAGGGGTTACTCCTGGCTCTGCACTCAGGAATTACTTCTGGCAGTGCTCAAGAGACCAAATGGGATGCCGGGGATTGAGCTGGCTTCGGCAAAGCAAATGCCCTACCCGCTGTACTCTCTAGCACTCCGGCCCATCTTTTCATTCACTTCTGAGGCCCCTCCTGCCTGTCCTCTTCAGGGGACGTTCAGACCTGGGTTCTGCTAATGGGTGTGTTCAAGCAACAGAACTTGAGCACCCGCTGGTAGCCAGGGGGTGGAAGCTCTGGGGCCTGGGCTCAATGCGACGATGTTTGGTGCAGAGATGCGCCCAGTCCTTATACACTGTCAGATCTCAGATCTCACTCCTTGCACAACTTACCGAGGCACACAGCTAATGAGTAGCTGAGAATCTGAATCCAAGCCGGTCTCATTTCAAAGCACGAGGCCTTCCCACTCTGCTAACTCATGAGGAAAACAAAATCCACCCTTTTTCTGCTGATGGGGATGCGGGTTTAGACATGCTTCGATAGACAATCTGGGCTGATGGCGAAACCCGCACTACGGAACCTCAAATATCTTTCCCCAGTATCTGGCAGCGTTTCCTGGGCACCCTTTCCAACTGGCCAGCTCACCCAGAGAAGTTTATTACAATCTGGGGCTTGAGAGAGGATTGCAGAGCCCTTATCTCGACTGCTCTTCAGCAGTAAGGGAAAAACGCATTTCTGGTAACTAACTGCACAGCGAGGGCACACCCCAAAGGAAGTCTGGAACCCCAGGGAGAGGCAGAAAGGCCAGTTACGGATCCTAAATGTGGCCTCCTCACCCCCTCTGACCAGTCACTTTATCAGTCTATGACTCAGTTTCCCGACCCCCAGGGGTTCCCTCCCTCTGGCCACGTTGCAGGAACGCGGGCGTGGAGACGCGTGGAATAAACTCCGGTGGGCCACCGTGGACGCTCACCCGAGCTGGAAAAGAGAAAACTCTCCACTTACCTTCAGCGTGATGACCCGGCTGGGGGTCTTGATTTCGAACGTCCCCTCCTCGGCGCCCGCTTTGCAGTTGAAGACGGCACCGGAGAGGTCGATGCTGTCCAGGGGTTGGCGTCCTGCGCCGTGCGCGAATAGTACAGGTGACATTTCCTCTCGTCGTAGAAGAACCAGCGCGACTTCCAGCCCCGGATGGGTCCTTTGCCGCCAAACTTACTTAAATAGCCACAGAGCTTCTTGGGGGCTGCTGCGTCCAGGGCCCGGGAGCAATCCTCCAAGTCCTGGGGGCAACCCGTTGGGGCTCCTGGCTGGGCTGGCAGGGTCCTCGGGAACGGGAGCCAAGGATCCGGATTCTGGGGCGCTCTCCCCGGCGCCCTCCATCGCCGCGCCCACCCCAGCGACACCGGTGGTTCAGTCCTAGCCCGGCCCCAATCCGGCGACTCAGAAGTACCTCGGGAAATGGAGCGATCGGCCGGGGCGGGCCCGCTGGAGACCCGCCTTCGGGAGGCTCCCAGGGTGGCAGCTGGCGACGCCTCCGGGCGGCTCAGACCCCAAGTCCAATTTGGGGCGTCTAGCCACGCCCCTGCAGGTCCAAGGCCACGCCCAGAAACGCCCACTGCCCACTCCCCGCCTACTTCCTGTAGTCACTGAGTACCGCTCGGCCATCTTTGTTGAGGGCAGTGGCGGAGCTGCGAGCTGGGAGGTGGGTGTTCTCCCGACCCCCGGCCTTAAGATTCACCTGCGGGTAGAAAACAACTGTCCTGAGATTACGCTTCCCTGGAAACTCACATAATCACGCAGAAGGATGGTCTCTTCTCGTGCCCGACGGACCGTCCGGCTTATCGCCGCAGGTGCCTCACGTCACTGTCGGACGGCGCATCGCGCGGCCATTGGCTGAGAGCGACGCCCGGCTCGGTGCAGCCACTTCCGGCGCCGCAGAGGCGCTCGCGGCTCCCTGTTGTCTGCGATTGTTCTGCGGCAAGACTTCAGCGCCCTCCAATACCTGCCTCTCTACCTGGGTGTTAAATATTCTGCCACCCCTTCCTCCAAAGTCACCTTCCCCGGGGCATCGGTCGCATTGCACAAGGTGCCCGGACTTGGTTGCTGCCCACCGGGAACTCAGTGCCACCCGGGCTCAGCACCCAGCCTCGTTAATTTCATGCCACCAAGTTTCTCCCCTGCCCTCCTGTGTAAGACTCAGCCTGGCGACCTCCTGAGGGCTACGCTGTTGTGTGGCTCTCAGTCTCTTCCTTCACGTCATCCTCAAACTCCTCCTGCAGGCACAATCATCCAGGGGCGGTGGCCCCAGGTGTGAGCTCCAGAGGCCTTTGTGCATCCAGATTCTGAGTCGCCATCTGGGCCACACTGAAGCATCAGTCTCTTCACCCCGAAGCTAAGGACGCTTAAGCTCGCCTGCCCGGGCCTCTGGGACTTCAGTGGGGTTTGATCCCCGACACTGGAGGGTCTCCAGAGCACTGTGGGAGTGACCTTTGAGCACCTTCGGGAGATCCTGTGTACCTCCAGATGTGGCCCAAAAGAACACTTCATACCCGCACTGAGAAATACACATCTGTTTTAAATTTAAGTTCCAGCAATAGGGGCCGGAGTGATAGCCCAGCGGGTAGGGCGTTTGCCTTGCGCGCCGGCCCATGCCGGCCGGGGTTCATTCCCGGCATCCCATATTGTCCCCCAAGCACCGCCAGGAGTAATTCCTGAGTGCAGAGCCAGGAGAAACCCCTGAGCATTGCCGGGTGTGACCCAAAAGAAAAAAAATAAATAAGTTCCAGCAATAGGAATCAGAACCCATTTCTCTTCACACACACACACACACACATACACACACACACACAGAGTCACCCACAGGAAAAAAACAGATGAAGGAGTTTTCTCAGAGGAAAAAAATAATATAATTTCCAGGCGTTGTAGTCTAACATTATCCTCACAGGCAAGAGTAAGAAAGAGTAACGCAAGTTTCTCAACTTCCCTGCCTCGTGGGTTCAGTTCTGTTCCCCCAACTTTGTATGGTGAAGCACCTTAGAAATATGACTGTATTTGGAGACTGACACTCCAAGAAGCAATTAAAGTAAAATGGCCCTAATCCTTCTGACAGAAGAGGAAATTAGGGGGCCCGAGCTATAGCACAGCAGGTAAGGTTCTCGCCTTGAACTAGTAGGCTGATCTGGGTTCCATTCCTGGTATCTCATAAGGTCCCCTGAGCACTGCCAGGAGTGATCCCTGAGCGCAGGGTCAGGAGTAAGCCACGAACATCGCCGAGTGTGTCCCAGCCACTCACCCCCTGCCACAAAAAGAAGAAACTAGGGCTGGGGAGATGGTGCATGGCTGGAACATGGGATCCGTTATAGGGAGGCCTGAGCTTGGTCCCTGACACCACAGAGTCCCCCAAGCACAGCCAGAAACAGCCCTGGAGCAACACACTGGGAGTAGCCTCTCTCAACACAGCTGGGTGCAGCTAAAATTTAAAAAAAGCGGAAACGAGGATTCAAGCCACACTCAGGGGAAAGCGTGAAGGCACCAGGACAGTGTCCAGGGCTGAGCCTGCAGGACAAACCGGCCAGGTCCTGCACCGTCAGCTCCAGAACTGGGATAAAGGCTGTTTGCGGTGTGAAGCACCCACGTAGAGTGGTCTTTGATTCCCTGGGGCCCCGGATGGAGGCCAGAACTGGCCACAAGGGATGCAACACTCTCCCGCAGAGCCCTTCCTGTGTGTCCCTGTGGCCCTGGAGCCACTTAAAATTGTTATTTCACTGTATCACTGTATCACTGTCTTCCTGTAGATCATTGATTTGCTCAAGCGGGCACCAGTAACATCTCGATATGTGCGGTCGAATGCGAGATAGCCCAAGGGCATCTGCCCGCTCCAGGAACGTAAGAGCCTCAAACCATTCCATGAAGTCATGGGAATGAGGTCTAAAAATTGTTATTTATTTATGTCAGGGACGATGTCTTGTTTGCCAAGGCATCGAAAATCAGATGGGCTGGGCATGTAATGCTATTTGGAGATGACTGCTGGACTAGAGCCGTTAGGACTGAATCCCACGGGATGCCAAAAGATCACGTGGCTGCCCACCTACAAGATGGTCAGACTTCCTTGTTAAGACCTTGAAGGAACGGTTTGAGGCTCTTCATATTTTTGAAGCAACCGGATGCCATTGGGCTACACTGGCACGTGATAGGGTCAAATGGAAACGTTACTGGCACCCGCTTGAGCAAATCGATGAATAACGGGATGTCAAGTGATCAAGTGATTTATGTATAACAGGTTTTGTTAGTTTTGAGGAAGGTGGGGGTGGAGAAGAAGAGAGAAAGACGGAGTAGCATGCCCCGGAGAGAATGTGGCTTCTCCGGAGTGGAGCGGGGAGATGCCCTACACATCCCGGAAGGAAAGAACACACCTCAAGCAGGGAGATGAGGACCACGCGTGCTCAGGCACCACGTGCGCTTGGCAGCAACACGGGGGCACAGGGAGCATCTGCGTGCCCCACTTCTGACAACAGGGTTTCCCTGGAGAAACCCCCACCCAACCCCCTGGTCATTTACAACCTATGGCGGTGGTTTCCTCATCTGTAACGTTAGTTGGGGGGTTTGGTGTGTTGTTGAGCTTGTGGGGCTCCTACCAGTGCAGGGGCAGGGGGGCACTTACTACAGTTCTCAGCCACCTGGACTGGAGGCTCAGTGCCAGGGGTGTAGCACCGACCCATTAATGTCACCCCGGAAGTGCTCGGGAATGCAGGTCAGAATCTAACCAGGGGTTAGGTGCATGCGAGGCGTGTGTCCTTGCACCTAAAGTATTTTCCTGGTTCTCAAGTTTTAAATTTAGGGACATGAGAAGGAAACAAATGTTGGTCTAGAGCAGAAGGTCTCAAACTTATCTGGCAGACCGCCCTCTTTTCGGAAAAAAACGCCTCCCCCCCCCACCACAAAACACACACACACTCCAATCTACCTTCTTCAGGAGAAAAGAAGAGCACCTTCCAGTAGCACCAAGACAAACCACGCTAATCATCCAGCAGCCCCCAGCCCATACCGCCTGCTCTGGGGAAGCGCGCATCTACACGCAGTCTTAGCGGGCCACGGCTGTTACCCAAACCTCCGCCCTCGAGAGGAGAGAGTGGTGAAAATGCGACACCGTGTGGCCTTCGTGGTGTACTGCTCGGAGTTTCATGGCTGTTCCCTGTCTCTTGTCTAGATTTTAAAGGAGGTGTCAGGAAGATCTGCCCAGATAGGTTAATCCCTTGAATTTGTTTAAATTAATGACTTTTTAAATTTTGTTTTTTAGTAGAGGTAGCATAGTTTACATGGCATTAGGATCATTATTTTTATTATTGTTTAGTTTTTTGTTTTGGGGCCACACTTTGCGTTGCTCAGGGCTTCCACTTGGTTCCACATTTAGGGATCACGTCTGACAGGGCTCAGGACAGTATGGGACTCTGGGGATGGAACCTAGGTTGGCTGCATGCAAAGCAAGCACCTTATCTGCTGTACTATCTCTCTGGCCTTTGTTTTGTTTTTGGGGGCTATCCCAGCGGTGCTCAGGGCTTAGTCCTGGCTCTGTGCACAGGGACCACTCTCCTGCAGGGCCCAGGGGGCTATTTTGTGGTGCAGGCAATCAAACCTGGGTCAGATGGATGCAAGAAAACGGCTTTCCTGTCTGGAGACTCTGCAAAGTCAATACATAATTTATTTATTTATTTATTTATTTATTTATTTATTTATTTTTGTTTTTTGGGTCACACCTAGCAATGCTCAAGGGTTACTCCTGGCTCTGTACTCAGGAATAACTCCTGGTGGTGCTCAGGGGACCATATGGGATGCTGGGGATTGAATCCAGGTCTACCACATGCAAGGCAAATGCCCTACCCGCTGGACTATCACTCCGGCCCCCAAAGTCAATACATTTTAAGCACCCTTTTGACTCACTTATTTGGAGAAGGTGAGAGAAACAGATTTGCTAACAAGAAAAACAAGCATTTATATTCAATATAAGCCTTTTATAAGTATGGATAAACTTGATATTTGAAGTTATCTTCTATATCAATTTTTTAAATTATAGGATACTTTCAGTTTTCTTATTTAGGATGGAGCCACATACGGGTACACAAAGCCCATTAAAGCGCCCCGCGCCGGGGACCCAAAATAGAATATGCTTGGCAGATTTTAGGTTTAATAGTTGGAACATGAGGCTAACGTGAACGGAGCCAGGACATGAAAGACAATTATCCAACAATGTCACTCATATGTAGAACTTAAATCATGAAAGAAAACACGCTGGCCAAAAGCAACAAAACTAACTCCTAGACTTGGAGAACACCATGATGGTTCCTGGAGGGAGGGTAGGGTAGGCTGAGCAGAGTGGAATTTGGTGGAGGGATGGCGCTGGACCTCTGCAGGTGGGGACGGTGAATCCGATGCATTTAGCAGTAAGTCTCTACCTCTGAACGTCTATGATTATAAAGTACAGACAATTAGTGAAAAGGGAAAATTAAATCTTTAGACTTTTTTGTTAGTAAAACAACAGATACTTTTTTTTTTTGTCCTTTTTGGGTCACACCCAGCAATGCTCAGGGGTTACTGCCTGGCTCTGCACTCAGGAATTACTCCTGGTGGTGCTCGGGGACCATATGGGATGTCCAGGATCTAACCTGGGTCAGCCGCGTGCAAGGCAAATGCCCTACCACTGGACTATTGCTTTGGCCCCAACAACAGAAACTTTCTAACATATATTTTTTTATTTTTATTTATTCATTTACTTATCTATCTATCTATCTATCTATCTATCTATCTATCTATCTATCTATCTATCTATCTATCTATCTATCTATCTATCTATCTATCTATCTATCTATCTATCTATCTATCTATCTATCTATCTATCTATCTATCTATCTATTTATTTATTGCTTTTTGGGTCACACCCAGCAATGCTCAGGGGGTTTCTCCTGGCTCTGCACTCAGGAATTACTCCTGGCGGTGCTCGGGGGAACCATATGGAATGCCGGAGATCGAACCCGGGCTGGCATGGGCCGGCCACGCTCAAGGCAAACGCGCTACCCGCTGGGCTATCACTCTGGCCCCTAACATATTTTTTTAAATGCATTTCCCCACCAGTGCTTGGACCCCAGAACCAACATTCATCCCAACAGAACAGCAGGTCAGTGCTAGGATCTGATGTGCTGGGGTCCACCAAAGCCACACCCGTGGTGTCCAGACAGTCATTTAGTGGCTGATATCTAACTCAGGCCTCTCACATCCCGGCATGCACTCCAAGCCTTTGAACCATGTCTCCAATCCAAAGCATTTCTACTTTTGGAGTAATTTAATTTCAATCCTAAGAATGCATGTATATTTGACACTATGCCTCATTTGAAAGGGAACTGGGTTCACTTAAATAGAATTCTTGCTGGCAGTTTTCTGATACAGTACTGAACTGGGCAGGAAGTGTTTCTCGGGACCAGACGGGATAAACAATGCGTGGTGTCATCTGTGTACTTCATACTAGAATATGATCTCCGAGGCCGTCCTGGTGCCCCGGTACCAGGCAGGATCATTGTAATGAGTGAACAGCTCCTGCGGCAAACTTTTGCATGACCAAACATAATGAACATTCAGTTCCACAGGTCTAGAACATATTTCCCAGGGTTTAGTGACAGACTCGCGAAGGAAACGGCTTGATGACCCTGGAGACATGGAGCAATTTAGTTTCAGGGAAAAATCGCTTTATTATTATTATCATCATTAATCATTATTTTTTTTTTACTTGTAGCACAAGGATTGAACCCAGGGTCTCACATAGTTGAGGCACATGCTCTGCCAGCAGCCCCCTCCCCCAGTATTTACTGAATTATTTTATATTTCCAAAGACTCCAATGATAGTGTGAAATATTTTTAGCTTAATGGTCTCAGATTTGTGAGCCCAAGAAATGTGTTTTGTGTTTTGGTCTGTTTGGCAGGGAATGTGGCAACACTCTTAGTGGACGGTGGGAGGAAATGCCTGGAAAATCAACTGTCAATTCCTGGCACCCTTTCCCTTTCCATTGTCTCTGGAGTTAGACTGGGTTTGAATTCTCATTCCATTATCACTGGCTGTGTGACCTCAGACATATTACTTCACATCTCTGAGCCTGCTTTTTTCCAGCTGAGAATGATTTTAATACCTATCCTGCAGTGTTCCACAACTGAGAGGAGATAAGGCGTGTAAGGGCTGTGCATACACAGCGCAATATCTGGTCCATGGAAGCAGTTAGTAAATGCTAGACCTTAGCATGAGCTCTAGGAATCAATGTTCAGATTCCTACCCCACTCGCCAGTTGTGTGGCCCAGGAGAGCACCCTGCCCCTAGTCTGAGTGAGTTAAGTTGCAGAAAGCGGGTAGCGATTGTTACTACTTTACTCTCCCGATCTAAATAAGATTATGTCTGCCCGGCACTTAGCCTAGTACTAAATGAGCACTGGCACTCTGTCACCATTCAATTTGTGTGCAGGATCTGAGGGAGCCAGGGAGGGAGGGAGGCCACCATCGTCCACAGCACCAGAGAGAAAACGAGAAAGCAGAGTAAAGGTGGATTTTAGGGGGGGGGAATGATGTGTCTAAGCTGAGTGAGGGCCAGGGGGGCGTGGCATGCTGAAGACACGAAGCATTTGTTTAAATAAACGGTTTAAATGAAGCAAAGCACGTGAGGCCCTATAGCTCAGGGTTAGAGCACTGGTCTTGTAAATAAAGCAAAACAGTGGGATAGCTGAGTCATCACGCCAGGCTGCCGGACTCCAAGGCATGTGCCCTGGAGTCAGTGCTATGGTCCAGACGTCGGTGCTGTGGCCTGTGTCATGAGCTGCCACGAGTTTCCAGGAAACCCTCACCTACCCCCTGCAACTGAGGTGGTGAATCAGGTTTTTACTGGTCTTCTCACTTGGTTTGCATTTCGCTTGTAACTGCGTTAGACTATTATACTAAGGTAGACGATGCATTAATCTCTACCTTGGACATTTTAGATAACCGCTTTTTTCTTTTTCTTTTTTATTATATCACCGTGAGATAGACCATTACAAGCTGTTCATGATTGGGTTTCAGTCATACAGTGTTTCAGCACCCATCCTTCACGCATTTCCCACCAGCAATGTTCCCAGATTCCCTCCCCGGCCCCAAACCTGCCTCTGTGATTCTTGTTCTTGTTGTTCTTCCTCTTCCTCTTCTTCCTCCTTTTCCTCCTCCTCCTCTTCCCTTCCTGCTCCTGCTCCTGCTTCTCTCTCTCTCTCTCTCTCTCTCTCTCTCTCTCTCTCTCTCTCTCCTTTTGCACCTTGTGGCATGCAATACCGACATGTATATCCCTTTGCCATATCCCTTTACCTACTTTCAATACTCAGTTCTAGCCTAGTGTTACCATTTCCAACTATTATTGTTAAACTTGTCTCTTCTCTATCTTACCTACCCTCTGTCTCACACACACATTGTAGATTCCAACCATTGACAAGTTGTCCTGGCCCCTGCTTTCCTTGGCCTTGGGTATTAGTCTCATACTATTTTTTATAATTTCCTACAAATGAATGCAGTCATTCTTTATCTGTCCTCCTGCTGACTCATTTCACTCAGCACAATACTCTCTATATCCATTCATTTACAGGCAAATTTCATGACTTCGCTTTTCCTCAGGTAACTTGTGTTTTTTGCCACATCCTGCAGTGCTCAGAGCTTAATTGTGGCTCTGGGCTCAGGGACCACACCTGGTGGGACTCAGGGGACCATATACAGTATCTGGAACTGGACTGGGTTGGCCACATGCCAGGCAAACTTTCTCCCTGCTGTACTATCACTTTGGTCTGCTGTGATGGATCTGAGTCAAATACAAGCAAGTGGCCTGGAGAAGTAGAACTTAGAACTGGGTCTCCGTGATAGGACATGGGCTCTGCGATGGCCATTTGTGGTCAGGAGAAGTAGAGCTGAGGGTCTCTAAGATATGAGAGCTGGGCTCCGCAGTGACCACTGTGTGGAAAGTGAATGAGGTCGGGCAAGAAGGCCTCCAGGGCCCTTTGCTCTTTGTTTCCGAGTCTAGGCGAAGAAAGGGAGGATCCCCAGGCTTCTAACTCTCTTTCTGCCGGGTTGTGAACTCTCTAGCCAGCCCTGAACATATGCTGTCCCGCGGTAGGACTCTGCTGCAGGCCGCTGCTGCCAAGGCCACCACGAGCTGAGGTTTCCTTGGAGACTCCAGCCCAGGACCTGTCTCCCAGGGAAGCCTGGGGAGTTAGTCTTCCCCCATTTCTGGGGTACCTGCCCAGACCCTCAGACCCTCCCAGTGACAGCCCCTGTCCATCTTTTATTTATTTATTTATTTATTTATTTATTTATTTATTTATTTATTTATTTATTTATGCATTTTTTGCTTTTTTGGGTCACACCCGGCAATGCTCAGGGGTTTCTCCTGGCTCTGCACTCAGGAATCACTCCTGGCGGTGCTCGGGGGACCATATGGGATGCCGGGATTGAATCCGGCCGGCATGGGCCGGCTCCGTGCAAGGCAACGCCCCTACCTGCTGGGCTATCGCTCCGGCCCCTCTGTCCATCTTTTAGACCCAGTAACGAACATGGATGTGTCTCAGCAGAAATATTTTGTTCTCCAAAGACCTGGAGAGAACCTCCAGGTCGTGCTGCTGGGGAGGGGTCTGAGAGAGAAGCTATGAGACCCAGACTACGTGGACAGCATCCCGGCACAGAACCTAGGAAGAGTGCATTCGTGTCACGGGATTGGGAGCATGTTGTCAGGTGGGACCCAAGGGGTGGTGACAGGAGGTGGGTCACCTCCTGTGGGTCAGGTGGGAGGAAGTGCAGGCCCTGTCCACCAGGGGGTGGTCGTGAGGTTTTCGGAAGTGTCAGGAACCTTTGGGCTGCATGGGGAATTTGCCACCTGGGAAGAACCACCTGGCACACAGACACCCCTACCTCGAACCCCACACAATTCCTGGATTCAGTTTCTTTTCGTGTTGGTTACATTTATCCTGGTCCAGTTAGGTCAGGTGGACACCCCCCAGATCCATGGTCTGGGGCCAGAAGCCGGGGTGACCTGGGGACCAGGAGACCCCCAATGCGTTCCTCCAAGGGGGCTTCTGAGGCCTCTGCCTTGATATGACTTGCATTTGGGGAAGAGTAAGCATTCAAAATGAAACATTTTTTAACCTTTTATTCATAAAAACAAATTTGCAACAATTTATTAAAAATTGATACCATGCAATAGGGGTCCGAGAAATTCCTCATTTCCATTTGAGTGTGGCAGTTCCAGTCTAATTTAAAGCATTTGTGCGCTAACATCATTGGAAAAACACCTTCTGGATGAAGCCTCTTCAGAAATGTTCGGTGTGTTTGCTGCGTATAAAAGAACGGAACCGTTAAACAGCTAGAGTCATTTCTGTCTGTGGATCTTGTTATTTGGAGTGGGGGATTTAAAAAATGGGTGAACCTACAGTATCATCAAGACAGAAAATGTACTTTTTTTTGTGTGTTAACCTAGAAGACTGTGTGTTTGGAAATCACAACGGGTTACGGACACACACACTCACCCTCGACTGCCCAAGACTTTTGCTTCTGTTGTGTTTGTTTCTGTGATGCTGGAAGAATAGTTCTACGGGTATTTTGTGTGTGTATGTGTGTGTTTGTGTGTATGTGTGTGTTTGTGTGCGCATACATTATGTACAATGAATTGTCTCTCTCCCTTTGGAAAAAATGAACGTGGTCCTTTAAATTAAATGTGGCCGGGTGAAACCAAGAGAGCGGGCAAATACTGGAAATACACAGTGAGTGACAACACCGAGTTTTAGTGCTTAAACAGAGAATGACTTCAACTTGACCTGCGATGTGTTAATATTTTTGTTTGTTTTTTGTCCCTAAAAGCTACAGAACCTCCGTGGCCTCTCTCAAGGGGAGGGGGAGCTACATGAAACCGGGTGCTGTGAAATGTTGGCGAGGGTGAGGTTCCCGGCCCTTTTCGTGGAAAGCCTGGTGGCACAAGCAGTGTGGTCCTGCCCCGTGGGGCTGGGAGATTATTGCCTACCAGTGGAAGCTGCCCTTAGGGTTTCTAGGGAGTGAGCGATGGCGCTCAGTTGTGCATACTTCCTGGACCTTGCCATTCAGGCTTTTATTTTATTTATTTCTTTTATTTTTTGCAAGAATGAACCTGTCTAGGAATGTCACAGAAATCCTTGGGCACCTCTCCCCCAGCCGAGCTGTCCTGGCAGAGGGCTGTGCCTACACCTTCTCTGGGCCACAGCCCGGCAGACCGGGGACAGTCGTCTTGGTGACAGTGATACCTCACGGGTCAGGGCGGCTTCACGGTTTGGTACGAAGCTTTCCTGGACGAGATCAAGTTTTGACCCTCAGAGTGACCCTGTGAGGTAGGCAGGACGGGTGTTATTTCACCCCAATTTGTGATTGAGAGGGGAAACTGAGGCTCAGAGAAACACGATGACTTGCCCAAGGTCACACACGGCAGGGGTGGGGTGGGGAGGGAGTCCGTAGTGGAGTGGGGGCTGGAGTCTGTCTGACTCTGGGGTTCTGTGGAAAGGGAAGAGCCTTGACCCATTGTGCGCCGACCCCTCCCACCCCCCCACCACCCCTGGCCTGGGCAGGAGCTTAGCACGGGGGCAGGAAGAAGGACGGAGACTCCAGGAAGCCCAGGGGAGCCCTCGGCCAACTCTGCCCTGCGGGCCTCGGGGTGTCTTCTAAGCAGCATGCCCCCTATTCACTTTGGTCGGAAACAAAGTCAGTGGGGGAAATGAGCCCCCACCGCCGCCAGCCAGCGCGCGGCCTTTGCGAGGGAGGTTAAAGTGCACAGTCTAACCTGTCGGGTGCGGTGAACAGACATTCCGTGATGAGCTCGGGCGGGCCCCTTATTACCGGGAACCCCGGAGCGCACACAGGACCTGCCCGCCGGGAGTGGGTGCCACAGAGCACGTCTGCAGCCGGGCGCCCTGAATCCCCACAGTCCCAGAACGGGTATTATTGTGTTCGTGTGTGGCGTTGCTCAGAGGGGGCAGGGGGGGGGGGCGACCCCCATCCTGGACTGGCCCCTCCACGCCCTCCTGACTGGAGGATGTCGGGGTTGGCTGCAAGGGCAGCTGGGGGCCCTGCCCGCCTCCTTCCCCAGAGGGGACAGGGACTGGCCCGGTGGGGGTCGGGGCGGCCACAGCCAGGGGTGTGTGTGCAGAGGCCGAGACCGTTTCTCCAGAAGCCCCTCGCTCTGCCCAAGCTGCTGCGGGCCCCTCAATGACTTCCGCTGCTCTTCTTCAGCCACTCTCTCCTTGCCTGAATTTTGTTTGTGTCTTTTTTTTTTTTTTTTTTGCAAAGTTTTCAAATAGCCCCGCTGGTGTCCTGCTTTGCTGACATCATGAAGAAGTCCTCTCCAGTCCTCTTCTTGGGGAAAGAATAAAAACTTCACAAATAAGGCTCAAGGTCAAGTGCCAAGTGCCCCCCACCCCCGCCCCACTGTCCACCTGAGTGCCCACCGAGCAGTCCAGCAAGGCCGGCCCGGCACCAGCTTTCCACAGCCAGAGCCCACAGTGTTCCCGCTAGCTAGGAGCGGTTCTGCCCTGGGAACGGCCCAGCCCCGGGCGCTCCCCCCCAACCCCTCACAGGCCCGAGACCATGACCCGGAAGGAGGGTGGTACGTGTCTGTGGCGGGGGCTGGCCGTGGGGCCGCAGAGGGGCTGACGCAGCTGGCGTCCACGCCTCCGATGGACGGGGAGGTAGGCGTGGTGCAGGATGGGGAGCTGGAGGGACAGCCGGCGCTGGATGCTGGCGGGGGGGAGAGAAGAGAGGGGCGTTAGGGGGTCGGGGGTGCTCGCTGGTTCTCCCGGGCGCCTGCATTTCTGCGCTCAGCATACATGCAGCTCTGGTGTGTCCAATCCAGCAGGCTCCTCCCTGCCCTGTTGGCTTCATGGGTGACTTTTTTTTTTGCTTTTGCTTTTTGGGGTCACACCCGGCAATGCTCAGGTTACTCCTGGTTCTGCACTCAGAAATTACTCCTAGCAGTGCTCGGGGAATGGATGCCCAGGATCGAACCCAGGTCGGCAGCATGCAAGGCAAACGCCCTCCCCGCTGTGCTATTGCTCCGGCCCAGGGTGACATGTGTGGTCTTTGCATCGGAGGAAGTGCGCCCATTGGCTTGTCACTGGCCGTTCTATGGGCAAAGAGGCAAGTCCCTAAGATGCCCCTCCAGCTCCATCCCCAATGCCGACCCCTACCCCCAACCTCTGGCAAGTAGACATCCCTGAGCTGCATGTGAAGGCTGCCCCTCCCTGCCGTCACACGTGCTGCCGGGTCTGGAAATCTCTTCCTGTCCTTTGCCACTGGCTGTTTCTCCTTCCAGACCCACTTTCAGTGTCATCTTCTTTGTGTCCTTCCTCCCTCTGAGGGCAAGTGCCCTCCTCCTCTTAGGCTCCAGAAACCTGGATGAATTCCCACACCCACAGGCAGAAAAAAGACCCAAGGCAGGGCCCAGAGCCAGAGGATCAGGAGGGAGGAGGTCCCGGCTTTGCCCCCCGGCTCTGCTCTGACACTTCAGGACTTTGTTTAAGTTAACTATATATTTGGATTAACTATAGAGCCAACAACACTGATAGTTTAAGAGCCAAACTACAACAACCGAACTTAAAAATGTGCCTGTCAAGGAGGCAGGAAGTAATGGCACACTGGGGAGGGAAGCTGACCCTGGTGATGGGATTTTGGTGCTGGAAAACTATATGCCTGGAACTCAACTTTGTAAATCACGTGCTTAAGTAAAAAAAAAATGATAGCGGTTGAAAACATAGTACTGCAGGCGGGTGCTTTGCCCATGGCTGACCTGGGTTTCAACACTTGGACTACATATGATATTCTGAGCCTGCCAGGAGTGATCTCTGAAGACGGAGCCAGGAGTGAGCCCAGAATACCACTTGTGTGGCCCAAAACCAAAAAAAAATAATTAAAAAAGAACTTTTTTGTTTTTGATTTTTTGGAGCCACTTTAACTGTGTCCAGGGCTTACTCCGCCTCTGTGCTTAGAGATCATCTTGGTGGTACTCAGGGGACCATATGGGATGCTGGGGATCGAACCTGAGTTGGCAGCATGCAAGGCTAACACCCTACCAACTGTACTGTCTGTTGCTCCTGCCCCTAATTATTATTATTTTTTAAATGTAGATCAGTTCTCTGCTGCCTCTGGCCTCTGTGGCTACCTTGCCTGGGAGTTAGCCCAGGTGATAGTCATTGGTCGGGGCACCAGCTGGTCCCAGAAAGCTCAGCAGTGGTGACTAAGCCTTGCCTGCCCATTTCTCACCTCCTCTAGTTGCTTCTGCAGGGGTGGGTGGAGGGGGAACCTTTCTCATCTCTGTTTCCATCTGCTACAGACTCTGGAAAGCACTCAGATGAGCTGTGGGAACCAAGCTAAGTGGGACGTTCAGCGCTTGGCTTCCATGGCACCTTCTCATTGACCCTTTCCTTGGCATTCCACTTAAAAGCTGCTCCCTGCCTTCTTTCCTGGCTTATTTAATCCTGTGCCTTGCATGGGAAACCTAAGCTTTCCCTTCCCATGTGGAATATAAGCACCGCAAAGGGAGGAATCTGGGCCTGTTTTCTTCAGAGGAGCCAGGCCTGTGACACAGGTCTTATGTATCGTCGGATAACTCTGCTCTTGGCAAGGTCTGATTTTTCTGTGTCCCGAAGGCTAAGCGTGGCAGAGAGCTCCAGCACTTAGGTGTGAGCTTTGCGCAGTATGTTTCCTCTGCGGCATGGGTTTTGGTATTTCATCTGCTCTCCAGGCGGCTGCGGTGCCCTAGCCAGCAATACAGGTGATGACAGGGGCTCCTGGCGGACTCTGGGGTCGGGAGTATATGTAGGGGGCATATACTCCCGGAGGAAGCACTTACTGTTCTGGGGAGTTGATGTCTTCTATCGGATCTTTGCAGGTCCGAGAGGGCTCTGTTGTGTTCCACTGGAGCTGGGGATTTTGATCGAGGTGATTTTTTCAAAATGGCCTTTCCCCCATCTGAAGGCAAAACAACCATGTCATAACCCATTCTGCTAGTTTAATTTTCAGAACTTAATACTTGACTGGAGTGATAGTACAGAGGGCAGGATGATTGCTGTGCTCAAGTCTGGTTTGGGTTCCAGCCCTGACACCGAGTATGGTCCCCCCAAGTCCTGCATTAAAATAGCACCCACAGAGTCCTTAAAAGTCCTGGAGGCTCTCCATGGTGTTTTCAAGCAAAAAGCTTCCATTTAAATAGCAAGGAGTGATCACTAAGCACAGAGTCAGGAGAAAGCCCTGAGCATTGCTGGGTGAGGCCCACCCCCAAGAAAGAACCCCTAAAACAATCAAACAAAAACACAGATGAACTAAAGGATCAATTCCAAAGTTTTTAAAGGAGAGTTTTGAAGAATTTAAAATGCTATATAGGGCAAAAAAGATACATATGATGACCTCTAAGTATATATATTACAATCCACAATGTGTAGGAGAAGGAAAAGAGAGAGAAAGAGAAAGAGTAAGAGAGAAAAGAGATAAAGAACCTGTCATGGAGGCAGGCTAGGGGAGGTGGGAGGGAACTGGGGACATTGGTGATGGGAAATGGGCACTGGTGGAGGGATGGGTGCTGGAACACTGTATGATCGAAACCCAAACATGAACTTTTTTGTAATTGTTTATCTCATGGTGGTATAATAAAATATATTTAAAAATGCTATATAGGCACTGTAATATAAAGAATATTCAAATAGGAGTCAAAACTTCTAGAAACTATAAAGCCCACCTTTATTTATTTGCATTAAAATAGCACCCACAGAGTCCTTAAAAGTCCTGGAGGCTCTCCATGGTGTTTTCAAGCAAAAGCTTCCATTTAAATAGCAAAATGCAACTTTAAAAGTATTTTTCATCTGGCATAGAATGCAATCGGCATTCTTAAGACTCAGAGCAGACATTTCAGCTGGTAGGAAGAAATATGCTGTTAGTTAGCCTTTTGGTGATTTTAATCTGCCCAATTTATCCCAGTGTTTTTATTTCCACTGTATAAGTTGTGTTTAGTTCACCCACAAATAAATTCAGAATTTTGACTTAAAAACCCTATCAGTACTTCATTCATTTAAATATACTCCAAAGTGGAAATAAAACTTCAATCAATTTGCTGACAAAAAAAAAAAGACATTCAAAACAAATAGAAAAACCAACCAACCAGAAAGCAAAGGGTACAAAAGCAGTTGCTTGAGCATAGGGCGTCTGTTGGATGACGGGCCTAGCTAGCTTGGGAGCTTTGCTGTTTTATCCACTCACCACAGCTTAATCTATTTACATGTTCTTTTTTTTTTTTTTTTTTTTTTTTGCTTTTTTGGGTCACACCCGGCGACGCTCAGGGGTTACTCCTGGCTCTGCACTCAGGAATTACTCCTGGCGGTGCTCAGGGGACCATATGGGATGCCAGGATCGAACCCTGGCACAGAAGTCACCTTGACTCTGATTGAGTAACTTTTGACTTGATCACTTGATCACTTGACATCCCATTATTTGTCGATTTGCTAGAGTGGGCACCAGTAATGTTTCCATTTGTCCCTGTCATGTGCCAGTGTAGCCCAATGGCATCTGCTTGCTCCAGGAATACAAAGAGCCTCAAATCATTTGTTCAGGGTCTTGATGAAGAAGTCTGACCATCTTGTAGGTGGGCGACCACACGATCTTTTGATATCCCGTGGAATCCAGTTGGTAATGGGTCTAGTCCAGCGGTCGTCTCCAAGTCACATTGTATGTCAAGCCCATCTGATTTTTTTAATTTTTTTTATACCGCCCCCCCCCCCCCCCCCCCCCCTCCCCCCCCCCCTTTTTTTTGCTTTTTTGGGTCACACCCAGTGATGCTCAGGGGTTACTCCTGGCTCTGCACTCAGGAATTACTCCTGGCGGTGCTCAGGGGACCATATGGGATGCCGGGATCGAACCCAGGCCGGCACAGGCCGGCCGCTGCAAGGCAAACGCCCTACCCGCTGGGCTATCGCCTCCGGCCCAAGCCCATCTGATTTTCAACGCCTTGGTAAATGAACAGCGTCCCTGACTCTTGATCATTGGTGGAGGTCAGAACTCTGGATTCCTTCTCTCACTTGAGTGAGGCATGATATTCCAAGCACAGCTCTTTCAAGTTCCTCTCTTGGAGACCCGAATAGCATTCTCATGCTTCGTGGAACCCAGGTCTCTGAGGTGTATGTTAATGCAGGGAGAACGATGGAGTTGAAGAAATGTGCCCGGTGCCGGAGGTTCTTTGTCTTTTTAGCTATTTCTTCGATGCTCTTGAAGGTGTTCCATGCGGCTCTCTTTCTCCTGTGCAGCTCAGGTGTTAGGTCGTTCATCATGTTGACTTCTCGACCTAGGTACACATAACTGCTGCATTCAGTGATGTTTGTTCCGTTGAGAGTGAATGGAGCATCTGGAACTAGTTCATTTTTCATGAACATTTTTTTGGTTTAGATTCAGCTGTAGACCTTCCTTTCCACATCATGGTTGAAGTCAGCCAGCATTTGTGCCGCTTGGCTAATGTTTGGTGTTATTAGAATGATGTCATCAGTGAAGCAGATGTGTGTAGTTACCAACTATCTATCTTCACTCCCATTCCTTCCCATTCTAATTGTTGCATGATGTTCTCGAGGGTGGCACTGAAGAGTTTTTGGTGAAATGGTATCACCCTGCCAAACCCCTCTTTTGACATCAATGATCACTTATTTGTAGAATGGTAAGATCCTGGTGGTGAATCCGTAATACAGCTCACAAAGGATCTTGATGTATTGGGTTTGAACGCCCTGTTTGGCTAGGGCTTCGATGACCGCTTTGGTCTCAACAGAATCAAAGGCTTTCTTTAAATCAATGAATGTTAGACAGAGCGGCATCTTGAACTCCCTACAAACCTCAATGAGCTTGGTTACCGTGTGGATATGGTCAATTGTGCTAAATCCTTTTCAGAAGCCATCTTACTTGCATGGTTGTCCTTCATCTAGTGTTCTGCCAATCCTGTTCAGAATGACTCGAGTGAACAGTTTGTAGATGATGGACAACAGGCAGATGGGGGCAATACTCCACGGGAGAGACCATGCTGGCCGGACTCGGAGTGGAGTTTTGAGCCCTGCCATTTCCTCCGCCTCCATGCCAGTTGCCCCGAAGAGAGAGACCTACCCACACCAGACCCACATGTCCCTTGGCGCGGGATTATATATCTTTGGATTATATAATCCTTATATTATAGGATTATATAATCCTATAATATTTTTATAGGATACTGAATTTTGCATAAGGTTCTTCCCAATTTCTTTCACATTTATATATAGTCAACAGTTCTAGACATGTTTTAACTGATACCAGTAAGCCTAGCAAGAAGCCAGAGCAAACCACACATCATGCAGTTAGTCATTCTCAACATCCAGACTCCATAGTTCCTCAGAGCTCCATTCAAGAGAAAACCTGATCTTCCCCTTTAAGTTTCATCAGTAAATGCTCGGGTGAGAGCCTTCTACTGAGACTATACCACCTACATGGTAAAGCCTGGCAAGCTACCGTGTTTTATTTACTTTTATGCCAAAGACTAGTAACTATTATGGACCTCAGTTCCATAACCTGAAGAATGGTTTAGGGCTCCTCCTGTCTCTGTAGAAAGTAGATGCTCTTGGGTTGCACTTGCTTGTGACAGGACTAATGGAGATGTTACTAGTGCCCACTCGAGCAAATTGATGAACAATGGGAAGACAGTGATACAGTGATTTTTTTCTTATTTTTTTTAAATCTTATTTTCTTATTTTTTTCTTAAAAACTATCTTGTTCATTGCTATGTTACAGGGTTTTGAAAGCTTCCATTTAACCCCAAACCAGATTCAATTCAGTTGCATAGCACTTTCCTTTGTATACCGTACTTACATTCCAAAATATTCACGTGACCCCAAAGCACCCAAATGCCCTTGGATCACAACCCACAACACCCCCATCCCATCCAAAAAATTCTTGCCTTCAAACTAAATATCTCTGGGTCACCTTTAAATAAAAACCACCAATTTATCATTCGAGAGACTCTTTCCATACTTTGCCAGCTGAGATGTCAGTTAATTCATAAATCACTTTGAGTCCTTATGAATGAGGCCACCATTCCACACCTGTGTAAAGTGATTGTGTTTTAATTATGGGCTAAAAAATGACTACTTCAGTGAACTTAAATGAGAGAAGTTGAGATTCTAAATAAATTACTAGGAGATTTCATGCTGAAGTTAACACAAATTTTTCTCTTGAATAGTCTAGTAAATCTTCCTTGGAGAAAAAGAGCATCTGTGGACTATTTTTCTTTTGGGTGGCTGAAGTCTTTACTTTATTCTAATTTGTATAGAATTATAGCTACTTCGCATATAGTGACATAGGGGCTCATCTATTTGCAAGAAAATTAGCATGGTACCTGAGCTATATTTTTGGGCTTGCTTTGATTTTAGTTTAAAAAAAAAAAGAGCTCTTTTGTACTTCAGTTTATCTTCCCTCCCCTCCCATCCTCTCCCCTTCCCTCCCTGCTACTCTTCCCAGCAGAGGGAAGACTGTGGGTGGGGGCAGCATGCTCTGGGCCCCAGTATTCCTCACCTGTGCCCTCGGTGAAGTTGCCCAGGCTGAGGATGTCATTGAGCTCCTGGTAGTGGTTCTGTTTGATGTAGGTGGTCTTCTCGGGCGTGTCCTGCAGCTGCATGGTGACCTCTTCCAAGTCTTTGTCCAGCTGGAAGACAAATTTCCGGTGAAGTCAGGGCCTCAGCCCAGCTCCCTGCACTGCCCTGGGGAAGGCCCCAGGCCCCAGACATCTCCCCCAACTTGGCACTCAGAGCCAAGGGGAAGGAATATGGAGGCCTGGTCAGCTTTGGTTCCAGGACCAGCTGAGAGGAGAGGGCCCGGCTCGGGCAGAGACAAAGGCCACAACAGGTCAGACTGATGACATCTGCTCCCAGGAGAAGAGGGCCAACATTTAGGAAATCTTGGTTTGGTGTCTTGACTCTTGGTTTCCTGAGATGGCTGACTGGGCCACCGCTGGTGGTGTCGTCACTCAGAAGACTGAGAGCCAAATGGCAACAGATGCTTGGACAGATGAGACCTTCCAGAGGTCTTTTCCTGTGGCAAACGAGGGTCGGGGGGCGGCACCCTGACGTTTTCAGCTTTCTGCAGAGAAAACCTAATGCATTCAGTTGACTGGCTGGTACAAAACCCCAAAGACAGCCATATCTAGCAAATCAGCAGAGTACCTGGTCACAGTGGGTTTTCAGATACCAAGGGGCCGCCTTTCAGCACCAGAGTATTCAGAACACTGAGGTGGGGGGCAGCCTGGGAATCAGGGTACATGCTCTCGGGGAGGGAGCTTGGTTTGCTGTCCAGCATGACACATCTTCCCACCTCTCACACAGTCCACTGGGCACAGCCTTGCTGGCCCCAGCGCCGCAGACCCTGCAGCACTCACTGCCTTGGGAAAATTACGCACTGAACTGTCTGGCCCCCTTGTGGTGAACCCACTGCCTGGGGCTGCCCTGGCCCCCACACTGGAGGGACCCCTCAGTCCAAAGGTGCTGGGGAATTTGTTTGAAGTTCAAACCCAACAGGGGGGAGTCCTGTCTAACCAGGTGCCGTCTCCTGCCTCAATGCTCCCGTTGGGTGTAGACCACATTTCCCGGCCCCCCAAGAGGCCCAGGGCAGACACGAATGTGCCCAGCCACTATGGCTGGTATGGAGCTACATGGCTGGTACAGGCAGTGGGTGTGTGCCAGCTGGTGTAGCTGTGCCAAGACAACAGGTGTGCCATTTTGTGTGGCAACTTGCATGGCGTGGGAATAGGACATGCCATTCCTTGCCCAGAGTGCCCCATGCTGGGAAGCAGAACCTCTGGGGAATGGCCAAAGGGAGCGAGAGGGAAGCCGGCAGCGAGGGGTGAATGTCGGGGAAGTGCTGGACCCTAAGGCTAGCAGCTCAGGACCCAATAGGTGAAGACTGTGGGGCGCTCCCAGCCACACGCTGCCCTCCTTGGGACCATGTGGGGTGGGGACTAAATACAGCTTCTCTGGGTCATCTCATGGTGGAGTCTGCTGGGGACAGCACAGTGACCAGTGTCCTTCCCTGGGTCCTTTCCTGTCCCTCTTGCTGGGCCTGAGCCTGGTCACACCTGGATCCAGGAAGGGCTGGACACAGGAGGTAAGTGGCCTCCCCTTCAGAAATACGGGATTAGAGGTCTAGCTTGGCCACAGGAGAGACTGGGTGTGGCCTCTCTGGAACATTCCACAACTATTCCAAACTTTCAGCACTGAAGGTCGAGGGGGAAAGTCCCTCTTCTCTCCTTCCTCTTCCGGTGGGGTGGGTGCGCCCAGAGGTGGGGGGTGGTTACCGGGCTCTGCTGGGAGAGTAAAAATATGGGCACACACTTGCTGTGTTTCGCCTCATAACTGCCATGCCCTGTTTTTAAGCAATACTAGCATAAATGGGAAAAGAAAAAAAGCTTCCCATGCGTGTTACTGTTTTGGGTGGAAAATGTGGCACCAAAACAATTACACTTGAAATGCGGTCATGAATGCCTCCAGCATGGTGGTATTTCCGTGAACCCTGACGATGTTTTATTTTATTAATTTTTTTTTAAATACTGTGAGATACACAGAAAGTTGTTCATGATTGAGTTTCAGTCATATAGTGTTCCAACACTTGTCCCTTCACCAGTGGACACTTCCCACCACCAATGTCCCCAGTTTCCCCTGCCACCTGCCTCTATGGCTGATACTTCACTCTCTCTCTCTCTCTCTCTCTCTTCCCTCTCTCTGTCTCTTTCTCTCTCTCCCCCTCTCTCTCTCTGTCTCTGTCTCTCTTTCTCTTTCTCTGTCTCTTTCTCTCTCTCCCCCTCTCTATCTCTCTCTCTCTTTCTCTTTCCCTCTCTCTCTGTCCTTCTCTCTCCCCCCTCTATCTCTCTGTCTCTCTCTTTCTCTTTCCCTCTCTGCTCTCTCTCTTTCTATCTCTCCCCCTCTATCTCTC
Source organism: Cryptotis parvus (assembly GCA_021461705.1). Classification (NCBI taxonomy): domain Eukaryota; kingdom Metazoa; phylum Chordata; class Mammalia; order Eulipotyphla; family Soricidae; genus Cryptotis; species Cryptotis parvus. Next base: position 120,535 of record JAJIBD010001578.1, read on the forward strand.
TGTCTCTGTCTTTCTCTCTCTCTTTCTCTCCCTCTCTCTTCTCTTTCTCTCTCCCCTCTCTATTTCTCTCTGTCTCTCTCTCTCCCTCAATTTCCTTTTAGGCACTGTGTTTTGCAATACCGTTACTGAAAGAGTATCATGTGTATCACTTTCCCCCTCTCTGAGGATGTTTTAAATGGGGACACAGTGGACCTGGAAGGGCTGGGTGGGGGGCAGGTAGCTGGGACGAGGGCCCCGCTCTAGTGGCCTCTGCACTTGGTCCTGGCGGCTGTGAGCGCGACTGAGGTGCTCCGGGGCTTCCATGCGGGGGCCGTACCTCAGTGATCTTCATCCGCAGGCGGTGGTTCTCGGACTGCAGACCCTCCAGGCGCGATGTGCTCGCTTGGTTCACGCTGGTGACTGAGGTGGACGTTTTGGAATCTTCCTTCTTCTGGTTCTGTGTGAACTGGAATCGTCTGTTCTGAGTGGCGGCATCAGGGTTTGTTCTGAGTGTGATGAGCTGGAGGGACACGGGCGGGTTAGAGAGTGGCCCTCAGCCCCACTCAGCCTCTGGGGACACCGAGATGGGCATCGTGGACACAGGATTGTCTCTGCCCCTGGCTTAGCTTCGACCTGGGATTCCCCCATGCCTTCCCCTTCCCCCACCAGGGCCCAGAGGCCCCCACTCTCTGAGGCTGTTCCCTGTGTTGCCCCGCCACTCCCCTGTATTGTGAAGACAGGGCTGGAGGATGGCAGAGGCCCCTGTGAGACCACCTGAGGGGTCCGAGGTCAGACTGGAGGCGCCTCAGTAGCAAGGGATTTTATGCAAGAAAAGAGAAAGTTTCCTCCCCACCTGCACCCCACTCTTGTTGCAGGAAGCTTCTCTGGAAGGGGTGAGCCTGGTCCTGCCCACAGGGGTGCAGGTGGGGTAAACTCAAGTGGATCCTCCCAGGGTGGGGGCGCCCAGGGAGTTGGGAAGAGCAGCACGGCCTGCACAGATGGGCCTCGGGCTCAGGGCATTTGTGGGGAGACGGTCAGCTTAGAGGGTGGACAGGATTTCTTTGGGGAATCTAGGGAGAGCCGATGACCCCCAGAGCCTGTCCAGTGCTGTGACTGGGTCCTGGACCAAGAAGGGCCCTGAGCGGTCATGGCGAGGGACAGCAGAGAAGTGAGGTCCGGGAGGGGCTCAGGAGGGGAGCAGTGGGCAGGCCTGGGAGGGTGTCACAGCAGAGGACAAGGAAGGAAGTGGACCAGGGCTCTTCTGGATGGCGCTGACCCTGCTCAGGGGCAGCCTAGGTGGGCTGGAGGGCCCCGGTACACTCTCGCTCTCCTCGCCTGAGCCGCACTCCTATTTCCTGCCTTCTAGAGAATCCGGGGTCAGCACGGCCATACGTCTGCCTTGCCCGCCTGCTACTGGCCCAACAGCTCTTGGGGACTCCCGAACCGGAACTCGTCAGCGGCTGCTCTAAATCCTGATTCCTTTGGGCTCACTGACGCTAATTCTGCAGCTTTGCCTTTTTTTGTTTTTTGTTTTTGGGTCCCACCACCTGTGCTCAGGGCTTCCTCCCCTAGCTCTGTGCTCAGGGCTCACTCCTGGCAGTGCTCAAGAGACCAGAAGGGGTGCAGGGGCTGGATTGGGGTCAGCTGTGTGCCAGGCAAGAGCCTCGCCCTCTGTGCTCTCTTTCTCCTGCCTGGCAACTCGGACTTAAGGGAATGACCAGACACAAGTAAATGGGCTTTGGAGAAAAAAAAAAGATTTATTTGGATCCGAAACAGACCTGGAAAGGACAGAGGTGCTGTCAGCGAGGAGAAGGCCAGGGGCAGGCCAGGCGCTGCGGGGTGCTGGAAGTCAGCAGTGTCTGCACGGCCGGTGGCGGCCTCACAGTTAGCAAAGGCTGAGAGAGAGGATGGAACCTAACGGGCTTTTGGGAGCTGGGATGGCTCCAGGGTACAGCCTGCCTGTAGGGCCTGAGGGCAAGAGTTTGATCCCAGGCACTGCCCACACACTCAGGGTGATTCTGAAACCACCCTGTGAGCCCTCCAGTGAGCACAGCCACCAAACGCACCCCACGGCCCTGCAGATGACTTCAACAAGAACAAAAAGGGGAAGTGAGGGAGGAACACTCAAATTAATGTTGAACCCAAACATTGGTGGTGATTGTTTCTGGGTTGGGGGGACCACCTGCTTCTCTGTACAGTGATGCTCTTTCTTGCCACTGTGTGCTAGGAATCTATTAGACGTGCACAGCTCAAACACTGCAGGAAAGTAGGGTGCATGTATAAGAGAGAGGGGGCAAGAGCGAAAGAAAGAGTGAGTAAGCTAGAGAAAGACATGAGCGAGAGAGCAAAAGAGCGAGAGTGGGAGAGAGAGAGGGTGGAGAGAGAGGGGGAAAGAGGGAGTGAGAGAGAGGGAGAGAGAAAGAGGGAGGGAGAGAAAGAGAGAGAAAGAGGGAGGGAGAGAAATAGAGAGAGGGAGGGAGAAAAAGAGAGGGAGAGAGAGAAAGAGGGAGGGAGAGAGAAAGAGAGAGAGCACACGAGAGAAAGAGAGAGAGAACTGTCCTGGACTCCTGGGCCCCCTGAGCACATCCATGAGTGACACCCCCTTCCCGCCCAAGCACTATCGGGTATGCCCCTGACACCAAACCCAAGAGGAAGTGTCGGAATCCAGCAGGGGCATGTGGCTGGGTTCGAGGCAGGAGCCAGGGTGGGGCTGGGGCAGGGCTGGGGGTACCTTGGGCACGAACACCAGGCAGAGGGTGATGGTGCTGCAGAAGATGATGACCAGGGCCACGATGCAGAACTGCACGTTGGGCTGGTCCCGGTGAGGAAGGAGGCGGCGGCGCCGATGATACACATGATGCCCACGTTGTAGACGCTCATCCCGATGTACTTGCTGTCGTTGAGCGCTGGGATGCTCACGTTGCGGGTCTCCCAGGCCAAGAAGCAGCCGAACAGCTGCAACAGCCGGAGAGGAAGGGGAGATGCTTAGGGGCAGGCCCGAGGAGCTGCAGGCCCCAGGGTTACTTGGGAGGGGGAGAGGGGCTACTGTGCCCCCCACAGGTGCTCACACCACTTGGGGTATGAGGGGTTTGCAGCTGTGAAGGCCCCTTGCAAACCAGACAGAAACTGGGTCTCCCTGATTTTCCAGTAGAGCTTGAGGCCCAGAGAGGGCAGAGGGGCTTGATCAAGGCCACAAAGCATTGAGACGCACACCCCAAGGGCCTCCACACAGACTGTTCTCCCTTAAGCCTGATGGCCTCTGCTTCTGGGTGTCCTTTCCCCACCAGGGGCAGGGCCGCAAGGACAGAGGCGACACTGCTGAGATAGGCAAATCTGAGGGCCTAGGTCACTGTCTCACATTTGTTCCTTGGTCTTCAAGAAATGAGGTGAGTGTTCACGATCAGGAGCTATGACCGAGACTATTTCAGCTGAGGATGAATAAAAGACCTTTGAGAAACTCTCTAGAAAAGCACCCATCCCGCTAAATGTTCCTCTCCCAAATGCTGACATTTCCCTTCTTGGAAGTGTTCCTTTTTGGGAGCGTGCCTTTTTGGGAAAAAGGTGCTTTGCGGATGTGATAAGAGCTCGTGAGAGGAGATGCTGCTGGACGGCCAGATGTGCCCTAGGGTCAGTGACAAGCGTCCCGGGAGAGAAGTGCCCAGAGCACAGACGTAGAAAGAAGAGGCGGCCACGTGAAAGCAGCGGGAAGGACTACAGTGATGCAGCCACAAGTCAAGGATGCTTCAGACCACCTGTGTTGGGGGAAGGCAGAGAGGCGTCTTCCGAGAGCCTTCTGTGGAAGCACAGCCCAGCCTGGGGCCCAACAACTGGCTTCAGAGAACATGGTTCCACTTTCTTTTTTTGCTTCTTTTTTTTTTGGGGGCACACCCAGCAGTGCTCAGGAATTACTCCTGGTGGTGTTTGGAGGAGTGTTAGGTAAGCAAAGCGGCAGGCAGGTTCAATGCGCCAAAGGACTTCCATGTTGCTTGAAAAGTTACCAAGGGCTCCGCATCCCATTTGGTCTTGGGGAGGACATCCAGGCAAAAGAAAAACAGCAGCCTCACTGCCATTATCCGTGGTATCTATGGAAACCGCTCGGGTGTGGGCAGGACGTACTAACATTTAGAATATCCCAAGATATATCAAAATAACTTGTCTGTGCAACTTGAGTTGTGTTTCTCCTTGAGTTACGTTTTTCTTTGAATTTAAGTTTGCGGGTTATGATGCTAATAGTGGCTATATAATCTAAAGCTTCCCCTTATTTGGGGTCTTGCTTTGGCCTGCGTGCCTGAGCGCTTGATCCCAGCTAGCTGGCTTAAATAAACTCCGCTTGCGTTTTGCATGACTGGCTGGTTTCTTTGTGATTCCCAAGAACTTACGACTCCGGACCCTAATAGGAGCATATGGGATACTGGGGATTGAACCCAGACCAGCTGCATGCAAGGTAAATGCCCTACCCACTGGACTACTGCTCCAGCCCCCAGCCCTGTGGTTTCTTAAGCCACCAAAGTGTGGAAAGGTACTAACACAGCATCAGGAAATTAAGATGCTGCCCACGGAAGGCCCAGGCTGCTCTACAGGGTTGAGTTCCCCACTCCTGGACTTGTGGAAGCAGTGAGTGGATGAGACTTGTTGGGGAGGGTCAGAGTGGGCGGAAGCCCTGAGTGCTCCAGCAGTCCCGAGAGTCTGTTTCCCAGCAGAAAGGGTGGCAGGGCGGGTGCTTTCACCATGCACCCTGTGGGCTGGGAGGGTAGAGGGAAAGCATCTGCGCCACCAAATACAGCATTTCTCTTCATTTCATGGGAAGAGGCACTCCTCTCTGACCACTGGAGGCCAATGGGGCAGAAACAAGGTTGGACCAAGCATTGCAGGTGTGTCCAAGCGGTGACGTTTGCCCTGACCTGACTCCCGGTCTCAGGAGCCGCAGAGGACTGGAAGGTTCTAGTCTATAAAGAGGGAGGAGCTCACTTACCCTCGACACCCCCAGGTTTAGAGAAAAGCCCCTGACAGGAGGGGACAGGCGTTGGGCACCTGCGGTGGCAGGAGGGGTGGGGTCTCCTTGGGTGCAGACCTTGCCCCTCCATCTCTTCACTCCACTTTTTGATGGGGCTATTTTAGTTTTTAGTTGCTGAGCCTTGTGCTTGCCTTATAGACTTTGGTCTTAGTTCTTTCGCTGAGGTTTTATGTGGAATACCTTCTCCTTGCCAGCTGGGCGTCTTTAATTTTGGCCCAAGTTTCTTGTGCCATGTAGAAACGTTCCCGCTTCCAGAGTCCACACACTTCTGTTTGTCTTCCTTCCCTTTGTCAGTGGAGTCGGATCGCTGAAGACCCCTTTGGTGTCCCGATCCTGGCGAAGTTTTGCCTGTTTTCCTGAGTGTAGTTTCTGGTTTCAGCTCTAGGGCTTTGATGCACTTTGAATTGGATTTTGTGTATGATGTGAGATATGGATTCAGTTTCAGGAGGTAGCATGGGGCTGAGGCACTGGCCGTGGCGGGGGTGTGCAGTGACTTTGGGCCTCAGTGCCTTAGTAAGCTTGAATAGTACTGTAGCCCCATGACCTCAATTATAATAATAATAAAAATAAATAGATAAAAAAGGACCTTGGTGGTCACTAGCTTGTAGCTGAGTGACTTTGGGCATGGGAGTTTCAGAGTGCTTGTTGATTATCTATTTCTCTTTCTCCTGGGGTTGGCGTGGGATTGAAATAACATGAGGCAGACATCAGGCATGGCATAAAATAACTGCTTAGTCATGCCGTGTGGTGTATGAGTGTGAATGTGTATGTGTGCGTATGTGTGCATGTGTGAGGTGTGCATGTGCGTGCAAATGAATGTGAGTGTTGTGCACACGTGTTCGTGAGCATGCATGTGTGCACATGTTGAGTGGGGAAGCTGTCTATTTGCATGCTGACAGCGGTCACTGGAGGGAGAGCACTGACGGAGACGAGCCTCCCCTTCCCGCCTCTGCTCCACACCTACCATGAGAAGCCCCTTGTAGGCATAGACGATGCCAAGCCAGATGGTCATGTGGGTGTTCTCACAGTGCTCCAGAAGGGGGCGGATGGAGATGTCCTGTCCTGCTGGGTCCGGCTGTGCAGAGAGAAAACAGAAACCCAGGAATGGTACTTGAGTAACCCTCGAAGCAGCAGGACCCTGCCAGAGAGCCCCGGGCCTGTCCTGGAGCTCCGGCCAGGGCCAGCACACCAGCCCCGTGCAGCCACCTGGGGGGCAGGCCACAACCACATTAGCAACCTTCTGTTTGTGGGTTGGGGCTTAGCCCCACACTTGGGCTCTCTGTACTCTTCACACATCTCCTTCTTCCTTCCTTCCTTCCTTCCTTCCTTCCTTCCTTCCTTCCTTCCTTCCTTCCTTCCTTCCTTCCTTCCTTCCTTCCTTCCTTCCTTCCTTCCTTCCTTCCTTCCTTCCTTCCTTCCTTCCTCCCTCCCTCCTCCTCCTCCCTCCTTCCTTCCTTCCTTCCTTCCCTCCCTCCCTCCCTCCCTCCTCCTCCCTCCTTCCTTCCTTCCCCTTTTTTCCTCTTTCTGGGTCATACCCAGCAATGCTCAGGGATTACTCCTGGCTCTGCGCTCAGGGAATCACTCGTGGTGATGCTTGAGAGACCATATGGGATGCCAGCGGTTGAACCCAGGTGAGCCGTGTGCAAGGCAAGTGCCCTCCCTTCTGTACTATCACTCTGGGCCCCTCTCCACACATTTCTATCTGGAGTCTGAGCACTAGAAAGTAAGAACTGGATCCCTTCTGCACCCCAAGAACCAGAACTGGCCTGGAGCAGACATCCATCATGTTTGTAGAAACAGTGAGAGTCAGGCATACGCTGGGTCTAGCAGGCATTCAGGAGATTCTGAGTCTACTACTGAGCCAAGCGTGGGGTCAACTATACCCTCCTAAGGAGGTCCTCATGCCTTCATGGACGGAACCTGGTGGTAGCCATATTGTAGAGCACATGACCCATCCTAGTCTTGAGTTGATTGGACAAGGGGTGGGCACTTTTCGCTTGGCAGCCCATCCAGAGGCAGATCAGATATCTGTGTGGTTTCTAAGTGCAAAATGCTCTTCCAGAAGGGGTGGTGGAGAGGCCCCAGCCTTAAATGTTTTTTTTTCTCTCTCTCTGGAATCTAAATTGGAAAATTCTGGGAAGGACTCAGAGAGAGGAGAAAAAGACACCCTTAAAAGGAAAACATACTTTTTTGGGGACCATTTGAAAGTGTTGCTGGTATCCTGACCCTCCCTCCCTCAGTATATACTGTCTGTATTTCCCAGTATATACTGTCTATATTTAGTACTAGATGTTAGGATCAGGTCCTTCCCAGGATCTTTCACATTCATACACTGTGTACAGTTCTAGGCAGGTTCTAGCTGATACCCATCATCCCAGTGAGCCTAATAAGAAGCCAGAGCAACCCCCCACATCATGACATTAGTCATTCTCAACATCCAGACCAGACTCCACAGTTCCTCAGAGCTCCACCCAAGAGAAAGCCTGATCTTTCCCCTGTAAATGTTCTAGATGAGAGCCTTCTACTGAGAGTATACCACCTACATGGCAGAGCCTGGCAAGCTACCTATGTTTTATTTGATATGCTAAAAACCAGTAACAATTATGGACCTCATTCCCATGACCTGAAGGGAATGGTTTGAGGCTCTTCCTGTCCCTGGAGCGAGCAGATGCCCTTGGGCTACACTTGCTTGCGACAGGATGTATGGAGATGTTGTTACTGGTACCTGCTCGAGCAAATCGATGAACAATGGGAAGACAAGTGATACAAGTGAAGTGATTTCCCAGGCTCACGGAGACTGTCTTCTATAACCTCATTTACTTACCAGACCCAGGAAGTGTAACGTGGATACAGCTAACCCAACATATTGCCTGTTTCCAAACTTCACCCACTGGCCCAATAATACTGCATTCCAACAATACCGTGATTGTTGCAGGAAGGGTCTCAGCCCAGACCACAGTCTGCCCTTACTTCTCCTGTCTCCAGCATTTATCTCAAATCCTCTGCCTACCCTGGCCTTCTGTGTCACCGTGACTGCTGAGGGCGCCAATTATTCTTTAGGATATGTCTTCCTTTGGGTTTACCGAAGGATTTCATCAGACACAGGTAAGAATCCTAGGTGATAGTCTGGCCTCCCTGGAGCGTCCCATTGGGGCATCTGGTGGCTCTTTGTTCCACTTGGGGTCACTGGATCGAGGTGAGTCTGTCAGAGCTGCCCCCTGAAAGGGACCACTTCAGCCCTGCAATGAGCCAACCACCTGTGGGAGACACTTCGGGGCCGTGTGAGTGTCCTGTCCCTGCTCCGGTGAACTCTGCAGTCCAGGTGCGCACGTGAATCCTACCTGGGTCCCATCACTTTGGCGAGTGCAAACTGCCATTCTGTTGAAATACTCCACATTCTAATGGAAACAAGATCGCTCCTTTCACTCATTTCTGCTGGTCAGATGCTTCTCTAAATCTGTGTTTTACAATCCCTCACTATCACTGTTCTTTTTTAGTCTCTGTTCCGCCCCACCCTCCCCAGATTTGGCCAGTGGGAATGCCTCGTGTCTTTGTCGTTTTTGGGCAGACTTTTCCTATTTCTTGGCAGAAGATGTTCCAAGCTCTCTTTGAACTTGCCAATGTAGGTATCAGCTATTTCTCTTAGAAGTCAAGAGGAACAAGTGAAAAATAACCAAGAAAAGAACCTTGGTTCCCTATAGTGGGTATCTGCTTGATTTAAAAAGCAGGGTCTGGGGGCTAGAGCGATAGTCCAGCGGGGAGGGCGTTTGCCTTGCACACAGCTGACAGGAGTAACCCCTGAGCATTGCCAGCAAAAAAATAAAGCGAAGAAAAAAAAAAGCAGGGTCTGGCACTAGATGTGCTCACAGTTCTAGGATTTCTTTTTCTTCTTTCTTTCTTTCTTTCTTTCTTCCTTTCTTTCCTTTCCTTTCCTTTCTTTCTCTTCTTCTTTCTTCCTTCCTTCCTTCCTTCCTTCCTTCCTTCCTTCCTTCCTTCCTTCCTTCCTTCCTTCCTTCCTTCCTTCCTTCCTTCCTTCCTTCCTTCCTTCCTTCCTTCCTTCCTTCCTTCCTTCCCCTCTTTTCTTTCTTTCTTCTTTCTTTCTTTCTTTCTCTCTTCTTTCTTTCTTTTTCTTTCTTTCTTTCTTTTTTTTTTTTTTGGTCACAGCTGCGCTGCTCGGCCGGCCCCATGTGGAAGCATCCCATGGAGCTGACCTCCCGATAAGGGGCTCGGCCATCCCCTGGCTGAGTCCAACATTGCTCCAAGGGTTTGCTCTCATGAGTGGGGAGAGACCATGCTGGCCGGACTTGGAGTGGAGTTTTGGGCCCTGCCCTTTCCCCGCCTCCATGCCAGTTGCCCCAGAAGAGAGACTCATCCACGCCAGACCCACAGGTCCCTTGGCACGCAGCTGCTTTGCGACCGAGCAATATTTTTAGAGGATGCTGATTTTAGCATAAGGTTCTTCCCAAGTTCTTTCACATTTATACATAGTAAACAGTTCTAGACAGGTTTTAACTGATACCAGTAAGCCTAGCAAGAAGCCAGAGCAAACCATTCAACATGCAGTTAGTCATTCTCAACATCCAGACTCCATAGTTCCTCAGAGCTCCATCCAAGAGAAAACTTGATCTTCCCCTTTAAGTTTCATCAGTAAATGCTCGAGTTGAGAGCCTTCTACTGAGACTATATCACCTACACGGTAAAGCCTGGTAATCTACCCGTGTTTTAATTACCAGTTATGCCAAAAACTAGTAACAATTACGGACCTCACTTCCATGACCTGAAGAATGGTTTTGGGCTCCTCCTGTCCCTGGAGCAAGTAGATGCCCTTGGGTTACATTTGCTTGTGACAGGACTAATGGAGATGTTACTAGTGCCCACTTGAGCAAATCAATGAACAATGGGAAGACAGTGATACAATGACAGTGATACCTGGCAAATGCTCAGGGGTCCCTCCTGGCTCTGCACTCAGGAATTACTCCTGACTCGGGAACCATATGGGATGCTGGGGATTGAACCTGGGTCGGCAAGTGCCAGGCAAATGCCCTCCCTGCTGAACCATCTCTCTGGCCACTGTCCTAGGATTTCATTACTGCCATGCATACATCTCTCTCTCTCTCCTCTCTCTCCCCCCTCTCCTCTCTCTCTCATTCACAACCACTATCTATCATCTGTCAATTGATGTAAACTCCAACACCAGAGGGCTCCTGCCTCCCGCATTCATATTTACACTTTCTCCCCCATTGATTTCAGAGTTTCTAATATCAACAACACACACTCAGTTTTCTGGTGCTATAAATCGACAGATGGCAATTTCTGAGTGGCCACACCCAAGTCCACTGTTGAAGATTCCTTAGAGAAGCTGTTTTGCCTTTAGCAGAGTCTCCTGAGGGGCTCTCCACCCAGCAGAGTCTGTCTTCCAGCAGAGGGGTCCTCTCACACCCCGAGAGAAAGGGGTGGCGTCCCCAAGCCCATCATGGTGGGCTGCAGCGATGTGCCAGGCAGCCCTCAGGCAGGGGGCACAGACACTCTGATCCCCCTGTCCCTGCTTGCCAGGACCCTTCTGTGCCCGCTGGGTCTCAGCCTGGAAATAGGAGCAGCCATGCTGCAGGGCTGTGATTCAGGCTGGTAATACCCTGATCATCAGCCGTGTGCCCCCTGCAGACAGCCTCTGCTTGATCTCCTCGGCCCCAGCATCGCTGACTGCCACACAGGCTGCCATGACTGAGGCGGGTGTGAGTGGCGACACGGCAGGGGGACGTGCAGCTCAGGGAGCTGTGGCGGTACCGGGTTTGGGCTTTCCCCTCCATGGCTCTGTACCTAGGGCTGGAGCTTCCCGTGTCCTCTCATTTGCTTGGTTGGGAAGATGAGAGAGGACTTAGCCCCTGAGTCAGCGGGAGTCAGGGCTACCGTCTGATGCCCAGGCAGCGTGCAGAAGGCACCTGACCCATCCCAAGGTGAGCGTGAACAGAGAACCCAAGCACGGGGTAACTGTGGGGCAGAGAGAAAGAGAGAGAGAGAGAGAGAGAGAGAGAGAGAGAGAGAGAGAGAGACAGAGAGACAGAGACAAAGAACAGACACTAATAACCCCTGGTACCACCTGGGGTCCCCTGAACACCATCAGGAGTGAGCCCTGAGCACAGACACCCCCAACCCCCTGAGTGAGGGTAACCACAAGGAAGGACTCTTGGGTTCTCCATGGAAGAGTTCCATCACGCCCCGCCTTTGGCATCATGAACACATCTCGGGGGCGGAGACGGGCTGCCCGGCTCACATGCCCCAGGCTCTGCTGCTGCCTACTCTCACAGGACTGCTGGCACTGTCCTGGCACACCTGCTCCTCCTGCTCCTCTGCCCATGGAGGGGACAGGCCCTGGGAGGGCCACGGGCATTGCTGCCACCTACCCCAAGCGTACCTGCTGGCCCTTCTCTTCTCTTCAGCTTCTGGCTGTGCTGACCCCACCCCACCCGCTGGGCTGCCAGCTAGTTCCTCGGCTCCTCCTGCTCTCTTAAACAACAGCTCCATCCTGCCCCCTTTCCCAGCTCATAGGCCCGTCTGGCAGTTTCTATGGACTGCCCGCTCTGCCGCTCCCCTTTGTTACCTGGGCGCTCCAGCCTGGTGTCCTTATTCCCTGTTAGTAGCTAAGCAACCCCACTGCCGCAGTCCAGGTCTGTTATCTGCCGTGCTCTCACCTCTCTGAGCCCCCAAATCCCAATCCTCTCATTTAGGTTTGTGGTCTCCAACCATATAAAGGAATTTCAGCAAACCTCACAGGCAAAAAAGCAGCAAGAAGCTGCAGCCGGCAGAGGGCAGGAAGTGAGTGGGCCTGACGGGGGCTGCAGGCCTTCACGGCATGCCGCAGTCACCCAGAATCCAGTGTCCCTTGCTCACGGACGCAGCTCCTGTCTGTGCCCACCAGAAGGGGCTCAGAGGAATGGGTGCTGAGAGCTTTCTGGGGTTATGGGGCTGGGGGCTGGGCAAAGGACCATCCCTACCAGATTGTTTTGCTGGATCATGCCTGCAGGTGCTGGGGGTGGTGGCGGTTTACTCTAAGGGGATTATGTGGAGCTGAGGATCAAAGCTGGGCTCCCTCCCCCACCCCCTCCACCACTACCGCAGCCCTGCACTGGACCTTAAAGCTAACTGCATGATCCTGGGTTCTTTTTTCTGACTCCTCCTGAACATGCCTGGAACAGGATTTGTAAATAGTCTAAGGAGTCACATGCAGGGGGAGAGAAGTGCCTGATGTAACATCCCGCTCCACTGCCCCCACCCCCTACTATCTGGCGTTGTGCACCAGAACGCCACTAGAGGGCACCAAAGACCAGCGCAGAGGGTCCTGCCCAGGGGCCAGAACTAGCCTGGGCAGGGGGTGGGGAGCGGGGGTAAGATTCTGGGTTCCTTAGACCATCTCCTCTGCGAACTCCCTCCTGTTAAGGGTGCTGCAACTAAGAACTTTATCATAATTTTTACCTACTTGCTACTGATCTGCACAATTAATCAGTTATCCACCCACACGACCATCCATCCATCCATCCATCCATCCATCCATCCATCCATCCATCCATCCATCCATCCATCCATACTCGCCCACCCATCCACCCATCCATACACCCTGGGGAAACTGAGGCACAGAGTGATAGTGGTTACCCTGAGAGTGTCAGTGTTGACCTTGAGATCTGGAACCACCATCTCCCCCTTCTTGCCCCCTCACCTCGTGCTTCCTGACTTGCCTGCAACATCACTGCCCAGTCCCCAGGGGACAGCAGGAGGGAGGGGATGGACACTACACACAGGTGTCCCTGGGAAGCCCCCGCTACCCCAAGGGAGGGACTGGACACTTCACAAGGCGTCCCTGGCATGCCCAGGCTCTCCGGGGCAGTGTCTGTTGTGCCGCAGCAGGCACTGGGACCACGCAATGCGCCTTCCTGTCCCATGCGGTGCTGTGCCTGGCAGAGACATCAGCGTGTGTTGGGGGCTGGCGGGCTCCTGACCCAGACACCGCTGGGGAGAGCTGGCCCTGGCCTCCACATCTGGGCAGGGAAAGGACAGCAGCTGGCCTATGTCCTACACCTCACCCACTGCTCATTGTGTAGATCTGGGCTCTGCTGTGGACTTGCTGGCCCCCTCAGGCATGTTTGAGATTCTGCCCTTTCCTAGTGGCAGAATAAGGAGGGTGGGGGAAGGGGAGGCAGGTGTCCCTCCAGCCCAACCCCCAGCCTCGTGGTGGCTGCCTCAATCTCCCCTTCTGGTCCTTTCTTCGCCCCACCCTGTGTCACCGCAGACCCCATCTTTGAACCCTTCCTGCATCCTTCCCCTCTTCCTGCCTCTCATTTATGAGGGCGCCGTCTCCTCACATCAGCACCATGAGCGCACCGGGCACGCAGAGGACGTGCCACTGCACAGCGAGAGAACCAGCCCACTGTCCCCTGCGACTGCACGGGCATCTCTGCTCACTTCTCATGCCACGCCCCACCCCCACTGAGGCTCACCTGACAGTGCCCCCTGGAGAGGGTGGAGAGCCCCCTCAGGCTGCTGAATCAGCTGGACTGCAACCGCCCTGCCCAGCCCCCCAGCCCCCCACCCCAGCCTCCCCGATTCAGCCCACACTGTTGCTAGTCTGCAAGTATCCCTGGAGGGGCCATGGGGGCTGTCCAGTATCCAGACACAGAGCCAGCCTCAAGCTCTGGGGAGGTCTCGACACCTTCTCTGCTGTGTCCTTGGGTCCTTCTGCATTCAGTCCTGGTCTGGGCTGGCCCAGGCAACCTCTAGCCCCAACCTTCCAGCCTAGCTTGGGTCACCGGCTCCTGTGTCAGAGAGCATCTGTGGGTAGCTGAGGGGCCCAAACGGGGGCGGAGCTCCCACAGGGCTCAGCCCGGCCCCAACCGCTGCCCAGAGGCAGGAGGCCTCCCATCACCCTCTCCCAAGTGGGTGCTCTTGGCTGCTGCTCCTGGCAACTCCAGGCTGTCATGTTGGGGGCGGCGTGGTGAGACACGAGGTGACAGAACAAGGCTGTGAAGCTGCTCTGAGTCACACAGTCAGTGCCTGCGGGGCGGGGTGGGGGTCCTCTGGGGCCCCCTGCACTCGCCCTGAGTGTAACGCATCTCACTGGCGCCCACGGCGCTGAGCAGGGCTTCAGCCTTGCTCTTCTGCATGGAGCACAAGAAGAGGCTGTCATTGCCCCTGGCCCCCACCCGGCAAGGAAGCCCAGAATCAGGCTCTTAGGCCAGGTGGGGCTGTCCTGCCTCCTGGCCCAGAGATGCCCTGCTCAGCTTCGATCCCTGCAGTGGCTCAGGGCAGTGGTTGGGAGCGCAGCGTCCTGAGGGCTGGATGGTGTGTCCTTGCCTCTGGCACAGGTTTTCCCAGGAGTGACAGGTGCTCCCCTGAGCGTCCCCCCCACCCCGTCTCCCAAGGACCATGAGGGTATTTGGGGCAGGAAGCCAGGGGGCTCTCAGAGCGGGGCCACACAAGACCTTCGAGCATGGCCGGAGGAACCATCAGGGTGGTCCCTGCACACCTGCCCTGTGTCCATGCAGACTGGACTGTGTCCATGCCGCCCTGCCTCAAGCCACAGTGGCCCTGTCTCACCTGTCCTGGCAGCCCTGGACAATGCCCTACTGTCTCTAGGACCCCGGGGAGGGCAGTGTCCTGGGGCGGGAGCAGGGACTGGTGGCCCCTCACCAGCCAAAGAGGCACCTGAGCCTCAGTACTCTGCAGCCAACCACACCACGACACCCAGCAGGCGATGTGTGAGAGCAGGAGGTGCGGTGCCGGAGACGTACCATACACAAGCCCAGACACACACGCACAGACCCACCTGTGTGCACACACACCCTCCTGGTGGAGCCCGACACTATGATGTAGACCCCCATCTAGAATGGGGCTGGTGGACTCCTGGTCACTCATTGTGACACCCAGAGAGCCCCTTGGCATGGCAGAACCTGCTTTCTGATGAGTGAGTCTACAGAGACCCCAAAGGCTACTGGCCTCTGTGATAACCAGGGTTAAAAATACCTGGTTATTGGGGCCAGGAGCGATAGCCCAGCGGGTAGGGCGTTTGCCTTGCATGCAGCCAGCCTGTGCCGGCCTGGGTTCGATCCCGGCATCCCATATGGTCCCCTGAGCACAGCCAGGAGTAATTCCTGAGTGCAGAGCCAGGAGTAACCCCTGAGCATTGCTGGGTGTGATCCCAAAAAGCAAAAAAAAAAAAAAAACACCTGGTTAAAAAAAGGGCTGGGGAAAGCCCAGAGGTCGGGGTGGGGATGCGAAGTTTCAATGTTGGCACCCTAGGGGCCCTGAGTTTTGGGTACATCCCTGGGAGACTCCAGCGTGCCACTGTGGTTACCGCTGACCTCACAGGGGGCCTGAGCAGCAAATGGTATGGGTAGCTTGGTCAAATATTCTCAGGAGTGGCTCCTTGTACCCCAGAAAACTCCTTGCAAACCTCCATTTCAAAAAAGGGAGGGTTGAAGTTGTAGTTTCCCTGTGACCTGAAGAATGTGCTGAAGCTCTGGCCCAGCAAGGCAGAGAATCCGTCTAAGCTTAGCTCAGTCCCTCTAGTCCCTGCACATGCCCGACAGGAAAGAACACCAGGCCCTATAGACAGGCGAGGACATCGAGGCTCAGAGAGGCGGTGATGGGCTCAGGGAATGAAGGAGGGCAGAATCTGGATCTCATCAATATTCATACTTTCATCTACTTTCTGCAAATTTGTTTTGTCTGGGGACCACACCCAGCTCAGGCCTTACTCCTGGCTCTGTGCTCCGGATCACTCCTGGTCACCTCTGGGGACCGTATGTGGTGCTGGGGAGGGAAGCCGGGCCGGCCATGTGCAAGGCAAACACCCTACTCGCTGGACTATGGCTCCGCCCAACATCCCATCTGCTCGCTAACACTTCTCAGTTCCTTTCCTGAGAGGTAGCCTGGGGCTGGGGAGAGGTCAGGGGTCTAACTCTGGCCCATAGGTGGTGGGATAAAGTGACCCGTGATCTGATGGACTGCATGAACTCTGTGAGTGGCCTCCCGCCATGGCCTCTCAGGAGAGATAGTGTCCCCAGGAGACCACCTGGCTTCGCAGGTAGACTCCATATGAGTGGAGACGCTGTCTGCCTCCGTTTCAGCTCACTGCTAGGATCTGGGGCTTGCGATGCCGGCAGCCTGGGAAACAGAGAAAGGCAACCGCATCTGCCAGGCTCTGGGCTCTGGGCTCTGGCGGGGGGCACATGCACGCAAGCGCTCCACCTCCTCTGCAGGGCACAGGAAAACAGTCGCAGAGCAGTGAGGCCGCCTGTCTCGGTGCACGGGGCCCCGGAGGCCCCGGCCTGCGTTCTGGCCCCACGGCCTTCACACGTGCTGGCTGTGAGACAGATGGCCATTGTATCCCAACACCCTGACAGGCTGAATGCTTCTTTTGAAGATGCGAGATTGTCCAGATTGCCTTTCTCATTCAGATTTTATGCCTGAGTAAAGTCCTTGCGCTATGATTTATTACAGCAACAGTGATTTTCCAATTTTAAGACAACAATGAGGCTTGGAATGAAACAGAAAGAAAACATGGAAAGATCGGAAGCCCTCGCTTGAGAGCCTGCCGGTGTCTTGCTTGAAGAGTTAAGGCCTCAGTTTCCCCTCACGCCTGTCTCCCCACTCTCCTTCCCACATCAACCCCCTTTCTTCCTCCCACAAGGCTGCAGAGGCTCTGGGCGCCTCCAGCCAGGTTGCTGTCTCAATGTTCTCCCGTTATAAGTAGACACGCCAAGGGTCCCACTGCCAGGGAAGAGGCAGAATTGCTAATGAATACTTATGATTATTAAAAATTAAAATACAACTTTAGGGGCCAGAGAGGTAGTACAGTGGGTAGGGACGTTGCTTTTGCATGTAGCCAACCCAGGTTTGATCCCTGGCGTCCCACATGGTCGCCAAGCACACAAGGATTCCCGAGTGCAGAGCTCAGGAACAAGCCCTTAGTAATACCTGGTGTGTTCCTAAGGGAACTATGGGGATGTCTCAGAGGGCATAAGATTTATAGGCACTGGGCCCCAAGTTCAAATCCCAGCACTACACCCTGGCCAGAGCATCTCTGGCAAGGCCCTGGAGGTGCCTGGGCACGAGTGCCAATGCCAGGCCTGGGCACCAAACAGAGCAGTCAGGACTGCAGCAGGCTGAGCACTGCGGGCAATGGCCCGGGTCCCCCAGGAAACGTGTGGGAGGATCCCCTAAGCAGTTTTTGGGTTTGTTTTTTGGGCCATACCTGCAGCGTTTAAGAGTTACTCTTGGCTCTGTGCTAAGAGATCACTCCTGCCAGTCCTAAGGAACCATATGGGATGCCAGGGATTGAATGCAGGTGTGCGAATGCAAGGCAAGCACCCTCTCTGCTGTACTATCTTTCCAGCCCTGTCTCCCTAAACATTGTGTAGATAGTGCAAAGGGCTAATGCACGCTGCAGGCCTGAGTTTGATCCCCAGCACCGCATGATTCCCTGAGTAGTGCTAGGAGCGACTTCTGAGCACAGAGCAGGTGAAGGCCCTGAACGCTGCTGGAGACGATAACCAAAACAAACACAGAGATTAAACTGAAGGACTTTCCAGGGCCACTAACAAGCTGAAGTCTAGTGCAAATTGCAAGAGGCTGAGCCATGGGGTTTCTGAGACTTCTTGAACTTTTTGGACCTCAAAATCCACCCCCCCCCCCCCCCTTCTTACTCTGAAACAGTCCAATGGACAGCCGAGCTAAAGTCTCTGGAAAGACTTTACGGTTAAGTCTGAACGTCTCTGCTCAGCACCCAGAGCTCTGCTGCCTGTGATCTCACCTCTCAAACCCCCATGTGGACGGATGCCAGGGTTCAAATCCTCTCTCCCGTCTGCCCCCTGCAGCTGACTGACTCCCTGCTTATCTCTCGCTGCTGGGGTTCTCTGAGCTGTCGCCTGCAGAGAAAATGGGTGAGGGACAACGTCATAGCCGTCACTCCATAGCCATCAAAGCAGCCCCCGTTAGAGAGGGTCATAATGTGGCGGGGATGAAACATGCATGAGGAAGGCTCCCGTGTTTATCAAGGCTGAAAGAAGCCCTTTCAGTGAGCCGAGTCTTCAGATGTCAGCGAACAAGGCAGAACAGGGGCACACTGGGAACGAAAAGGCCTGGAGCTTGGCTGGGCAGAGCCGAAGAGCCACGTAATTAATGAAGCCATTAGCATATGCAGGAAGCCCCAAAGCTGCCAGGAGGCTGATAAGAGACGGCTATTAAACAGGGACGAGCTGTGTTGTGGGGAAGTGAAATGAAGTTTCGCGTTGGATTGTTTTATCTCAGAGCATTCCCTCTCACAGTCACCCCAGTACTTCGTGAATAAGAACTAAGAAATAGGCCTGGATTTCCCGCAGAAGCACAGTGAGGCTGGGCCCAGAATAAACACGTCTGAGATTGTGACCTCGGCCCTAGGAATGGACAGCCTGAGGTTGCTTCTAGGACAACCCGAGGTCCCGTCTAGGACAGCCCGAGGTCCCGTCTAGGGCGGCCCGAGGTCCCGTCTAGGACAGCCCGAGGTCCCGTCTAGACGCCCGGGCCGTCTGGGACGCCCGAGGTCCCTCTAGGGCGGCCCGAGGTCCTGTCTAGGAATGGACTCCCGAAGTCTAGGATAGCCTGAGGTCCCGCTCTAGGAACCGGCAGTCTGAGGTCCTATCCCACACCCTTGGACTTGCAACAACTTAGCCTTGTTTTCACCCAAACATGGTTCCTGCCTCCATGGACTTGGGGGTTCCATGGACTGAAACATGCAGAGCCCCGAGACCAGAGCCTGGCTGGGTCTGGGCCTTGCCCTCTCGTTATTAATTTCTAGGACAGTTAGCACGGGGCTCTTGGTTGTCACAGACCTTGAGAAAACACTGCACAACACAGTTTGCAAAGGGCCATTTCTCCTGTGTGGGACCGGGGGCTCAGAGGGAGAGTGGGTTCGGGGAAACTGACACTGAGGCCCGCAGAGTCTTGTAACATTCCTCAATCACGGATGGGCCGGTTCCCAGTCATGGAGAGCTGGGACTGGAGACATTTTCTTTGGTTTCCAACTCAGAAACTCTGGTCAGGGCGAACAACTTGGGGAAGAGACACAGTGACTGGAAGGAATGTGCTCATGACCCTCTGGGCACTCTGAGAGCTGCCCTCCTCCTCCTCCTCCTCCTCCTCCTCCTCCTCCTCTTCCTTCTCTTCTTCCTTCTCCTCTTCTTCCTTCTCCTCCTGTTTCTTCTCTTCCTCTTCCTCCTCTGCATTTTCCTCCCCCCTCCTCCTTCTTTTCCTCCTCTTCCATGATTCTGAGCAGAGTCTGGGGAGACGCAACCAGCCTCCCTCAAGAACACACCCACCACAGGCCAGGAGTCCGGGCGCGGTCACCAGCAGGACCCCAGGCCTCCTGCCATCCCCGCACCCTCTCCACAGTCTGTCCCATCCCCTGCTCCTCTCCTTTTGCAAACATAAAGACAACATGTGCACTCCATCATGAGGCAACACTTGGTAACTGCTTGCTACATCTGCTCTTTCACCACACACACACACACATCTAGTCACATGCACAGAAATAGTTATACGAGAAACATGCACACACAATTCCATAAGACATACATACACAATTACACACTGACACATGCACACATATGCAGTTACATAAGCACAAATAGTTACATAAAGACACATGCACACACAATTACATTTGGCACATGAATGCATATACATAGTTAAATACACACATATGCACACATATATGTTATGCAAGACACATGCACATGTATACACAACTCACAATTATACACAGACACATGCACACACACCATTACACACAGACACATGCACACATATACAGACACAGCACACATATACAGTTACACACAGACATATATACACATGTACAGTTACACACAGACCACAACAGGTAAATGCACACACAGACAGTTACACATATGCACACATACACAGACACATGCACACTTATGCAGTTATACCCAGACACACACCTGAACATGCATACATGCATAGAGACAAGCACACATATGCAGTTACACACAGACACATGCACACACATACAGTTATACACATGCACACATACAGACACATGCACACAAATGCTTACACCCAGACACACACCTGAACATGCATACATACATAGAGACAAGCACACATATGCAGTTACACACAGACACATACACACATGCAGTTACACAGACACATTCACACACATACAGTTACGCACATGCACACATACTCAGACACATGCACACATATGCTTACACCCAGACACACACCTGAACATGCATACATACATAGAGACAAGCACACATATGCAGTTACACACAGACACATACACACATGCACAGTTACACACAGACACATGGCCAGGGACACGGACAGCCTCAACCCCAGGCTCTGTGAAAATAAATTCAAGACAGTCTCCATGACCCTCTGCAGCCCAGACACACTGTCTGCACCGTCAGCACCAGGAGACCGAGGGGGAAGAAGCAGCTACTCCATAATGCGAATGTGGGCAAAAGCTCATCAGGTTTTTCTGCTGCCAACATCACTTTCCTGCTCCCCACCGCTTCCAGGTAAGACCCAAGCGAGGGCTCGCACCTCCTTTCAGCTGCCAGCAGCCGGAGCAGCTGCAGTTCAGATGCCCTCAGACACACCCGAGGCATCTCTGCCCGAGCATCTCCACCTCTTGGATTGCCACTGCAATGCTTCTTGTCAATGTTAACTCCTGCAGGTTTTGTCCATCATTTAAAGGTTGGCTAAAATTCTGTTGTCTAGGAAACTTCATATTTTTTTTGATTGAAATTTCGATTGAAGCAAATGAGAGGCCATTTTATACATGGAAGAAGGCAGAGTCAAAAACAACCTCAGAGGAACGAATGGATCCCTGATCAAACTGTATCTGAAGTCCACGTTGCCTCCAGATCTTTTTACGATGCCAGTAAATTCCCTCTATTGTGTACTTCAAGGCCAGTTATTCGCAACAGAAAATATCCTAATGAATGCTGTGGGAATCAGGACTTACAATCACTTAGCCTTTGGAGGCTGTGAAGAACAGTACTAAAATATAATGCATGATGCTCCAATTAAATTGGACTTGCTACTTCCCTAGAATTTCTTTCTCTCCTTACTGTGGCTTTTTAATTCCCTTCCCCTGATGCTGTCTTTTCTGCCTTAAAAAAATCAAGATAAAATTCACCTAATAAAACTGACCATTTAAACCTTTGGAGAAGGTGTATAATCCTGGTTGCTGGCACACCTGTAATTCAGCCCGCTCATGCTGCATTACTTTCGCCCTGACAAAATGAAAACCGACACCTGTGAGTGTCCCTCCACTCCGACCTGCCTAGATGCCTGTTCTCAGTCCCTGCAGGCCTGTCCAGGATCCTATCAACAGGGCTTGACACGACACCGCCTCTTGGGCCCCTTTCTTTCACAGAGCACAGTGTTCTGGGCTCCTCCATCTTGCCATGTGGGCTAGCGGCCCATCCTTTATGACTGACGGGGAGATATACCGCATCTCGTTTACCCAGTCACATCTCCGTGGCACTGGGGTCGAGTATACCTTCTTATGGGGCTGCTATGATACCGCAATAATATATGACAAAGACTCGTGTGCACACGGCTTCTCATTTCTCCTGACTGTGTGCCAAGTCCCAGAATCGCTGGGTGACACCACAATCTTAGCTCTGCGAGACAACTCTGGGCAGCTCCTATCTTCTAGAAAAATCCAAGCCTATGGACTCATTCCATCTTTCATTTTTCACATTTATGGGAAGCATTTCCCAAGGCCGGTGCTAGGCCACCTTCTCTGTGATCCCACAGGTCTGGAGGCTGAGTCTTCACGGCATTGATCACCTGCTCAGATACTGCCAACTGGCTGGGCTGCATCTCTGGCCTGGGAGAGGCTGAGAGAGCTGGACTTGGGCTTTACTGAGTGCCTCGGGGCAACCTGGTGGACAGCAAATGTCGGCTTGGCAAACGGACGAACGTCACAGATGCCCTGGCTTCAAGAGGGCTTCATTCTGGGATTGCCGGGATGCTGGGGTGAGCCGGGGCAGGGGGTTGGTGACGGGCGGGAGCTGCAGAGGGGGACTTTGTGTGGGTAGGTGACGCTGCCGCATCCTCATGCCCAGAGACTCCGGAATGACCCAGTGGAGATGGATGGAGCAGACCCCATTCCTCCAGGGGAAACTGTGGGCAGGAAACACGGACAGAGAAGCAGCTGGGCGCCTAATCCCACGGGCCCGAGAGCCAGACTGGCGGCTCCCACAGCAGCTCCCCACCCAGGATCCTGCAGGGAATCAGCAGGGCATGTGATCACTGCGGCGAGCACTGCTGAGGGGAGCAACAGGCCTGGCTGTGTGCCTTGAGCCCCACTTGCTCCCAGGGTCCTGCACCTCCGGGGGGCTGGCCTGCGAAATGGAAAGAGGGTGTGGGGCGATGGCCAGGAGGAGCAGGAACCGGTGGAGGATTTGGGAGGTGGGCAACCACCCAGCTGTGCCCGGTTCCCTGGGGATTCAGGACATGCTGCGTCATGGAGAGGGAACCCAAGACACAAGGTTTGGCCTCCTGTGTGTCAGACAGCACGTGACGAGTGCGTTCAAGCCTGTTCTAGATACTGCTCTTGGCACACGGGCAGGGAGGATTGGGCTTCTCCCTCAAGGCTTTGGGGCTCAGAGTGGGAAAGCCCCGTGCCCAAGCTCACACAGCCAAATGGCAGAAGAGGGAATAAATCCTTGTTTCCCGCTGCTTCTGGGGACCCCCATTGTTTCTCCGGCACTGGAGAAGGCTCCGTTTCCTAGCACGTGGATGTGCCTCCAGGAACCTGCCTAAAAACGTATAGTTTTAATAATCAGTGTAGACACGCACTCTCTCGCTGGCTGGCTTCCTGTCTGCTGTACGATGCAGATAAGAAAGTCAGAACTGAGCAGACCCAGGAAAATCCACCACATCCGTTGGCAGCAATGACTCCCTCCTGGAGTTACCATTTTCAATTTCACCTCTCAAGCCCGGCTTCTATAAGAATGAGCCTTTCCTAGGTGAAACAGGAAGCTGCCACACGTGGTGGTGTGGGGGGGCTCGTTCCTGTGGCTCCGGGTGATGAGTGGTGGAGTGGAGGCTATAGCCTGCTCTGGGCTCTGCTGCCCCAGAGACTCTAAGCCAGGAGCTGCCAGGCCGGGCCCAGGGGAAGATGCAGGAAAATGGCCCTAGGAGCACCTGAGCCCTCTCCGGGATTGTGCTGGGCTGGCCGAGGCCCTGCATAGTGCTCCATGGAGCAGTGCTCCTTCACCCACGCTGTCTGCCCAATGCTCCCCTGTCCTAGGAGGAGTTTCTGAGTCCACACCCAGCTCATGGGTGAAGAAATAGCAGCTCTCAGGAGTTAAGGAACTTACTGGGATGCCCCTACATAAGGTAGCTGAAAACAACAGGATTTACTCTCGAATAGTTTTGAAGTCAGAAGTCTGGAACCAAGATACGGCAGGACTTTATGTACCATGAAGGATACAGAGAAGAATCTGGACCTTTCCCAGTTTGGGGTGGCTCTAGGTTGCCTGTGCTAGGGCGCCCTCCCTCTTCCTCCTTCTCCCCCGCCCTCCTCCCTCTCTCCTCTTCCCTCCTTTCCTATCTCCTCCCCTCCTCCCTCCCTTCTTCCTGTTTTCCTCTTTCCCTCCTCTTCCTTCCCTCCCTTCCTTTTATCCCTTCTTCCTTCCTCTGCTCCTCCCTCCTCTTTCCATCCCTTCCTCCCTTGCTCCTCCTTCCTCCCTTCCCTCCCTTTCTCCTCTTTCCTTTTCCTTCCTCCCGTCCTTCCCTCCTTCCCTCCTCCCTCTTTCCCTCCATTCCTCCCTTCCTCCTCTCTTCTGTATTCCCGCTGCCACCTGGGAATTTAGCCCCTGTATAATCTCTCTAAATTCCCTCCTTTTGCTTTGCAAAGTGCTCTGGGATCAACAGGAACAGACCCAACAGTGCTCAGGGGCCAGAGCTGCTGGGGATGGAACCCAGGACTGCCCACACGCCAGACGGCTACTCCATCACTTGGGTTTTCATCTGAGCCCAGCACTGTGTTTCTCACACTGATGCCTTCTGGGAAATGTGGCAAGATGACGACTACACATCCGGCCCTTCTCCAAACCATGGAACGTGCTTCCTCTTCACCTTTCACCCCTGAGATTTCCTCTTAATACCATCACATCCATGCAGTGATTCCAGCCAGCGGCAGAGCCCCTATCGGGGAAGCTTGTCCACTCACCCGTCATCTACGCATGCACACGTTTCCTTATTATTGACCACCGGTCTGTTCAGCCAACATACATGAAGCACCTGTTATGTGTGTGCCATGTGTGTGGACACAGCCCTGGGCACTTTCAGTGGGGGTGCCGGGGGTCAGTGGTGTGAAGAAGCAGGGAGATGGGAGACAGAGGTCGGAGGGTATTTGCAGCTAATCAATATTGCCCACAGGACAACGCTTCCCAAATCCAACACAACACCTGTGTAAATCTCAATGCTGGCCCCCTCCTTTTCAGACATAAAAAACTCCAATCTTTTAATTTATACAGAATCCCTAGAGTCTATGACTAGCCAAAACAACCTGGAAAAGAGAGAAGAAATAAGACTGGAGAGATTATACAGGGGCTAAAGCACTGGTCTTGCATGCGGCAGACCCTGATTCAACTCCAGCACTACATATGGTCCAGCGCGGAGCCAGGAATAAACCCTGAGTGAAGCTGGGCTTGGCCCCAAAAAGAAAGACAAAATCTAGTTCTGGAAACATCCTGGTAAAAATTAAAAATAACATAAATATCTATTTTTTAAACCTTCTTACACATTGTACTCTACATTTGAGTTTGGAATTTCAAGCCTATTAAAACATTTTGCAATACACTAAATTTAGTAGCAGTCAGTTCAAATTAATAAAACAGAAAAAAATATTTAGCCTCACTGTAAATCAGGAAAAGGCAAGATAAAATTTAAGTCAACTCAAAAGAAGGTCTGATGTTTCCATGCTGGACAGCATGTCAGTCACATACAAAGCAGGTAGGGCCGAGAGACAGTCCACGGCGTTAGGTGTTTGTCTTCCATGCTGTCGACCCAGTTAGATCCCTACCACCATATGTGGCTCGAGCAGCTTCTCCAGGAGCAAATCCCGAGCACCTTTGGGCGTGGCCCAGCCCCCACACTCCCCAATGAAATAAGCATCTTCTAATGACACTCAACGGGAAAGAAGATTCTGTCACAAATGGTGCAAGAGCTAGATGCATGCATGCAGCAGAATTAATCATGGACAAATATTAATTCACAATAAGCCAAACAACTAAAGGCTATACGACTCAAGACTATTAAGCTGCTAGAGGGAAACAGTGTCATATGCCCTGGTGACTTGACTTGGCGATGGTGTCGAATCCCACTTGCTCCCCCCCCACCACTTTGCCCCAACAGGAAACAAACCCAGGGACATGGGCAGTGAGAGATTTCATGCTAGACTCTTGCTCTCCCCCTCTGAGCTCTGGAGGAGCCCACCTTCAGCTTCACACGGAGACAATGGGGGATGTGTGGTTGTTGGGTCCTGCAGCTGGGACATCAAAAATAAAGAGAAAATACACACATGGGAGCTGGGGATGGGATTCAAAGTGATAGAGCACATGCCCTGCAGTTACCAAGGGACTCCAAAGTTTACTTCTCTCTCTCTCTCTCCCCACACACCCCACATGTAAATATACACACAAAACATACATTCACGCACATACACATATACACACATGCATACATACACAAATACATACAATACATACACACATATATACATATACACATACATACACAAATACATTCAATACATACACACATAATACAATACATGCACAATATATACACACATGCATATAGATATATATACACACACAGAGGCCAAGATACGGGAGGAGCCTCAGGGCCAGAGATGTGGCTCAGTAGGAGAGCACCTGATTTGCAAGCCCAAGGCCTCAAGTTTGATCCCTGAACTGCCACACATGCAGAGCTACTTCTGACATTGCCACTAGGCTCCATGTTACATTGCCACCAAACATGTGAGAGCACTGTGTGACCCCACTCTGCAACATTAGTGAGGGGAAGGGAAGCAGGATGGGGGAGGTGAGGGGAAAGGCATATTCTTAGCGCAGTAATTTCAACAGGAACACTGGAGTCTGAGGTGTAACAGACCCCTCAGCACATGGTTAACCTTACCCTCAGACTGAGTAGTTATAGAAGGCCTAAGCACAGGACAGTGTGGGGTGTGCCCGTGGGTCCCCCTCAAATGACCAGATGATATGCCATTCCCAGAAACGTCCTTTATGGACTGGAATCCCCTCTCTGTGGGGGAAGCTCTCTGTGCCAGCCACTACCCGTGTTTCTGCCACCGTGGGGGTGGTGAAGGAGCATCACAATGTAAAAGGTTCCTGGTGAAAGAACCCACAGGACTTGCTCAAAGGCCCAGGGGCCTGGAGCCGCCAGCAGCCCTGCCAGCTCCAGCCCTGTGGCTGGCATCTGGGAGAGTGTCTGGATATCAGCTGCCTCTAAAGGACCTGGGAGGTGGACATGAGGCCTTCCAGCCTGAGAGCTGTGTTGCAAGGGAGCTTCTGAAAACCACTCCCCAAACCTCAAATCCAAGAACAAGGGATGCCAAGAGGAATCCAATGAACAGACTTTGCTCTTGGAGCTATGATGCCTCCTGGCCTGAGCTGTCCCAGAAACACGGACTGTGGCCAGCAGGCTGGGTCCACACCTGGTGCTCATGGTAGCTCGGAGGAGCTGGGCGCCTGCTGGGAAACCCTGTCTGAGAGTGTCCTGGAAACGGGGCCTCCGGAGACATCTCCCCTTTCTCATCTGAATGACTTAATCTGGAGTTTACACCTCGCCTCCGTTCCATACCCAACAGGACAGTCAAATCGGAGACAGAGGAGCAGAAGGCGAGCTGGGGCTGAGGACTGTCCCCACTGCCCAGGGCGAGTGCCGCTTCACGGGGGAGCACAGCAGTTTGCTGCTGCCAAATCGCACCAGGATCCATCCAGGGCAGCCCTTCCCTGGGGCAGTAAAGGTGGCAAACTGCACAGCAGTCTGGAGAGAAGGTGCCGAATGGCTCAGCTGCCAATGCAGACAGTTCTCGGCCCCAAAGGGGGCGCCTGATGAAAGGTAGGGGAGGTAAGAGCAAATTAAATTGCAGCTCGGCAAAGACATTTCTTGGAGTAGCGGCTTAATGGGTCTAGGCAGATGGGTAGAATTTGGACATATGGTGGCATGGGGGAATGTTCCAGGTGGAAGGAACAATTCACTCAACAAATATTTACCAGGCACTTGGTCAGAGCCAGGCCCTGCCTGTGGGTGCTGAGGACACAGAGATGGCCTTGGCCTCAGAGGAGATCATGCACAGGGGTGGGGGGGGGCAGGTACAGAGTCAATCACCGAGAAGGACGAGGGACAGATGGGTGCGGTGGGGGCCCGGGCAGTGTCAGGCCAAGCTCCTGGAGAAGAGGAGTCTGGGTTGCCTTGAAGGTCAGCAGAACGTTTTGGTGTGCAGAGGTAAAGCGGCAAATGGGGTGAGGGGTGGGCTCTGAGGGGCAGCACGTACAAGGTGAGCAGGAAGAGCATGTGTGGGGGTTTGGAAACGATGCGGAGAAGTCCAGTAGCTGAACATAAGCTGCGTGGAGGAAGGGGCTGGGAGAGGAGGCGGGGAGCAAACCAGCCCTACACAGGTCTTGAATAGGGCTAAGCTGACCTTTAAGTTCTAGGGAGACTTTTCAGTGGGAGAATCACACCATCAGAGCTTCAGACAAACCCACCACATCCCACCACCTTCCAGGGCCACAGTCTGCAGGGTGGAGATCCTAGCGGTGCCATCGAGGACCCCAGGAAGGATGGGTTCACAAGTGACAAAGAACTGTCTGCTCCCTAGGGCTGAGAGGGTCACACATCAGTCACACATCAGTTAGCATCAAAGCCCTGGGCCCTCGGAGCAGCCCAGAGTTGGCATGCCCAGGGCCTCAGCACTCCTCTCTGGACAGCTCCTCATTTCAGAATAAGTCTGGTGAGACAGGCCATGGACTGTGGACCTATGGAATAGAATTGAGTATCATGACACCCAACCTCAAACACATGATCATTTAATCTTTGTTAAAGGTGCAAAGAGTCTAAAATGGAGTAAGGAAAGCCTCTTCAACAAGTGGTGTTGGGAAATCTGGACAGCGACATGTGAAAAAAAATGAATTTGGACCTGTGTCTAACACCATGCACAAAAATCAGATCAAAATGGATTAAAGATCTCAATATCAGACTTGAATCCATAAAGTACATTGAAGAAAATATAGGAAAAACCCTCCACGACATTGAAGATAAAGGCATCTTCAAAGATGAAACATCACTAACAAAGCAACTAAAAGAAAAGATAAACATGTGGGACTACATGAAACTAAAAAGCTTCTGCACCTCAAAAGAAACAGTGACTGGGGGCCGGAGCGATAGCTCACGCGGGTAGGGCTTTTGCCTTTGCACGCGGCCGGCCCATGCCGCCCGGGGTTCGATCCCGGCATCCCATATGGTCCCCTGAGCAACGCCAGGAGTAATTCCTGAGTGCAGAGCCAGGAGTAACCCCTGAGCATCTCCAGGTGTGACCCAAAAAAAAAAAAAAAAAAAAAGAAAAGAAACAGTGACTAAGATACAAAAGCAGTCCACAGAATGGGAAAGAGTATTCACCCAATACCCATCTGATAAGGGGTTAATATCCAGGATATATCAGGCACTGGTAGAACTTTACAAGAAGAAAACAAACAACCCCATTAAAAATGGGGAGAAGAAATGAGCAGAAACTTTAACAAGGAAGAAATTCAAATGGCCAAAAAACATATGAAAAAATGCTCATCATCACTAATCATCAGAGAGATGTAAATCAAAACAACAATGAGATATCATTTTACACCACAGAGACTGGCACATATTCAAAAGAGCAAAAACAACAAGTGCTGGTGTGGATGTGGGGAAAAAGGGACACTCATCCATTGTTGGTGGGAATGCTGGCTGGTACAGCCTTTCTGGAAAACAATATGGATATTCCTCCAAAGACTAGAAATGGAACTCCCATTTGACTCAGCCATATCACTCCTGGGAATATACTCTGGGAAGCAACACCATCCCTACTTTATGTTCATAGCAGCATTATTCACATTAGCCAGAATCTGGAAACAACCAGAGTGCCCGAAAATCGATGACTGGATAAAGAAGCTTTGGTACATCTACACAATGAATACTATGCAGCTGTTAGGAAAAATGAAGTTATAAAATTTGCCTATAAATGGATGGACATGGAGAAGAGTATGTTGAGTGAAATTAGCCAGAAGGAGAGAGACAGATACAGAATGACTACATTTATTTGCATGACATAAATATATGTACATATTATGATACCAATATCCAAGGTCAAGTGAAACATGACCTTGTATCAGGAGGTCCTGTCAAAGGTGGAAATTATCACAAATGTGTGGGAGTCAGAGGCTAGATATGACAGAAAATGGAACAGTGTGCTAACAATTGTCGAAAGTACTACCAACCTAGAACTGAGCATTACATACAGGCAAAAAGATACACATGACAACCCTTTAATGTATGTTCTGTAATCCATAGTCTGGAAGGGAAGGAAAAGAGAAAGAGAGAGAAAGGAAAAGAAATAAAGAAACTGCCATGGAGGTGGGCTGGGGGGGGGAGGGAACCGGGTAGTTGGTGGTGGGAGATGGGCACTGGTGGAGGGATGGGTGCTGGAACACTGTATGACCAAAACCCAAATATGAACATTTTAATTGTATATCTTTGTAATTGTATATCTCACAGTGGTATAATAAAATACTTAAAAAAAAAAGAAAATACTATGGGAACGGTGTGGGGCAGAGGGATAAAACTGTGGGTAGAGCATTTGCCTCGTATGAGGCCAACCTGAGTTCAACATGGCACCTCATGTTTTCCTGGACTACCACCAGGAGTAATTTCTGAGTGCAGAGCCCAGAGCTACCCCTAAGCATTTCCAGGAGTGGCCCTAAAACAAAAAACAAAACAAAACAAACAATACAATACAAAAGAGTGATGGTATGGTGTAGAATTTTGTGCACTAGAAACCAATACTAACAGTACTCAGTGGGCGGGGTGCTTTCATTGCATGTGAGTGGTCAGGTCTGATCCCTGGTGTCCTATATGGTCCCCTGAGCACCTGCAGGAGTGACTTCTGAGTACAGTGTGAGGTGTAACTCCCTCAGCATTGCTGGGTGTGGTCCCTAAACAAATACTAGCTGTTTCTGAAAAGTGTCACTTTTATAAGTAGTTTTCTTTCTTTTTTTTCCCCTTCCTTTAGCAGCTGTAGAGGGAGATAGAAGATAACAGTGAAACTTATTTAAAACTCAGCGTATCAGTGTCTTGCAATATCTGTTTCCATAGAAACATAACTGGAACGAGCCACCAGTTTCAGAGCCAAAGTAGCTCCCGACTTCCAATCCCCCCGATTGCTGCCATTAACAACAACAACAACAAAAGATGTACAAGCATGGAATGTGGAGGGGACTTGAAAATGACCCTGATGTGAGCATGGCCGGAGTGGACAGGCAGTCACACCACCCCGATGGCAGGCAGGCTGTGCTGCTGTGGACAGCATGGGGACAGACCCCTCCCTTTCCATCAGAGGTCTGGGAGGGGGTGTCCTGCGGTGACAAAGTTGCAGATGTTTTCGCTCAGTTTGCACCCTGCCTGGGCAGGTGGCATGGGGACAGAGCGCAGCGGAGTGCTCAGAGCTTGGGGTGCTCACAGAGCTCCTCTGCCCCCCAGCCTGCTGCGTCTCTTCACAAAGAGGTGGTTTCCGGGAGAGAAGGAAGTCTTGGGAAAGGAAAGAAACCCGCTTCCGCCCAGGTTCCCAGCTGTCTCCACAGATTGGGATGCGCTGCTGCTCTCTCGGCGAGGGGAGAGATGATCTCAAAAGATTTCCCGTCACAGAAGAAAGAAATCCCCCAACGCATGTGTGTGCAAACACACAGGGCATCAGCGCCTGGGCTCCGCCTCCCGCGATCCAGACACGGCACTTGACACACTTCATCACCACCTCCCTTTGCCCGCGAGGAGCACCAGGCATCTTGCTGGGATGTGGGATTCGGAGGAGTGAAACCCAGCAAGGCGGGACACAGACCTACCCTTGGAGCCAGACCACAGGCCTGGGGTGCCGCGGCGGGGTGGGGGGGTCAGCTGGAGAAGGAGGTCCCATGGAGGGGCGGGGGGTGAAGGTCTCCACTCTTGGAGGTGGGAATGGTGGAGCCTTCCTTGAGGCCTTGTGAAAAACGCAAGTTTTTCCTGAAACTCTCTTCGTGGCTCTCCCGCACACCAGCCCCCTCTCTGTTTCTTCCTATGGCCATGACCTCTCTGAATCCCACCACACTGGGGTGATCTGTCCCTGGTCCCATCTTCCCCATCTGCTGTCCTCCCTGCTGCTCTCACCCACGACTTGCCATGCCATCGGGTGTTGACTGCACCCTGCTTCTGTTTCCAGCCCACTCTCGCCCTGAACCTCTAACTCCAACACCTACTTAGCATCATAGTGAACAATATAGGATTTTGTTTTTGAAAAAAAGCATTTTCCCTTGTTTTTTGGTGGCAAGAATCCAAAGCATATTTTTCCAACCTTTAACCATTCTCGGCAGATACCTTCCCACATGCTACATCTGGACTATGGACGTGGCTGATCTTTGCATTCAGGTGAAGCAGCGGAGGCAGTGGGCGAGGGCCCTAGTGCTGGGATGGGGTCACTCCCTCCCTCTGGCGTGGGTAGCTGTATCTGAAGATTCCCCCTTTCTTAGTCAAACTCCCCGTGCATGCAGACAGTTCTCCTGGCCACTGCCTGCTTTACTGGTCACTGCCAAACCCTCTTGGCCTTCCTGTTCCCCCAGTCACTGGGGCCACCCCTCAGGGCACCTCATTCCTTATGTGCTCACCCCGGGCTCCCAGCCCCCTGGAGCAGACTTTCCTCCCTGGGCAACTATCCTTCTATGCTCTGGAAGCCTGCAGCCATCTCCCTAGCCCCTCTAGCAGAAAGGAGTCCCTATATTCTCTTCCACATTCTAACATGGCCCCTGGAGGGAAGCTGCCCACACCTAGCATCTGGACACAGCCCTGGGCTGAGTCCTCACTGCCTCCTTTCTGTAGAGTCAGGTAGTCACCAAGTCTCAGAGCTCACACCACCCGC
This sequence comes from Cryptotis parvus, assembly GCA_021461705.1. Lineage (NCBI taxonomy): Eukaryota > Metazoa > Chordata > Mammalia > Eulipotyphla > Soricidae > Cryptotis > Cryptotis parvus. The sequence goes on from JAJIBD010001578.1 coordinate 152,766, forward strand.
TTCTCTGTGCCTCCACTCACCCCCGCCCCACTGCTCCACCTGCCTGCATTGATGAGAGAATCATTTCAGGGCTCTTCTGGGGCCTCTGGCCTCATCCTTTCATCTGCTCTTACCCCACAGCCAGAAGAAATCTTATCCCATCTCTCTAGTAATCATCATCTATTCCAAAGTTTAAACTTTTTGCTTACACTGAGGGATACAAGATCCCTAATGACCTAGGTGCCATCTGGGTGCCAGCATTTGTCCTTCCTATCACCTCCCCAAAGGCACTCTTGGTTTTGACCAGCAGAGCTATTATAGATATACAAACTCTTTCAGAAAAAATGATGCATTAGCATCGTGAGAATGAAATGAGGTGATTTCCTCTCAAGTTTGGGCAAAAGGCAAAAATTTATCTTTTCAAGTACAAATTGGAAAATAAAAAGTGAACAATCACTATTTGCAGAAGGCATAATAATATACATAGAAAAGCCTAAACATCACACACACAACTACTAGAAGTAATGAGTTCAGTAAAGTGGTAGGCTACAGAACCAACATGCAGGGACTGGAGAGATAGTATAGTGGGGTTAAGTGTTTGCCTTGCAAGCATCCATCCTCGGGTTTCATTTCCAGCACCACATATGGTCCCCTAAACCCCACCAGAGGTGACACCTAAGCAAAGAGCCAGGAATAAATCCTGAGCACAGCCACATGTGGCCCCATACAAACTAACAATAACAATAACAACAGTAAGCCCTCCCAAATCAATATGCATAAATCGGTTGCATTTCTGTACACAAATAGTGAAAATGGTCTCATTTACGATGACATGAGAGAAGACAAAATACATGGGAGCAAACCTAGCTAAGGAGGTGGAAGACAGAGACTTATATCTAGGACATCACAAAGAGAAATACACAAGCAATGGGAATACAACCTGTGCTCACGGATTGATCTGAAGGTTGTAAATTATTAACATGGCCACCTGACCTAAATCAATCTACAAATTGAATATACTCACTATCAAATGACCAATGGCATTTCCCAAGGAAATAGAATAATTCCAAAATTTATATGGAATCATCAAAGTACTGAAAAGTCAAAGCAATTTGGAAAGAAAAGAGGAATAACACTACTGACTTCAAACTATATCACAAAGCAGCAGTAGTTAAATAAGTGTGGTATAGGAGTGAAAACAGGCACGCAGACCAATGGAACAGGGAGCCCAGAAATAAATCCATATGTACGTGGATAGTTAACCTGTGACAAAGGAGAAAAGTCCATACAATGGACAAAAGAAAGCATCTTTAGCAAATGGAGTTTGGAAAACTGAATTGCCACATGCTAAAAGGTGGTCCTTTATCACTGTTTAGCCTCATACATAAAAGTTAACCCCCAGGCCTCAGGTTTGTCTCTGGCACAAAGGTGCGATATCTGTATATATCCAAACCAACCGAAAGCCTGGCATCCAAACCATAGTCATTAAAATTTAAAATTTCTCTGTCAAAGAGGTTAGGGAAGGAGCCAGGTTCATTTGTAGATGGATGGAGTAATGGGGCAGTGGGATTGGAGGTGGAAACATGTTGCCTCCAACTCTATTATCAACAACTTTGTAAGTCATGGTATGTAACAAAAAATGATTAAAAACAGTCAAATGGAGAAAGGACTTAGATACTATAGCTGAGTCATTAAATGCATAGAACAAGTGGTATATTACAGGGTCTTAATAGCAGAGAAGTCTGCAGAAACTCAACTTTAATGGCAAGGGATATAGGATAAATACATGCTACCTGACCCTAACCCTAACCCTACCCGACCCAACCTACAGCAAAATTTTATAAGGGTTTTAATTTTTTGGTCTTTTTTGGGTCACACCTGGTGATGCTCAAAGGTTACTGCTGTCTCTGCACTCAGGAATTACTCCTGGCAGTGCTCAGGAGACCATATGGGATGCCGGGGTTGGCCATGTGCTGAGGCAAATGCACTACCCACTGTAGTATTGTTCCAGTTCAGAAAATTAAAGTTTTTATTGAGAAAAGAAGTCACTATAAAAAACAAAGACTGAAGCAAGATGCAGAAGACATTCGCAAACAGTCAAGGAATTAGCATCCAAAACATACAAAATTTACACTACCACCACCACTGCCACATAAAAGATAGCAACTCAATTAGAAAAAGGGCAAAAGTCAAGAATGAATAGTTCTCCAAAAGAAGATATACACGTTGACATCTAAGGAACGCTCAACATCATTCACTATTAGGAAACTGCAAATCAAAGACTCAATGAGTTTGTTCCCACACACCTATGAGGATATCCTAATATTCAAAATATTGGAGACAACAGTGTTGATGGGAATGTGGAAAAAAAGGAACTTGGCCCGATGGTGGGAATGTGACTTGGTCCAGTTCTATGAACAATTGCAAGGATATTCCTTAGAAAATTAAAATGGAAATTCTCTAAGATCCAGTAATGCTTCTTCTAGGCATTTACCTGAAGTGCATAAATATACTAATTCAAAAGGCAGCATTCACAGTGGCAGCATTCACAGTAGACAACAATAGGACCCCAACCAAAGGCCCATCAACAGATGGAAGATGTGATATATATTTATATTGTGATATACACACACAAATCAATGGAATAATCCTTGGCCATGCAAAAGATAAAATCATACCTGTTGAGATAAAATGGATGAAACTCGATATGAATATATTAAGTGAATTAAGAAGGGAGAGAAAATTGCTGGATGGTCTCACACATCTGAAGTAGGTAAAGAAAGCAAATAACAACAGGAGCTTCTAGACTCACTGAAAATTGCTGGTTACCAAGAGGAAGGGAAGAGGGTGAAGAAGGGAGCGGGGTTTATTTTTGTGGGGGTAGAGGTGGCACTGCAGAACTGTGGTACTGGGAATGCTGACAATTACACACATATAGAGAACACTTGTATCACTTGTCTTCCCGTTGTTCATCGATTTGCTTGAGTGGGCACCACTAACATCTTCATACGTCCTGTATCATACTAGTGTAGCCCAAGGGCATCTGCTCGCTCCAGGAACACGAAGAGCCTCAGACCATTCCTTCAGGTCATGGGAATGAGGTCTATAATTGTTACTGGATTTTGGCATATCAAATATGACATGGGATGGGGCCGGAGCGATAGCCCAGCAGGTAGGGCATTTGCCTTGCAGGCGGCCGGCCTGTGCTGGCCGGGTTCGATCCCCGGCATCCCATATGGTCCCATGAGCACCGCCAGGAGTAATTCCTGAGTGCAGAGCCCAGGAGTAACCCCTGAGCATTGCCAGGTATGACCCCCAAAAACAAACAAAAAAAATATTACATGGGTAGCTTGCCAGGCTCTGCCGTGTGGGTGGTATACTCTCAATAGTAGGTTCTGATACCGTGCATTTACTGATGAACTACAACTGGAGAGATTGGCTTTTCTCTTGGGTGGAGCTCTGATGAGCTGTGGAATCTGAATGTTGAAAAAAAGCAGCCCTCATAGTGTGGAGGTTCCTCTGGCTTCTTGAGACTTTGTTGGGATGATGGGCCAGGGCTAGTACTTGCCTTCCCTCCTGGGCACCTCATGATCGCTGAACACAGGGAGAGCAGGTAAATTAGATCATGGTCTGCCTAAGACCAGTTTATGGAACTATTGGGAGACTCGGAAGAAGCATTGGAAGAAGGAGCTTTGGAAGAAGCCAGAGGAATCCCGGCACATATAGAGATATGATGCTAAATTCCTGAAATACCATGTATTGTAAATTAATGATAAGTCAATGAAAAAGTTACAAAAAGATGTTCCCTCCCACCCCACCCCACATTAACATATGCTGGATATCCTAAGCCTAGCTAATGAAAAAAAATGACAAGAAAAGTTGGGGAAGTAAGAAATGAAATAGACTCTGCAGGTAACATGATTGTCTAAACCAAAAATTCCAAAGACCCAACTATGACAGCAATAGAACAACAAAACCCTCCCTGGAACTAGTAAGCAATTATAGCAACATAATAGCAGACAAAATTAATATACAAAAGTCACTTGCTTTCTTATATGCCAGAAACAAGCAATTGGGATTTGAAATTAAAGACACAGGGGCTTTTTGAAATTTAAAAAATCAGGGGTTGGGGTGAGAGACCTCAAAAAGGCAGATTATACAATTCAGCAACAACAAAACAAATAACTATTCAAAAATGGGCAGAAGAGATGGCTCGATGCTTTGCTAAAGAAGACGTACAGATGGCTAATGGGTACATGGAAACATGTTCCTTATCACTGACTATCGGGGAGATGCAAATCAAAACTAAAATGAGATCTCACCCTCACACCCATGAGAACGGCATGTATCAAGAAGAGTGAAATACAGCAATTGCTGGGAGGACTTGGAGAAAAAGGAATTGGTATTTACTGCTGGTGGGAACGAAACTGGCCCTGCCTTGATGAAAACTGTGTAGGGGTTTCTCAAAATACTAAACATAGATCTACCATATGATCCAGCAGTTCTACTCACAGGTGTCTTTCCCAGAACACAAAAACACAAACCTGAAAAGATACGCACACACGATGTTCACTGCAGCACCATTTACAGTACCCAAGATCCGGATACAACCCAAGAGCCCAATGATCGGTGAGTGGGTAAAGAAGATGTGTCTAAACACACCATGGAATTCTACTCAGCTGTCAGGAAAGATGAAATGTTGCCATTAGCAACAAGGATGGAGCCGGAAGGGGTTATGCTTAGTGAAATGAGAAGGAGAAAGAAAACACTGAATGACTTCACTCCTCTATGGGATAAAAAGAAGCAAATCCAGAACAAACCAAACCAAAACAAACTCTTGCATTCTGACTGCAGAGCTGAGGATGTCAGAAGGGGAGCGGCAGATGGTTGGGTTGAGAGGGCTCAGGGGACTTGTTGGAGGGTGGTGGGTACTTTGGTGGTGGATATAGCTTGGTAGCCAAACAATTTTTCTATTTTGAAAAATTTTAAAAATTATCGAATTAAAAAAATCAAGGTTCTATGGTTTACAAAGCTATTAATTATGGCTTCTATGCACATAATTCCAACACCACACCCATCCTCAGTCAACGTCGTCCTCCAAGCCATCCCTTTATGGTATGGTTCAGTTCTCTCATTATGTTGCCTTTGGACCTTGCTGTGTATCTTTAAATATCACATATGTGAGTGATCATTCTGCATCTGTACCTTTCCTTCTGACTGACTTCACTCAGCACCGATCTCCTCACGTTGTTGCAAATTTCATTGTTTTGTTCTATTTCAGAGCTGCATAATATTCCATTGTGTATACATACCACAATTTCTTGATCCATACATTTGCAATTTTTGCATTTGGGTTGTTTCCATATCTTGGCTATTGTACTAAGTGTGGTGAAGAGTCTAGGTATGCTTTGTTCCTTTAAAATTAATATTTTTAATGTTTTTGTTTTGGAGATAGATGCCAAGAAATGGTAGTCATCCATTTGAAGAGATGTAAAACTTTATATCTAAACACATATACAGTGTTGTAAACAAAGATAACTCAATTAAAATAAAACATAAATAAATCTAGATATGAATATTGTGCCTTTTACAAAAAAAAAAAACCTCAAAATGGATCCGAGAGATTTAAATGTGAAATGCGAGGCTATAACCTGCTAGAAGATAAAAGGAGAAAAATCTACATGACCTCGGGTTTGGCAATGAGGTTTTTAGCTATAATAACCAAAGCATAAGCTGTGAAAGGAACAATCAATAAGTTGTATATCATGAACAACAGCATTTCCATTCTGCAGAAGACAATGTTAAGATAATGAAAGACAAGAGAAAGACTCAGAGAAAATCTCTGCGAAAGCGCGTAGCAGATGAATCACGTATCCATCATGTACCAAGAACTCTTAGAAAGAAGACAATCTAATTCCAAAGTAGGCAAACGATCTGGACAGATAACTCATGAAAGAAATACAGATGGCAAATAAGCAAATGAAAAAATGCGCTACATCATACATATGCCACTGGGGAAGTTGCAAATTAAAAACAACATTTTTTTTTGACTGAAGCATCCAGAATGGCTGAAATTCTCAGCACTGACTATCTCAAATACTGATGAAGGTATGGAGCAATAGGAATTGTCTTTTGATGTGGATAAACATGCAAATAGCAAGACTTTCTGTCTATTTCTTACAAAGCTGCACACAATTTTGGCATGTAATTCAGGAATTCTGTTTCTAGGTCTCTACCCCAAAAGAGTGTTGCAAACTATGCCCACCAAAAAAACAAATGACACCAAAATGCTGAAAAGAGCTTCATTTTATAATTCTCAAACTTGAAAGTAACTGAGTTTACCTTCACAATTGGCACTTACTATAATACCGTCACAGGAAAATTGTGTGACAAGCAGCTAACAGCATACAACTCACTGGAGAGAAGAAATGAGCTTCTAGCCTGAAAAGACTCAAGGAAGCGTCAATGCACAGCACTAAGGGAAAGACAGCAGTCGGAAGAGGTTCCCAACCTCTGGTGCGATTCCCAGGATATGACGCTTTCAAAAATCAAAACTATCTGGAGAGAAAAAAGCTCCACAGTTTCCAAGGCTTGGTGACGCAGAGAGACTATCTAGGACAGTGAACTGCTCTGCAAGCGGGGTAAGAATGGAGCTGGACTCTTTCCATCTGATGGAGCCTAAAGAATATATAACCGGTAATATGAAACCTAATGTAAACCATGGACTTTGGGGGATAATAAAGTAGCAGCATTGATACATCAATTGTAATGGATCGCACAGTGCAAGCTATTAACATCAGGGGAAATTTTTTGGTGGTGGGAAGCTTAGATAGAAACTCTCTGAACTAGCTGCTAAAATTTTCTGTCAATCCCAAGCTGCTCTGAGGAAATGGCTTATTAATACAGTAAAAGCTTTTAAGAGGGGCTAGAGCAAGAGAGAGAGAGAGAGAGAGAGAGAGAGAGAGAGAGAGTGAGTAGACCTTGTCTGCATGAGATCCTAACCTGGGTTTGACCCAGTACCCGAGATGGGCCTTTGAACCCTGAACACTGCCAGGTGTGGCCCTCAAATAAAAACACAACCAAAACAATCTTCTAAGAAATGATATAAATGATACTTTTAGCACAGCACCAAATACATTAGAAGAGTTTCCAGAGCTAGTGCATGAAAATAGTAAGGGTGTGGCCCTTGGATGCCTCTAGAAGGACCCTGGAATTGTTTTTTTTTTTTTTGGGTCACACCCGGCAATGCTCAGGGGTTATTCCCTGGCTCTGCACTCAGGAATTACTCCTGGCAGTGCTTGGGGGACCATATGGGATGCTGGGGATCGAACCTGGGTCAGCTATGTGCAAGGCAAACGACCTACCCGCTATGCTATCGCTCCGGCCCCTGGTTGTTCCTGGACATTTGCAGGCACCTGCTGTGGGCAGACTGTCTTCCCTGGGGCCTTGTTATTCTTTAGCACTATCCTGTTTACTTGCTGCCAACTGCAGAAGCGATGGGATGGGAGGAAGCATCCCGCGGGCCTGGGACAGCTCAGTGGCAGAGCCTGCCTTGCAGCCACAGACTCCCTACCCCGGCAAGCAGCTGTTTGGGAACCCAGGTGCCATAAGAAAAGTGTGAGGCCTCTGGAGCAAGGGTGTCCAAGACCTGCCATCTGGGTACCCCAACAACAACGAAGGGGAAACTGAAAGCTAAAGGCAAAATTGTGCTTCTGAGTCTGTTTATGAGCTGCCTGTCACTCACCTTGGTGGTGAGGGGGTGGCTGCTGCGCTCACTGGTCTCCTGGTGTAAGACCCGTGTAGGGCTGCTAGATTGGGCTGTGGGAGATGGCTGAGATGTGGCCCTGCCAGGGTGAGGCTGGGGCCCTGATGGGGACAGGAATGCCCTTGGTATACTTGAGCTGTGTCCTGCCAGGAAGGGTTGGGTGTGGGAGAGCTGGGATGTGGGGACAGTCCCTCAGAGGGGACTCAGGATCGGGTGTGAGAGAGCTGGGGACGTGGGGACAGTCCCTCAAAGGGGACTCAGGGTCAGATGTGGGAGAGCCGGGGACGTGGGGATCAGTCCCTCAGAGGGGTTTAAGGTTGGGTGTGGGAGAGCTGGGACGTGGTGACAGTTCCTCAGAGGGGACTCGGGGTTAGGTGTGGGAGAGTCGGGACGTGGGGACAGTCCCTCAGAGGGGACTCAGGTGTGGGAGAGCTGGGGACGTGGGGACAGACTCTCAGAGGGGACTCAGGGTCGGGTGTGGGAGAGCCGGGATGAGGGGTCAGTCCCTCAGAGGGGACTCAGGGTTGGATGTTGGAGAGCCGGGGACGTGGGGACAGTCCCTCAGAGGGGTTCAAGGTCAGGTGTGGGAGAGGCGGGACTTGGGACAGTTCCTCAGAGGGGACTCAGGGGGCAGGGTTATGCTTCTCAATTCTGTTATCAAACATGGCTGAGAGGTTCTGAAAAGCAGGGGAGACACAGTAGATGGACAATAAAAGGAAAGTGAGACCCAAGCAAGGCCTGGGACTAGAATCCTGAGGCTTCTTTTGGAAAGTCAGGAGTAGCCACAGGCACGAGGCTGGTGAGGAGGAGGAAAGGTCTTTGATCTCTCTTACTATGGAGCCTGGTCAAAACAGCCTCCAGAGAGAGAAAGAAGAAAAGTGCCTGTCACAGAGGCTGGGAGGGGGAGGACAGAGGAGACCTGGACACAGGAAGGAAACTGGGGACATTAGTGGTGGGAATTGTACACTGGTGAAAGGACGCGTGTTGGAACATTGTATGATTAAAGCCCAACCATGAGCAACCTTGGGACTGTGTAGCTCACTGTGATTCAATATAGAAAATAAAAAATACATGTTCTCCGTAGCCTCCAGAGGGAGAGCAGAGACACCGCAGCCCCGGCTGTGGCTGACAGAGGGTCTTAGGGCATCCCAGTGCTGCGTATAGGAACTGTATCACTTCCCGTTGTTCATTGATTTGCTCGAGCGGGCACCAGTAACATCTCTATACGTCCTGTCACAAGCAAGCGTAGCCCAAGGGCATCTGCTTGTTCCAGGGACAGGAAGAGCCTCAAACCATTCATGACAATAAAATGATAAGTTATGGGTCGACAAATCAAAGGGTTCTGCCACCACGGCAACAGCATGAGGAGGAAGTTCTGAAATAAGAGGACGAGAGAGAAGATGGGGCCAGAGACAGTGGCGGGGTAACTGCAGGTTCCTGGAGGGGGAAGCAGGGGCGGAGGCCTTGAGGCTGGGCTGAGCAACCGGCTCTCTGCAGGAACAGGGGATCCCCAGCCAGGACCCTCCTCTGGCCCACACTTGGGATCTTCACTGCCACAGAGAGGAGCTCAGTGTGGAACCACAGAGCTAGCAGGTCTGGAATGCCCTGGGCTCAGCGCCAGGCCACTGGCTTCAGGTCTCTGTCCACTGCTGAACTGCCGGCTCTTCCTCAGGTGCTTTTTGTAATTTTGGAGGGCAGAGGGGCTCACCAGCAGGGCCAGACCCTGCGGCACTGGGCAGGGCACGAGGTGCTGGGGGCACATTCGATCTTGCACTGGCTCTGGCCCCCAGTTACTCTAAGCTCATTCCTCACCTGGGGAAGGGGTGATACTTCCATGGCTCGCACACTGCGCAGAGATAGGCAGAGGACAGAAAGGCCAAGGCGTGCCCTAGCAAGCTGCGAATTGCTGTGAGTCACTCACAGGCTGGCGGTGTTGGCATGAGCCTGAGAGGTGACCCTGGGTCTATGGTAGAGTCCACGGGGGCCTGTTTCCTGATCCCCCAGTGGGGAGCACAGCACTCACCCTGCAGCCAGTGGGTTCAGCAGGAGTCAGGCAAGAGCCCTCAGCCACCAACCTAACAGCTCTGGCAGCCTTACTGCCCTGACAGTGCACGATTCTCCCTGCCCCAGGCTCTCCCCAGTCTCACAGCTCCTCAGGGCCTGACAACTCTTTCAGTTTGGGCCTCCATTCTGGATTTCTGAAATCCTAGAGGTGGGGGTGTGTGGCCGTATCCCAAGATGGAATGACAGGCAGGGCTGCCCCCAGCTGTGGTCCAGGGATGGTCATGATGTCAGGGGACTGAATGGTGCCAATCTCTGGAGACAGCCTTGAGCTCCTGCCCTGGGTAGGGCTCATGGGTGCTGCCTGCATCGGGCAAGGTTCCCTTATCTGTGCCAATTCCAGTCACACCTATCAAGGGGGTCTGTGGGGCACTTCCAGAGGCCCAGGACCTTAAATCTCCCTCCTAAATCCTCGCTGTCGGAAAATGCCATTCATTAATCTATCAATAACTTTGTAAGTCATGGTTATTTAATTAAATAAAAAATTGATAAAAAGAGAATAAGCAAGAAAGTGAATTAAATTTTTTACTAAAAATAAGTTAAAAATAAGGGAAGAAAGGAAGGAAGAGGTAAGAAAGAAAAAGAAGGAAGGAAAGGAGGAAGGAAGGAAGGAAGGAAGGAAGGAAGGAAGGAAGGAAGGAAGGAAGGAAGGAAATGCCATTCTCGACTGCCTGGGTATTGATCCCCCACCCCGGGGCTCCGAGGCAGGGAATCTCATTTACCTCCCTGGCCAGAATAGAAACCTTGGTCCCTCATCCATGAAATGACCATTTCTACCTCGGTAGAACAGCCACAGCATGTAGGAACCACCTGTTGAGCCCTGCTCTTCTGGCAAATGTGTGGCCAGCTCAAAAAGGGCCTCCACAAGGCCATGTGACAGGTCATGAGCTTCCCTATCCATGCCACACTCGGGAACTGGGTGTGTGCCCAGGACTAGGGAGAACACAGTTAGAAATGCGTCCACAGCACTGGGTATCCGCTTACCCCGCAACTGGAGAAATATGTGATTTATCACCATGGAAATCTTGTAGCAAGACATCAGAACATCTCCTCCCTGATAGCGTTCCTTCAGGAACTGATCAATAAGAAAATACAGCAGGGGCCGGAGCGATAGCCCAGCGGGTAGGGCGTTTGCCTTGCACGCGGCTGGCCTGTGCCGGCCCGGGTTCGATCCCCGGCGTCCCATATGGTCCCCCGAGCACCGCCAGGAGTAATTCCTGAGTGCAGAGCCAGGAGTAACCCCTGAACATTGCTGGGTGTGACCCAAAAAGCAAAAAAAAAAAAAAAAAAAAGAAAATACAGCGTCATTTCTGGCCAAACCAGCATGTCAGAGGAGGCCTCCACAGCACACGGAGATGGATCATTGAAATGACCAACATCTCCCTGAAATTCTGCAGAGCTTCCCGTGCTGAGACAACTTTCACCATCCCTGCCCCGTAGCGGGAGTGAAGATCTTACACTGGGCCCTTCTGACCCGCACTGCAAATGGAAGGAAACCTAATTCGAGGATTTGGACAAGGACCATGGCAGGGTTATCGGGCTGAGATGGGTCCCCAAATGACTCTTCCTTGTCAAGAAGCCTGCCAGTGCACCCGGGCTGCTGGATGCGGCCTCTTACCTCCATGCTGTACCTCTCCACTGTCCTTCGCAGGGGGGTCCACGGCCTGCCAGCAGACAAGGATGCACAGGTCGATCAGCAGCATGCCCCCAACGATCACCAGCAGCTTCTGGTCCTTGATGATCTGTGGAGGAAGCAGTGAAAGGCAGGAGTGAAGGTGAGCGAGGCCTCAGGGGGCTGCCCAGGAGCCAGGGGCTGCTGAATCAGGACCCGTAGGACAATCCCAGCAGGGCTCTTTTGCTTAGCATTTGGTTCCATTCATGAACCTGGACCCAACCCCACCCTAAGCCCATAGTATCCTGAAATTGATGAGATCTTGTCTCTGGCCTGCTATGATCTTAGCACCACTGACCTTCCCATATCTCAGGCCTTTATCTGTGCTGGCACATGGGTCTGGAACACCCTCTTTTGTTTACCTGTCCAACCCCTAAGTATGGTTAAAGAGCGTGCGCACGCACACACACACACACACACATCGGTCTGGAAACCCTCTTTTGTTTACCTGTCCAACCCCTAAGGATGGTTAAAGAGCATGCACACACACACACACACACACACACACACACACACACACAAACATGAACTCAGGACAGATGTGTGCAAGGCAAGCGCTCTACCCACTGTACTATCACTCCCCCACCCCCCCAAGTGCTATTGGGGGAGCCAGGCAGGACCTTTTAAGCCGTGCCCAGGGGACCAAGGGACCCCTTCTGGTGGTTCTTGGCCAACTGAGCTGACAATTCTGTGATAGAGTCTGAAGATGTGGCACCACTCAAACCGTGCAGGACCAGGACCATCAACCAGGACGGCCTCCATGAGGCTCGTGGGCATCATGTGGTGCTGGGAGCCCAGTTGGGCTGCCAGGAATTCAAGGCCTGCACCTACCCAGAGGCCATCTTCTAGACTCAGCCTAACTTTTATCTTGTTGTTGTTGACTTTTTTAAAATATCAAATGTATTTGATATTTGTATATCAAATGTATTTGATATTTGTACATTTGTAAAATATCAAATGTATTTGATAATTGTATAGATGTAAAACTATTACAATTTAAAAATGAGATTTTTTTTAATGGGAAGACACTTTATTTTCTTTATTTTGAGGTAGACCACTACAAAGCTGTTCATGATTAGTCATACAGTGTTTCTAGCACCATCCCTCCACCAGTGCACATTTCCCAGCACCAATGTCCCCAGATTCCCTCCCACATCCCCCAAAACCTGCCTCTTCAGCAGGCATTTTTCTTCTCTCTTTCTTTCTTTCTTTCTTAAAAAAAATGAGATTCTTAAAACCCTCAACTGGACTATATATGAGACAATCTTAAAAAATCTTTAAAGGCATATTGAGGAAAATCATCAGGCTTAACTTCTTAAACTGTATATGGGGGGTCACAAAACATCTTAAGTTTTATTTTAGGATCAATTTCTTTATGATGCAGATGTTTGATCTGCAGATTTATTTATTTATTCTGGTGAAGCTCAGGGCTAACTTCAGGCTCTGTGCTTCATATTCAGGTCTTCCAGGGCCTTGACTGCGGATCCCACACAACATAGCCCACATGGACTGGGTGGAGGTGACCAAATGCTACCACTTTTTTCTTTCTTTTTGGGGAATCACACCCGGCAGTGCTCAAGACGTACTCTGTGCTCTGTGCTCAGAGATCACTCCTGGCAGGCTTGGGGGACCATATGAGGTGCAAGGGATTAAATCCAGGTAGGCTGTGCAAGGCAGGCACCCTACCCACTGTACAATCTCTCTGGTATCAAAAAGATACACATGACAACCCCTTAATATATGTTCTGTAATCCACAATCTGGAAGGGAAGGAAAAGAGAAAGAGATAGAGAGAAAGGGAAAGAAATAAAGAACCTGCCATGGAGGCAGGCTGGGGGAGGGGGAGGGAACCGGGGATATTGGTGGTGGGAGATGGGCACTGGTGGAGGGATGGGTGCTGGAACACAGTATGGCTGAAACCCAAGTGTGAACATCTTTGTAATTGTATATCTCACGGTGGTATAATAAAATACTTATAAAAATCTCTCTGGCATCCTATTTTATATACCGATATAACAGGGGTTATGTAAATTTTCTTGGCATACAGGGTTGCAAGTGGAAAGAGTTGAAGAAGCCAGGGGAAAGGTCTCAGAAAATGGCAGCCCCTCCTCCACCCCTGCCTGGTTACCCTCTTTTCTAAAAAATTTTATTATACCACTGTGAGGTATACCATTACAAAGCTGTTTGTGATCGGGTCTCAGTCACACAGTGTTCCAGTACCCAACCCTCTACCACCCTTTCAATATCCTTGTTCTTGTTATTCTCCTTCTCCTTCTCCTTCCTTCTTACTTCTTCCTTCCTCTTCTTTCTTCTTCCTCCCTTCTCTTACACATTATAGCTTGCAATACATACATTTAGGGGTTATCATGTATTATTGCTTTGCCTATGTTCAATACTCAGTTATAGTCTGGCATTACCAATTTCAACAATTGTTAGCACACTGCCCAACCTCTGACAACCACCACTCACTTGTGTTAGTTTCCAACCATTGACAAGTCCTCTGGTCTATGTATTACCTGGCCTTGGATATTGGTCTCAAACTGTTTTTTTTATACCCTACAAATGAATGCAGTCATTCTATATCTGTCCTTTTCCTTCTGACTAATTTCACTCAGCATGATACTCTCTATGTCCATTCATTAATAGGCAAATTTCATAACTTTGTTCTTTCTAACAGCTGCATAGTACTCTATTATGTGGATGTACCAGTTTCTTTATCAAGTCATCTGTTCTCAGGTTATTTTCAGATTCTGGCTACTGTGAATAGTGCTGCTAGGAACATAGAAGTGCAGATGGTGTATCTGCTGTGTGTTTTTGGACACCTAGGGTATATTCCCAGGAGTGGTATTGCTGGTTCAAAGGGGAGCTCTATTTCTAACTTGTGGAAGAATGTCCATATTGTTTTCCAAAAGGGCTGTACCAGTCAATATTCCCACCAACAATGAGTAAGAGTCCATTTCTCCCTGCATCCACGCCAGCACTGGTTGTTCTTGCTCTTTTCGGATATGTGCCAGTCTCTGTGGTGTGAGATGGTATCTCTCTTTCGAGCACTTTCTACTGTCCGACACTAAAGTCCAGGTTCCTCAAAGCAGTCATCACCTTGTTGTGTGATCTCTCCTGCGCCCTGTCCACCCTCCTGCCCAAACCCCAAGTCTGTGCCAGAACGAACCTCTCTCAGCCTTCCTTCTCTGAGCCCTGGGCACGCAGTCCACAGGGCTCCATACTGTCCAGTCTGTCTGCCTAGCCCTCACTCACCACCCAACCCCAAGGTCTTAGTGGAGGTGCCACCCCTAGGTGAAGCCTCATATCCTACTACCCCCATCTGCCTCCAATAGCCCCTCAATAGCCTGGGATTTTGTGTTCACTTAGTTAACTTGTCTCCCCAGGAGGAGGAGGGGCCAGGGAGCAGAGGGGGTGTCCAGTTCGGGTGCCCCCTAAGGATTCCCAGTGAATGCTACATATCAGGTGCCCAGTGATGCTTTTGCTCCCAGGATGCTGAGCAAACTACTGGTGACCTCTGAGACACAGGCACTTACCTTCTTCTTCATCTTCACATTCTTGAAGATGGCGTGGACCCTCCAGGTCTTGGCGAACATGGCCCCGAAGGCAGTGGTGTAGCCCACCGTGAGGATCCAGGTCCTGACCTGGAGGTGTGAGAAAACAGGCATCAGTGACTCCTGGTGGCTGGATGCTTTCTTCAGGAGCATGTCCCGGGGTCTGTGTGTGTGCGTGTGTAAGATAGGTGCTCCCCATCATTCTCCTGTCAGGAGCATGTCCCTAGGGGCGGCGTGCATGCGTGTGTGTGTGTGTGTGTGTGTGTGTGTGTGTAAGACAAGCGCTCCCTATCCTTCTCCTGCACCCCGAGTCCTTCCACCTAAGCTAGTTCAATAGACAGTCCTGGCTCTCGGCCTGCTGGAGCTAGGGTCCCTGGCCAGAGATGCCTGACTTGAATCTTGCCCTCACTCCCTGCAGGAGGTCCTGAGGGTCCCCCAGGGTCACAGGCAGCAGCTCTCTGACCATTGCTCCTTCCTTTCCTTCTTGGGTGGTCCTCTATGAGGATCCAGACTCTCCTCTGAGGACCAGGAGGCCCTGGGGAACCTCTTCTACGGAACTTCTTTTGGTTGTGAGTTGGAGGCTGAGACTAGGCAGGCAGATGAGCCTGGGGGCCCCTCGTCATGCTCAGCAGACAGTTCCTCAAGGCGAGCAGGGCAGGACTCAGAGGGGGTCTGCCTGGCAGCTGCATCCAGCAATTAGAAGGGGCTGCTTGGACGTGAGAACAGTGAGGAGGGCCCCCACCATCTGCTCTGGAGCTGGGAGAATGAGTAGACACCCCAGCACCTGAGAAGGCCATTGGCCTGGCTGCTGTGACCTCAACGGGGACTCAGACACAGGACTTGGATTTGCCTATCAGACTTTCACCTGCTTCCAGATCCAATGGGAGGGACCAGCCTACTGAGAGCCCTGAGGCTGGAGCTGCCCTGGCCCGCCATTAGGACTGGACACCCACCACCTCTTGCCTCAGCAGATCCAGAACTGGCTCAGCCTCTGGCTGCACCCCCTTCCTGCACCGGGTCTCAGGCCTCTGGCTCACTGGGGCCTGAGACTGAGTCTTTCCGCCAGGAACTCTGTCCAGCCTTGGTCTTCCTCTACTCTGAGCCAGCTCACCCCAGTGGGAAGTGGGTGTAGCTGCAGCACACAGATGGGGTCGAGGTCCAGAGGAAGCCAATAACCCAGCAGGGCCATTTGAGGTTGCTGTGGGCACCAGCAGAAAGTTCCAGTCCCTTCACCCAGTCCCCTCTCCCCTCCTTTTTTGAAGATGGGCTCTAGCTTTTCGGAGACAGACACTTTCCCTTTGCATTTTGTTTGCCAAGTCTGCCACTGGCTGGGTAGGCAGCAAGTTAATGCCCTTATCCCAGGGGACGATGGTGTCACCGGCTCCGAAACACAGACGAGAGAAACACATACACACAGGAAATGGCACTTTCTTCTTTTCTTTAATATTTCATTTCAAAAACCAGGAGAAGGCAGACAGCAAGAATGAATCACAGTCCACAGAAAGGCGTAGGATGGCTGTATTATTCCCCGTATCACAACGCAAGGTGCCGGTGAGTAAACAGAACCTCGGGGCTGGGAGTGGAGAGGAAGCTCCTGCTGGGAGCTGGCCAACTCGCCCCTACACCAGTCCACGGGTACTTGTTGATCACCTCACTCGCTCATTCATGTCTGCCCAGAGACTGAGCAAAGAATGACAAAATCCAAAAAACTGTAGGGTCCAGGGATGTGACTCAAGGGTAGAGAGCTGGGAGCCAGAGAGATAGTCCAGTGGGGAGGGCGTTTGCCTTGCATGAGGCCGACCCAGGTTTGATCCATGGAATCCCATATGGTCTCCTGAGCACCGCCAGGAGTAATTCCTGAGTGCTAGCCCCTGAGCATTGCTGGGTATGACCCAAAAAGAAAAAAAAAGCGTAGAGAGCCTACTCTCAAGGATAGAGTATGCACAGGGCCAGTGTCTGACCTGATATATAATGGCATCAGCATTAAGAAAAACAAACGAATCTGGGAAATGATGATGAATGATGTTGATGATGATTTTTTTTTTATGCCCCTCGAGGTGTTGCAGGTGTGGCTGCAGAGGAGACAGGCTTGTCTACAGCCCCCAGGGCTCTGACCCATGGGCTCTGGATGGTTGATGGTCTGACATAGAAAAGACTGGGCCCCCTAGGATGAACCTGGAGCCATGGTAGAGCCTGACAAGCTACCTGTTATGTATTCGATATGCCAAAAACAGTAACAATAATGGACCTCATTCCCAACGAATGGAGTCGTTACTGGCTCCTGCTTGAGCTAATTGATGAACAATGGGGACACAAGTGACATTATTATCATATCATCATCATCATCATCATCATCATCATCATCATCATCATCATATCCCCCACACAATGAGTTCACTGAGAACCATTCTGTGGAGGTCGAAGTGTTTGGGGTTTTTCCTTTCACCCAGAGTTGGGCGGTTGGGGCCACTTAATGTTATACTTAATGGTGCACTCACTGCCGTGTCTCCTGGGGTCCAACTTTCCCCTTCACTCGTGTGCCTGTCACCTTCTTATTCTCCAGATCAGGTCTGTCCAGGTCCAGGATCAGGGGGAGCAGGAAAGAACACAGTCAGGGGGAGTAGCTGACTAGTCTAGAATATTCTCTAGTGAGTGCAACTTTTCTTTTGTTTCAATGCTAAGGGATCGAACCCAGGGCTTCACCCCTGGCAGGGAGGCACGAGCTCTCCCACTGAGTCACAGCCCCAACCCCAGTAGCACACTTTCAAAAGCTAACGCAGCAACACAACTATTGTAGTCGATGGCTTCCAGATGTTTCTTTGACCATGATCTCCTAACAGGAACACAGTTTTATTTTATTATTATTTGTTTAATGGAGCAAGATAGTTTTTACTGAGCAAAGTTAGAAAGATGTGAGGGGGAGAAGGAAATGAACATGTGTTCAAGGGGGACGCAGGCTTGCAGAGCAAGCTGACAAGCAAGAGACAGAGACGAACAAGCAAGATACGTGTTCAAGGGGGAACATGGGCTTAAGAGGGCAAGTCCATGGACACGATTTTGGGAGGAAACATGCTTCATCCTCCCTGCAGTGCTCCAGAGCCTGGGGGCACCTCCTGTGATACTGAGCAGTGATCCCTGGGGCACTGCTCTGGCCTGACGATAGTGTGGGGGTCTATAGTGCCGGGGATGGTGCTGGGGCTGGAGGGCATGCAAGGCACAGCTCCAATCTTTTGAGCCGTCTCCCCAGCACAGGAGCTTTGTAAAAGGAGGATAAGACAGGGGAAATGCCATTAGCTTGACCTTCTCCAGTGGCCGACAATGGTCTCTTACTTCAGATATAAGTATCACCCCTAAGTGCTGATTAGCATTATTATAAGCTAGGCTTTGACACGTGTTGTCTTTGAAGTAATCATTTGCAGACCACTTGTCTGTTTTGTAGGGCTCAATACATTAAGTCTTGATAATATAAATGAGTTTGGTTAGTTCCAATTCAATCAGATCAATCTGCTCTCGCATCTGGACACGACAGTAAGTGGACCCACAAGAGAAGGTAAAGAAGCCTGGCAGAGACTGCTGGGCAGGAAGATGCTAAAAGGGCAGCCTCGAGTGTGTGTCCGCCCCTCTCCCCACTTCTGGATGAGGTTGTTCATATTTTTGGTTATTGAGCTCTGAGAGTGCTTCATACATCTTGGATGTTAGCCCTCTGGTGTGTGATGTGCAAATATTTTCTCCCAATCAGCAGACTGTTTTTATTCTGGGCCTTGTTTCTTTGCAGTGCAAGTGCTTTATAGCTTGAGCATTCCCTCTGTTTACTTCTGCTTTTGGTTTTCCTGCCAATAAAGGTGCATCATGAAGATCATCTGAAATCCAGGTCTTGAAGTTCCTCCTTGTGGCTCTCCCTGATGTAGAGGTAGGTTTGCTGTCAAGGATTCTAGCCCATGTGAGCTAACCTGAGTATGGTATGACACAGGACTCTCAATTATTACTATTCTTATTGCTAACACTACCTATGGCTTTCCCAGCACCACCTGCTGAAGAGGCCCTCCTTGCTCTGCTTCTTAAACCTAGTCTCTTTTGCCACAGATTAACTTTCCAGGGGCTTCCTCAAAATAAAGAAAGAAACCAAGGGTCAAAAGGCAAATGAAAAAAAAAATGCTGATCATCACTGATTATCAGGGAAATGCAAATCAAAACAACAACATAATGTGACTTCCCACCTGTCAGAATGGGTTTGGAAAAAAAGATCAGACACTACAAGCTCTGGCAGGGAAATGGCAGAAAACCAAAAGGAATTATTCACCGCTGTTGGGGGGTGTTGCCGGTTCAGCATCTGGGGAGACTAGTTTGGAGATTTCTCAAATTTTTCCATGTGACCCTGGAGTTCTACTTCAGGAATTGATCCAAGAACCCCAAACATGGCTCTCAAAAGACGTATGCACACCTCTTCATTGCTCCCTATGCACAGCCAAGATCTGGAAAGAACCCGAGGGACCAATCACAAATGACCTGCATGGCTCCACAGTGGAATACTACACAGCCATGAGAAAGGAGGGAACGTGTCAGTTTGTTATAACGCGGATGGAACTGGAGGGTGTCATGCTAAGTGAAGGGAGTCAGAAAGTGAAAGAGAAATACCAGATCATCTTATTCATAAGGAGCCCAGAGAGAAGCAATGACAGAGATGGGAAACAAACCTTGAGACATGATTCCTAGAGGCGGGAACTGAGGGGGTCCAGGGTACAGTGGCGGGGGACCTGGAAACACTGCTAGGGGACTTGTAGAAGCTCTCAACTGTATAATGATAATGCCAAAGCTAGTGCAGGGGCCGGAGCAAGGGATACAGTGGGGAGAAGGAGTGTGCCCTGCAGGTGGGCAACCCATGTTTGATCCTGGGCACCATACATGGTCTCCTGAGTTCCACCAGAAGTGATCCCTGACCAGGAGTAAGCCCTGAGAGCTGCCGGCTCTGCCTCCCCTCCTCCAGCCCCCCCAACTTTATTTTTTTTCTTTTTTTTAAGTATTTTATTATACCACTGTGAGATATACAATTACAAAGATATAAAATTAAAAAAGTTCATATTTGGGTTTTGGTCATACAGTGTTCCAGCACCCATCCCTTCACCAGCCGGAGCAGCGGACGGCAGGCACAGAAGGAGATACAGTGCCCATCTCCCACTACCAACTAACCCGGTTCCCTCCCTCCTCCCCCAGCCCACCTCCATGGCAGGTTCTTTATTTCTTTCCCTTTCTCTCTTTCTCATTTCCTTCCCTTCCAGACTATGGATTACAGAACATACATTAAAGGGTTGTCATGTGTATCTTTTTGCCTGTATGTAATGCTCAGTTCTAGTTTGGTATTAGTACCCTCGACAATTGTCAGCACACTGTTCCATTTTCTGTCTTACCTAGCCTCTGACTCCCACACATTTGTGATAATTACCACCTTTGACAAGACCTCCTGATACCAGGTCATGTTTCACTTGACCTTGGATATTGGTATCATAATATGTACATATATATTTATGTCATGCAAATAAATGCAGTCATTCTGTATCTGTCTCTCTCCTTCTGGCTAATTTCACTCAACATAATCTTCTTCATGTCCATCCATTTATAGGCAAATTTTATAACTTCATTTTTCCTAACAGCTGCATAGTATTCCATTGTGTATATGTACCAAAGCTTCTTTATCCAGTCATCGATTCTAGGGCACTCTGGTTGTTTCCAGATTCTGGCTATTGTGAATAATGCTGCTATGAACATAGAAGTAGGGATGGTGTTTCCGCTGTGTATTTTTAGCCCCCCAACTTTAAAAATATCAAAACAAATGCTACAGGAAATCTTCTGTAACCTAAAGTCAGAGGCAGGCTGAGGGCTTACCTTAGGAAAGGCTGCAGGCAAGGTGGGGAAGAACAGGTCTGTTTGGTGTGGAAACGCTCTGTGAAACCAACTAGGTTTATACCACTGGCTTCCTTTCCAGGTCTGGAGTTTGAGGGTGACTGGGAACGTGTCCCCGTCACTTCTGGGACTCCCCAGAGATGCCCTTGGAAGCTTGTGCCTGGTTCCCTCTTACTATTACCCCACATTTCATTCCCCTGGGCTGAGTTTTCTTTACACTCGTCCCAGCGTGAGATCATGGCGCTGAGTACAGGGGGATATAGGGTCCTCCCAGAGAGCCTAGAGCTTGGCATTTGCGTGGGGATACCCGACACAAGCCCACTTGAGGAACAGAGGGACCAACTACCCCACTCTGGGGGGCGCTTGTGTCCAAGTCCACCAGATGCCTCCATGGAGTCAGAAGCCAGAGTGCATTCAGTATCGGCCACACAGATTCCTCTTTCTCCTTCCCCAAGCCAAGCTGAAGATGATGTAATTCTACACACTCAAGCAGGATCGCGATCCCCTCTCAGGACCCTATAGGGGCCTTTCTTGTACCAGGGGCCATGTGGGACCTGTGGCTGGTCCACATCAAGAACAGATGTGGTAGATTGAGGAGACAGACTTAGACTGAGGAGAGGGACTGGATAGAGCCATTTATGGGACTTTTACTTCCTGGAAAGCTGGTATCAAAAAGGGGGAAGCCCCCCCTGCAAGGGCCCCTATAACTGCTTTTATCTCTGCTACTCTCCCAGAGATTCCTTAGAGATAAGCTCACTGTAGAGACCCTCAGCCATGCAGTCCTGTACCCCTTCAGTCATGCAGCCCCTTTGCCACATCAGTTACTCGAATCCTGCTGACTTGTATTAGCTTAGTCTGGTGAGGATGCAGAGATAAGCAGGTGTTTGTGAATGATGACCTGTTGCAGGACTCCTACGCCTCAGCATCTGCCTGGAAATGCCTTTATAGGGTAGAGAAGGGGGTTTCTGAGATGGCATGCCTCTGTACCAAAGACTATGCTAATGCCAGTTAAATATTTCTCCAAGCCTTCACAAGAGTCTCGTCTTTATTCACGGTAGTTTTGTATTTTAGTTGCCTTTGAGTTATCAGGGAGGCATGCTTGCTTGCTTGGAGGCAAACAGCATTTCTCTCTGTTCTAATTACTTAGAGATCCAACGTGGCCAGGCAAATATGCTGGAAAGATCTAGCTAGTCCCACGATGATTGTGTTAGCATGAGAGAATATTTATACCAGCCAGTACAGAATACATGGTCAGATAAACTGCCACATTTAGACTACCCCCTATCTACGAAGTGACCTGCAGGAGGCAATCCAGGGCAGATGCAGAGGCTTTTTAGGCTTTTAGGTGTCTTCCAACAATGACTCTTTGCTCTTCCTAGGGTTGTTGGCTGGAGGCCATCAGTAAAGAACATGATTGAGAATCAGGGTTGCGAGTCCCAACCCCATGCTTTTCTTTCGTATTCTGTCTTGCTTTCTGAATCTTTGCCCGCCCCTGCTTCACACCTGTTTCCCTAGGGTGTGATATTCCCAGCAGTGATATCCTAAGAATATCCTTTCTGTGTAGTTCAGTGATGCCATATAATACCCTAGAAGTCTGGTCCCAACAGGCCATGTCAAAATCTCTCCTGATCCAGACACACATGACAGTTCCTCACAGTTTCTGCCCCATCTTCAGTGTGTGGACGCCCCGACACTGAGTCTTGCTTCCCTCTTGGCTCTAAGGTGCAGGCCCATGTGACAGAGAAGGCAGGCAGCTGCTTCAGGTCTCTATGTGTCCCCCAAGGCCTTATGGTCCCAGGAGCAAGGCCCAGGGTCTGGCTGGCCGCATGGTGGGGTGGGGACACAAGTCCTTTTCTGCTGTCCAGATGGGCTTCAAGGGGCCTTTTGCTTCATTCTGATGCTCAGCCCAGGCAGTTGGTCCTGCTGGTGCTCCATCGGGAGGGAGCTTTGGATTCAGCCAGGGTACTGAGAACGTGGGAAAGAAAACTTGGACCCCACCTTCCGTAGGGAGAGGCTTTGGGGAGAGGCATGGTGCTGGGACCTGAGAGGCTGTTCTCTCCCGGGGCTGCTGGGGTCTGCTTTCCCAGAGACAGAGGTTCAGTGTGTATCCCCTGAGAAACTTGGGGCACCATGGATACATGCAAAGTAAGTATCATTTCTGTACAATTTCCCTGGCCCAGGAAAGGTCTATTTCTCCATCTCGACTGGGATTCACAGTTGATTTCAAGTTGTGAAAATCCACTGAGCTTGTGAAAATTCACACACACACACATACATACACACAAACACACGCACTCACACATACTCTCTCTCTCTCTCTCTCTCTCTCTCTCTCACACACACACAGAGTGCATACTGCTGCCAGTGAAGGCAGTCATAAAATCTCAAGCCTCATCTCACCTCACTCCTTGCAGCTCCCTTCTGTGAAGACGGGGGCTGACCTGCGAAGCCATAAATCGATAAATCGGGACTCGTGTTCTGAGAGCCTGAGACGTCTCACCTGCCTCCCTCTGACCCCCTGGCAGCCTGCTCCAGGTCCTTTCAGCACTCAAGGCAGCCGAAGTCCATCCCTTTGTCTTAACTCAGGCAGACCTGCACTGTCCTAACTCAGTTCCAGCAAAGCAAGGCCATGGGAGGCTTGAAGTTGCCATGGAGACACCCAATTGACCAGCATCCACCTGTTTTCTACCCTCTTCTCCAGCACATTTATTCTGCTATGTCAGAGTTTCTCTTCATAATGTTTAGCAAGGAACAAAACCTCACCAACACAGCCTTCTCCCTCTCTCCCTCCCTCCCTCCCTCTCTCCCCCTCTCTTTTTCCTTTCTCCCCTTCCTTCCAATAGCAGGTGTGAATCTTACTACACAGCAGGTACTAAGTGCTTCACAAGCAGTTTAATGCTTAAATCTCACAGTATCTCCCCTCTTCCCCATTTCACAGGGGAATAAGCTAAAGTCTGGCCAGGGTAAGTGGCCTAAAGTTACAGGGGCTGGCCAGCCATGCAGTTGGGACTTTGACAAAAGCCACTTAACTGCAACTCTTGGATGTGCCAGGTCCTCTAAATGCTCTGGGGTTTGCATCAAAGCAAATGGAGCCCAGCATGTGGCCCAGGGGCAAAGCACCAGCCTTGCAGAGATGGGGCCCTGGGTTCAACTCAAAGGCCACCAAAAAAAAAAGTGAGTGAATAGATAAATATATTAAAACCCTGAATCTCTTCCTTAACAAAGTAAATTTTTTATTTTTTTGCTTTTTGGGTCACACCTGGTGATGCTCAGGGATTTCTCCTGGCTCTGCACTCAGGAGTTACTCCGGGTGGTGCTCAGGGGACCACATGGGATGCTGGGGATCAAACCCGGGTCTGCCGCGTGCAAGGAAATCACCCTCCCCACTGTACTATTGCTCTGGCCCTTAAAAAGTAAATTTTATGAACTATATCACTGTCACTGTATCACTGTCTTCCCGCTCATCATCCATTTGCTCGAGCGGGCACCAGTAACATCTCCATATGTCCTATCTCATGCTAGTAGAGCCCAAGGGCATCTGCTTGCTCCAGGAACATAAAGAGCCTCAAACTATTCCATCAGGTCATGGGAATGAGGCCTATAATTGAGATATAGTTCATAATAATTGAGATATAGTTCATAAGTGAACTATATCTCAATTAAAAAACAAGAGTAGATAAAAATTCTGATTGGGATAAATGTCTATCACAGTCCCAAGAACTTAGTTGGCCCATGTCTCTTAGAATAAAAGTAGCAAATAAAAACAATCAATAAAAGAAAACGATGGGCTGGAGAGAATATAGCGGGTACCCGTACAGTCCCCGAACCCTGCCGGGAATGACCCCTGAGCACAGAACCGAGAGTAAATCCTGAGTATAAGGGGTGTGGCCCCCTGCTTTTTTTTTTTTTTTTTAGGAAAGTGAATAAAAAATCTCAGAGGTTTTTGTTGCTCGGGGAGTTAGTTCCAAGCTCAGTCCTTGCCTACCAGGCAGGGAATTTCTAGTTCCTCTCACTTAGTGTGGGGGCTGGGTTTGGGGGTGAACCTTCCTGTCTCAGTCTATGCAGAGGGTGTAAGGAGGGACCCTGAGAGCAGACAGGGCTGGATTCCGTGAGGGCAAAGACACGACAGCCCACCCCGCCCCCTCTGGAGAAGGCTCCTGGGAACCCATCTGAGCTTCTCCCCCTCCCGGCTGAGTCCCATCTTACTGCAGCTCCGCCAGCTTCTGCCTAAGCACCACTGGTGCCCTCTCCAGGGCTTGGGTTCCAGGGCCAGGTGCAAGCAGAGTGTGCCTGCCCAGCACTGACCTCAAAGGCAGCCTCGTGACCCACAGGGGTCATGTTACTATGGAGATTCTGCTACCCACAGTGTACGGTACAGTCGGAGCTGTTTGCAAGACCGGCTGAAGCAAGGCAGGGAAGGTTCCAGGAGGGATCTGAGGGGATGGAAGATGGACATGCAATGGTTTCCTTAGCATTCAGTCTGTTTGTGTGTGTGTGCACGTGTGTATGCTGTGTGCACGCATGTGTGTGTGCATGTGTGTGCTGCACCCACGCACACACCCGCTCCCCCTATCAAGGACTTAACAGCCCACTGCTGAGTCCCTGGACCTAAAATGGAAAGGGGAAAAGGTGTCATTCATGCCGGAGCAGCAGAGACTGGCGGGCACTCAGGGCAGGGGAGCTGGCTGAGTGCCAGCTGAGTACAACACCAAATTGTACTTTGTGCCGTGACATTTCCTCTAGGACACAGAGTGAGACACAGGCGAGGACGCTGTGACCGGGGAGAGAGACAGTCCTCTCTCACCTGCACATGCTTCTCGAGGGCGCCCCTGCTGAGATGTGCCTTGCAGATGGGCACAGGCTGAGCAGGCTGTGGAGAGAAGGAGCCGTCAGTGCTCAGGCAGCCCTGCTCCAGCACAGTGGGCTGGGGGTGCAGGAGGGTGCCTTCTGGGTCCCAAGAGAATAGATCCCAAACATGAAGGAAATAGCACCCCTGAGCCAAGAACACAACCCAGAGGGCCCGCATATGGTGGGTGGGGGACACAAGTCGCTCATTGCAAAGCTCTCAGCAGCCCTCCCTAGAGCACCTGAGAATTGCATGACCCCAATCTTAACCCCAGCCCACCTTGGTGTTAACCCAGTTCAGTACTGAGTACTTATTCTCTGTCTCCCTGCACCCTCAAGCCAGGAATGAGGGTCTCCCTTTTTTTTTTTGCTTTTTTTGGGGAGTCACACCCAGCAATGCTCAGGGGTTCCTCCTGGCTCTGCACTCAGGAATCACTCCTGGTGGTGCTCGGGTTACGATATGGAATGCCAGGAATGGAACCCTGGCCGGCACGGGCCGGCCACGTGCAAGGCAAATGCCCTACCTGCTGGACTATTGCTCCAGCCCCTGGTTCCTCTTTACAAAACCTCTCCAGCAGCCTGGCTGCCAACACTGAAATCCTCAGGGGAGTTGCAAGGGGGCCTTTACTTCCTTCCGGAGCCCTCACACGTGCTCTGGGCCCATGCTGGTTTGTAAAGCGCTTTATGATTTATTCATACCACCGTGCTGGGCTTCCCAGGACAACCTTCCCTCACAAATGAGCACAGCTCCCAGACTAGAACGCCAGATTTCATTAAAAAAAGAAAAGAGTCCAACACAACCACCCGGTGTGGGGATGGCCCTGGTCCCTGGCCTGCACCCCCCCGCCCCGCCCCCAGCATCTGCTGGATCCAGGTCAAGTTCCTGTGCTTTTACCACCGCTGGCCCTCTGAGCCAGAGGAAATGTCAGAGCAGCTTCCTGGGCGGGAGAGGCTGGGAGGATGAGCCCCAGGGCTCTGCACTCAGCCAGGGGCGAGGTATCCAGGTGATAAGTGGAAGGGGCCCCAGGAGACCAGGGCTGTGTTCTCTTGGCTCTCCTGAGCCTTGGTGGGACATGGGCTTGTCAGGGAGGACCCAAGTGCTGTGACCAACTTAGCAGTGGCCACATGAAGCCCTGGTAGTTGGCACCTTCTCATCATTGCTGTGGTCTCATAAAACGTGGTGTCCCTGAGCCCAGATGGAAGAAGAAAAGCCCCCTCTCTCCTTGACGAGCTTCTTTAGGAGGCCTAGGAGCAGCCTCTTACTCAGCTTCACCCCTGCCCAGGAAAACGGACAGTGGACAAACATTGCTCCTGGGAAAGCTACTTCTGCTGAAAGGAAACTTCCCAGCTTGCCCTGCTACGGAGCTCAAGCTTCCCACTGGCTGCAGGCATCATCTCATGCCAGAGGGCACATTCTTGGGGACAGGCCACTAACCCACACTCCCAAAGGCTTTTTGATTTTCTTTTGGGAGGTGCTCAGGGCTTCCTCCTGGCTCTGTGCTCAGGGATCATTCCTGGTGGTGCTCTGGGGACCATATGCAGTGCTGGGGATCAAACCCACATCAACTGCATACAAGCCAAGCACCTTGACCTGCTGTCCTGTCTCTCTGGCCTATCACAAAGATGTCTGAATAGCTTAGTAACTTTTATTTTTTTTTGGACTTATTTTTGCACACTGACTGCAGGCACCCCCAGGCCAGGTTCATGAGGGGACCTGTGGTTCATTAGTTAGGTCTCTTTTTACCTGGAAGGGAAGAGCAAATTAGGGAGAACACTGTTGGGCTGGGAGTAAGGGCTCGGATCAGGAAGTGTGAGGCGAGTATGTGGGGTATGACTGCCCTCCAGGCTGGCCCCCCAGGAGGAAGGATGTCTTAGCACCCCAGAAGCCACAGCAGCCAGGGGGAGCTTGCAGAGGTGAACATGCACTTCTCAAATGGAGTCAACAGTATAAGCTATTGGTAGTATTGGCAATTAATAACATGGGCAATTGATAAGAGCATCCAATCTAATCTGCAGGAATCAGGGGACCATCTTCCCATACCATAGAAGGTCTGGGGACTGCTCCCTCCTTCTCACATGTTGTCTCATAACACAGGGGCCTGATCCAGTCCCAGAAGTTCAAAGCATGGACTGGGTCTGAGGTATGGGGCAAGGGGGAACGTCCATTTGCTTCTCCCTCACTGCCCACTTTCCACCCATTGATCTCTGGGAGAAGGAAATGCTGAGATTTGACCACCACAAGAACAACAGACAAATACTGCATCATGCCGGGACTCTGGCCATTTATCTCTTATCACTTATCTTCCCGTTGATAATCGATTTGCTCGAGCGGGCACCAATAACATCTCCATTCATTGGGAATGAGGTCCATTGTTACTGTTTTTGGCATATCGAATACATCATGGGTAACTTGCCAGGCTCTGCTGTGGCTCTGGGTTCATCCCAGGGGCTCAGTCTTTTTCTATGTCAGACCATCAACCATCCAGGGCCCACAGGGCAGAGCCCTGGGTGGTGTAGACAAGCCTGTCTCCTGTCTGCCACCTGTTGACGCATCCAGGCACTGCAGCCACACCTGCAACACCATGAGTCACCTTCTGTGGAAATAGTCTCCAAATAGTGGCTTTTGGATAAATATGGCTGGTCCTTATCCTTTGACCATCCCTTCTTGTCCTCTAGGCCAGGACCAGATGAACAGGGACAACAAAACCATGAACAGGGACAAAGACAACTAAAACTTTTGAAATATCACAGAAGTCAGGTTCAGAAATTCCAAATGGTCATCCTTGTCTTAAGAGATGGAGAGATAGTATAGCTGTTGGGGCTCGTGCCCAGTACATTCCTGACCAGGGTTCAATTACCAGCACCACACGATCCGTTGAGCACTACTGGATGAGGACCCTAGAGGTCCCTAGCACCACTGAGTGGCCCGGTGGGTATCCCTGGTGCCGCAGAGTTCAAATATTGAACTTCTGGACAGACTGTGAATCACTTGTGGGATTCCAAACCTCCTGAGCACTGTTCAGGAGCCCCCTTGAAAAATTCAAGCCTAGGATAATTGTTTTCTGAGGAGGGACACATCTGGTGGTGCTCACAGATTACCCCAGCTCTGGACTCAGCTAGTGCTCTGGCAGTGCATCATGGGGGGACCACATGTATTTCTGGGGCTCAGACCTGGGTCTGCTGCATGCTAGGCAAGGACCCTACCTGATATACATCATATACCAAACCTATGATACTTTTTCTTTTTTTGCTTTTTTTGAGTCACACCCAGCGACACTCAGGGATTACTCTTGGCTCTGCACTCAGGACTCCTGACAGTGCTCAGGGGACCATATGGGATGCTGGGGATTGGACCCGGGTCAGCTACGTGCAAGGCAAATGCCCTCCCACCGTGCTATCCTCCGGCCCCCTATGATATTTTTTTTATTTTTTGGGTCGCACCCAGCGACGCTCAGGGGTTACTTCCTGGCTCTTTGCTCAGGAATTACTCCTGGCGGTGCTAGGGACCATGTGGGATGCCGGGGATCGAACCTGGATCAGCCGTGTGCAAGGCAAATGCCCTACCCGCTGTGCTATCGCTCCGCCCCCCCCCGCCAAGATACTTTTAACTGAGAGTCAGTTCCACACTATTGCTAATTGCAAGTGTGACCCCTTCTTAAAAATAATAACAATAACAGGCATCAGAATTGTGAACCATGTTAATTAATTTTCAAAACATCGCTTTCCCAAATATTGTGAATACATTATACTGTCTGGATTTTCCTTTGTACATACATTTTTAATGTGGTGAGATTATTTCCCAAGGGCAAACATTGGTTTTTGAATGTGAAAAAATTATTTTTTAAATGCATGAACTATGGGCATATATAAAGCACATAAGTAGATGTATAGCATGTCTCTGGCATTAAAATTGCATGAGGGAATAAATATGGGAAAGGGTTTTTTAAAATCTCCTTAGGGGGACAATAAGGAAAAATGCAGAGAACTGCCTAAGTAGAAAATAATGCTTATGATATTTTCTTTACGATTCAAAGTCAACCATCCATCCATCCACTCACCCATCCACTCACACATCCACTCACCCATTCACTCATCCATCCATCCACCCACCCACGCACCCACCCACCCACCCCATCCATCCATCCATCTATCCACCCACCCACCCACCCACCCACCATCCATCCATCCATCCATCCATCCATCCATCCATCCATCCATCCATCCATCCATCCATCCATCCATCCATCCATCCATCGCATGCATCAATCCTTCATTCAACCACCCTTCACCCATTGATCTCTCCGTCCATCTATCCACCCATTCATCTGTTCATTCTCCCACCCATTTACATCCATCTTTCCATCCATCCCCTCACCCACCTGTCCATTCACCACCCATCCACCAATCTATCTGTCCATCCACTCACCCACCCATTTATCCATCCATCTATCCATCTAGCAGTTCACATAATCTGTAAGGGTTTGGGGTAGATGAGGAGATTTGTTCCTTCTTAAATGGCCCCAACTTTAACCCCAGATTCTGATCCTTTTCCGGAGTGTTGGGGGGTGGAGGAGGGAGTAATTTTCTCCCCTGTACTTTTTAGGACACTCAGTTATTTCCCAGCCGGCTCTTTCTTGCAGTGGCCTATAAATCCACGACCTTCACTTACAGGCCACATCCAAGCCACTGTGGTCTGAAAGCTACCCCCTGCCTTGCCGGACTCAGGAATGGCTGACTGTGCTATCTAGTGGCCGTCAGGTCACCAAGAAAACCCGGTCTCCTATGTCCTGGGAGACTGGGTAGAAAGACTTACAGTGCAAAGTGTCTCAAAAGTCTTTTCGGAGACAAAGGATCCATCGAGGCCAAAGAGAAATATGGACGCGTAGGAGAGCATTCCTCCCAGAATGATGAGATTGTTCATGTACGGACTGGACATCTTTATCAGCCTGAGGAGAGAGGGGACAATGCAGCCGACAGCTCCGTTAACATCCTGGTGCCTTCGATAACCTTTCCTAGGGGTGTCTGCTGTCAAAGGCAGGGGGCAGAGAAAATAAAACCCTGCCCTCTACCACCACCTTCCCCAAGACAGGGCCACTTCCTGTGTCCCCAAAGGACCCAGGGGAGGATATTCCTAGTTGATGATATTCCTGCCTCCCCAGTCAAATTCACTGACTTCTCCAGACACCACCTTGGAGCAGCAGCTCCTGCAACCTGATGTAAATATTTACTTGATGCAAAGGCCCAGGTGGCGTCATCAGGTGTTTGTAGTAGAAGACACACCCCATCCAGAGAATGCTACATTGGTGCTCAGTGGCAGTGGGGGGGAAGGTAGCACTGTGGTCCTATAGGATGCATGCAGGTAAGATCTCAGGGCTGCTTGGATCTATGGGCCCCTGGGGGATCCTGTGAGGCTGCTGTGGGCAGGGCATCCGCCCCTCACCAGCCCCCAGCCACCGGTGGATAGAGGCAGGCAACAGGGCCCACTCCCAGCCCCGACTGGTGTCTTCAGCATACCAGCAGGGGGCTCTCCATACACTCCCCAACCCTCCATGCTGCTCTTTCACTCTGCAAGAATCTTGTGTGGCTCCTAACTGGCCAGCAAGCCATGGTGGGCTGCACCCTGGGGTGCAGCTGGCTCTC
Source organism: Cryptotis parvus (assembly GCA_021461705.1). Lineage (NCBI taxonomy): Eukaryota > Metazoa > Chordata > Mammalia > Eulipotyphla > Soricidae > Cryptotis > Cryptotis parvus. The sequence goes on from JAJIBD010001578.1 coordinate 184,179, forward strand.
CCTCCAGAATGAATGGCTCCCCAACACAACCTCAGAATGTTCTGGGTTTTCAGACATTCCAGGTGCTCTTTTTCAGATTATGATTACAGGCAATTATCCCCTGAGCTTTTTTGTTGTTGTTTTGCACTTTATAGTGGTATTAATTCTCCCACATTAAAAAAAGAGTCATGTGGCAAGAGGGGACAGTGAGGCAGAAGCTTGATGTCCACTTCGGACCATATCTGGGCTTTCCAGGTGGGACCAAAGCCCAGCCCTCAGTGCCTACAACCCTAGGGGTGGGGGTGTCCCAATGAAAGGTGACTTAATGTGACTGAGTTTCATCACATGGGTTCAGATAATTGACTTGGTGATGCTCAGGGGTTACTCCTGGATCTGCACTTATGAACACTCCTGGCAGTGTTGGGGACAATATAGGACCATATAGGATACCAGAGATAGAACCTGGGTCAGCTACATGCATGGCAAATGCTCTACATCTGTACTATCACTCTGGCCCCTGAAGATTTTTCAGTCTGCAACATCCAAAAGTCACAGTCCAGGGGAAAGAGTAACGTTAACTTTTCTCAGGGCCTGGGAGGGGTTCATTAAGGAAAGAAAAGATTTTAGTATGATGATCGGCAGGTTGCTGGACAGCAGAGGTTTCTGAAGCTGGTAGGAACTGGACATTGTGAGCTGACCAGGCCCTAGTGCTGAATACTTAGTGGTTGGCTCATCATTGTGGCTTTGCAGGGAGTAAGCAAAAAAGCACTTCAGTTGTTTTAGGCAGTAGGTACATCTAGATATATGCTATGGGTGATACATCAGGGCTGGGGATGCTATAGCACTTGTCTGGCATTATGTGAGGCCCTAGATATGTTTCTGGCACCACACACACACACACACACACACACACACACACACACACACTTTTGGCCTATTGGAGATAAACCAAATGAAATGTGAATTCTTTTGTGTTCTCAAAGGAAATAGCTTTGGTGACCTCAGCTATTTCTTCATACCCCCCCCCCCAAGTACAAAAACAAACAACGCCCAAACCAAAACATCTTGAGCCTCTAGCTCCCTGCCCTGTAAGCAGGGAGAGGAAAACAAAACTGCTTTCCTTGGTCCTGCAGTGTGGCCTCAGGGCACAAGGGCAGGGCCACAGCTTGGTCTTGGTGGGCCCAAGACTGCTCCCCTACCAGCCCTGCTCATCAGCTCCCAGGAAGGTCGGGGGCAGGACCTGGGCTTAGAGGCTTCCTGTAGAAACCAAAGAAGCTTGGCAGTGCGGGGTAAGCACCACCACCTGGGCGGTCACCTCTGCCAAATGACCCAGAAAGTGACTGCCCCACTGCAGAGTGGAGTACCTGGGCTGGGGGTACCAGACCTGAACAGAGAAACTCCAGCCCCTGTCAGTGTGGCCTCGGGCTCCTGAGCTGCTGTGTGCTCACCCAGGGAGCTCACAGAGGGTGAAGGGTTAGGGGCTGCGGCTACGCCCAAGACGCTGCACTCAGCAAGCCTTCCCCAGGGCTGCAGGGAGGCTCCGTCTTCTATTCCTCCTCCTGATCCTCCACAAGTACATCCAAAGCCCTGAGGCATGGGGATGTGGACCCTTTGATCTCATTTCCAGATCTGCCCCCCTCCCCCCTCCCCACCGGACCGCACAGCCTCCACCCCCACCCATGCATGTGGCTCTGTGTGTGCTGATGTGCTACACCATCTCGGAACACCCCAGGGGCTGAGTCACAGGCTTTAGAGCCCTGGCCCCACAACAACTCCTTGTGCCTGGGGTTAGTGCATCCTCCAGCCCTCCTCTGCCACCTCAGCCTACGTGCGGGTGCCCAGGGGCGGGGCTGTCAGCTTACTTTTGATTCCGGTTCTTGATATTGAAGAAGAGGAAGGCGCTGGCCATGATCATGCCCAGGATGGTGAGGGCAGAGAGGATGCTGTAGAGAGGTAGCGAGATCTTGCGAAGCTGCTCCTGGATGATGGTCTTGTCCTTGGGGGGCTCGGATCCTGGAAGGCCAAGCAAAAGTGTCGGCTCAGCCCAGGGTACAGCTGAGAATAGGTTTTGGGTTTTTTTTCTGGGCCACACCTGGCGGTGCTCAAGGCTTCCTCCTGGCTGTGCTCAGGGATCACTCCTGGCTGGGCTTAGAGGAACGGGATGTGGTGGCAGAGATCAAATCTCGGGTGGGCCTTTGTGCAAGGTGGTACTGCTGCCCTAGGGCCCACTGCTGAGAGAACTGACCTGAGGTCCCTGACGTCACTGATCGTCTGCACAGGACAGTGGGAGGGGGTGGGCGTGGGGGCTGGGGCTGGGGAAGGGGTTGGCACAGGACTGACCAACCTGCCTGGCAGGAAGCCTTAGCCATGACTTATTTCTTTCTCTAAATAGAATCAAGAAGGCATTCGTGATGCATTTAATAGTCATTAGAAGACTGGAATTTGATTTGGTTTAACTGTGCTCTTGAAAAATAAATCACCACCATTAATCCCCTGAGGTAAAAAGTGGCTGGGAAGGTGTCAGGTCTGGGGTCTGTGAGTAGGGGCTCCTGGGGGGTCAGGGGGGACGAACCTGGCTTTAGTTCCTGAGCATTCAAGCTCCAATACAGATAGAGGCCACCTCTGGAGGGGCGGGCCCCTGGCCTCGCGGAGGCCATGGACATGGAGGTGATCCGCCATGGGTTTCTATCTCAAGGTCGCTGTGTGATGAACATGCTGTCTGGCTTTCTATTTTCCAAGACCTGCTAACTGTAGGGGGAAGAAGAACCCAGCATGCCTCTGTGCCCTCAGCCAAGACTGGACAGACACTGTGAGGCTCCGTTTCTCTGTGTGATTGTGACGCTGTCTCTGCTCATTCTTCAAGGGCACTAGGACTACCAGGGGGACCTCTAGGGCCCCAAAGCCTGTCTGTCTTTATGGATGGCGGCAAAGCTGTCCTGCTTTCCCTCAGGTTCAGGTTGTTTTTGAAAGAGGGAGTATTAGCTCCCCTGAATCCCATGCCCAGACTCTCTGACAAACCCCTTTGTCTAGGCTGCTAGTTCAGACCAGGTTTCTGCTGTGGGGTTGTGACACCTAGGGGCTCTCCCTTCCTGTTGGAAGCTATAATCTCAGCCAAATGCCTAAGAGTGGCCAAATTGGGGGAGCCCTGAAGCCACTATGGTCCTATGATCCAGGGCTCCAGCTCCTGGCCTCAGGGAAGTAGGCAGATGTGCGGGAGGCTGGCAGAGAACAACAGACGTGACGGCAGAGATCAAGCACCTCCCTAACATCTGTGCTCCACAAACTCTGCTAGCAAGTTCAGTGTGTTTGAAAACAGTGGAGAAAAAGAAGTATCGAAGCTGTTTCAGGAAATTGCCAGGTTCGAAAGCAGCTAGGAAGCTGCTGGCGTGGTTCACAGAGAGATTCAAGCAATTCCATGGAAACCTGCATTTTTAAGGTATTGCTCTAAGGACCAAAAGTCAGGGCATAGGTGACACATGGTGACAGAGGGAATGCCACTTCTTGCTTCTAGAAGCAAATGCTCAGCAGTTAGAAGCTGCTCCCCGCTCTCCTGCCACTTCTCATCTCGCTAGAGGATGGCTCAGGTGCCTTCTGGCTCCCCTCACAAGAGCAGGCTCAGGGGCACCCCTGAGTTCTTGGTTGGAAATAAGTTCCTTTCTGGGCTGAGGTTTGGATCAAGGCTCCTGTCATGACTAAGACCATCAGCTCTTTGCAAAGAACTTCAAAATATCAACCATTTCTCCTTCTTCCACCTCCTCTTAGCCTAAAGGCAGACACCAATGGGTATTTCAAGTGTCAGCAACTGCAGTGCAATGCTCGCTCATTGCAACCCATCAATCTGTGATTCATTCATTAAATATGTTCCAACATGATTCCTCCATTCATCACCCTTAAGACTTTTTTTTTTTGCAGTGATGGGGATGGAAGCAGGTGTCACACATTCAAGGTATGTTCTACTGCTGAGCCACATCCCTAAACCCCCCATTAATCATCATTTTTAGTGACAACCAGTCATCATTATTATCTTCCACCTGTTAGATTGGGCATACCAGTGACTCAAAGGTAAGCAAGACAGACACTGGAGAGGTAGCAAAGGGTGACGATGCCTTGCACAGGCAACCAGCCCTGGTTCAACCCCCAGTATAGCCTATGGTCCCCTGAGCACCACCAGGAGTGATCCCTGAAGACACAGCCAGGAGTAGCCCTGAACACATTTTGGGAAGGTGTAGCTTCCCAAAATGTTGATAAATAAAAGCTTATTTAATAAAAAAAAAGATATGACCGAAAGGGCTCAGACACACAGGGAGGGTGGCAATCTCCAACCAGGTGAAATCAACCTTCCCAGGTAACATTGACATCCAGGCTCAAAGAGTGCGGCTGCTCCGCTTTGCTCTGCAGACACGTATTTCTTCACTGTTCCACATCTCATCATAAACATAGACGTATATCCTAAGGCCTTCCCAGTCAGCACAAGCAACATCAAAGAGAAAGGTCCCTGCTCAACTCCAGGTAGAACCACATTCAACTTTCCGATTCCCACAGCATCATGGGAAAACAATGCAGATACCCACCACGGGGCCTGCATGAGGACAAGAGCACTGAAGGCTCAACAAGGAATACCCACCTATATAATCTCTCTGATAAAGAATTAATAGATGAAATGGTGAGGATGTTTAATGGCCTCAAAGAAACAGTGGGAAAAATCCAATAAAATACAGGAGGCTATGAAAGAAATGGCAGAACTGGCAACCAATAAAATACAGGAGGAAATGAGAGCAGAAATAAGAAAACTGCAATCATAAGTATAATTAGTGAAAAATTCAGTAGGTGAAATAAAAGACCCACTGGGTGCCCTCTGTAGAATGACTGCAGTATAATGACCGCAGCTGAAGACAGAATCAGTGAGCTTGAAGATGAGCTGCAGAAAGCACTCAGGCAAATACAGAAGATGGAAAAGGACCACAAAATAGCTCAACAGCAGGCATGAGAACATTGGGATGAATTCAAGAGAAACAACATAAGAATCATCAGAGTTCCAGAGAGACAGGAAGGCAACCCCAAATGAGGAAGGAACAGTTAAAGACATCAGTGCTGAAAAATTCCCAGAGCTGAAGGATGTGCAAGCGTGCAGATCCAAGAAGCATGAAGGATACCAATTAAAAGAGACCCTATAAAAAAGACTGCAATACATGTTCTAATTAGAATGACAAATGCCATAGATAGAGATACAATGCGCAAGCAGTAAGATCAAAGAAGGAACTTTCATACAAAGGAGCAGCCCTTAAATTTACAGCTGACTTCTCAGACAAAATCCTCCAATACTGAAGACAGTGGTGGGATATAGTGAAAAGACTCAATGAAATCAATGCCTCATCAAGAATTCTTTACCTGGCTAGACTCTCATTCATATCTGAAGGAACAATACACAACTTCATGGATAAATAACAACTCAGGAACTTCATAGACTCAAACCCAACTTTAAAGTTGGTGGTGAAGGAGCTACTGTAAGATATGACAAACCCCAAAAGCACGACATGCTTATACAGAAATATGGCACAAAACCCCATGACAATAATCTTTCTCAATGTCAATGGTCTACACATACCAGTTAAGAGATACAGAGTGGAATCAAACATCCTGTTGGCTTATAAGAAATGCATTTGAATAGTCAGAGCAAAAACAAAGTTAAAGACTGGAAAACAATTCTTCATGCAAACAACTAGTATGGTCAGAGTGGCCATACTAGTATCCGACAACATAGATTAAAAAGATTAGAAGGGACAGTGAAGGCTATTTATTAATAATTAAGGGACATGTATATCAAGAATAAATTACACTCCTAAACATATACACACCTAATGAGGTGTGTATTATGCCAGCAAAATACTTATTAACAACTACTAATAGACTTCCAAGGAAGACACTGACAGCAACACAGTTGTAGAGACTTCAGCACTGCTCTGTCACCTCTTGATATGTCAACGAGACTGAAACTCAGAAGGAAATTCTTACTCTGAAGAAAGAAATGAAAGAAAGAGGGACAGTAGATATATACAGGGATTTTCATTCCTCAAAAGCTGAATACACTTCTTACTCCAGTGCACATGGAGCATTCTCAAGATAGACCACAAGCTGGGACATAAAACATCACTTCACTTGTATCACTTGTCTTCTCGTTGTTTATCGATTTGCTTGAGCGGGCACCAGTAACATCTCGATACATCCTGTCACATGCTAGTGTATCTCAAAGGGCACCTGCTCGCTCCAGGAACATAAAGAGCCTCAAACCATTCCATCAGGTCATGGGAATGAAGTCTATAATTGTTACTGGTTTTTGGCATATCAAATACGACACAGGTAGCTTGCCAGGCTCTGCCGAGCAGTGGCATAATAAAATTAAAAAAAGTTATTGGGGGTGATGGCACACAGGTCTTAAAAAGGGGTTGAGGGGGAAGGTGCCTTGGTTTTAGACGTTTCTGGAAAGGGGCATAAAAGCAGGAGATGTTCTTTACAATCTCTAGCAGTAAAGTTGTTAGCTGTCATACCAAGTATGAAGACTTATACACACATGTCTGCAAAATGATTTGAACCTTGTTAGAAACTGTAGATTTGGACATGCTCTAATCAATTACCAAAGAAGACACCTTCTGAAATTCAGAGAAAGCCCAACGAGGCTGAAATGCATTCAGTGCCATAAAACATCTCCACATTATAGGGCACAGTCTGGAAATGTTCTCCACTGCTTTCTTAAATTATGTTCTTGGTGCATAGGGGTGTTGCCAAAGGGAGGGACATGGGGGATTCTTGGAGAAGGGCAGCAGGTACACTGGTGACACACCTGTGTGATATTGGAATTATCCTCATGAGAAACCACTATTAACAGTACTTAAATCACAAAATCCCAACCAGAAAAATAATTTAAAAAATTTTAAAAAAGGTTTCTTTTTGGGGAAGAGGAAAGGAAGAATGGAAGATAGCTCTCTCTTCTCTCCCTCTCCCATTCTTTGGTGTAGGGGGATCTGGATTATTCGGGAAGCCAACATGAAGCATAGTCATTTCAGTACCTACAACCTGGAGCTCTTCCTGAAGATAGAAATTGTATCAACTATTCTTTCAGATCATGATGCACTGAAAATAGAAGTTGATTATGTACAGAAACAGAACTAAATAAAACACGTGGAAACTAAACAGCTCACTGCTGAACAAATTGTGGGTCATAGAGGAAATCAAAGAGGAAGTTGAATGATTTCTGGAAACAAATGAGAATGAAGACATTAACTACCAGAACTCATGGAACACAACTAAAGCAGTGTTAATAGGAAAAATGATAGCTCTGCAAGCATTCATCAGGAAGGAAGAAAGGACCCACATAAATAATTTGACTTCACAGATTGAGATCTTAGAAAATGACCAACACAAAGTGTCCTACACAGATAGAAAGAAGGAAATAATAAAATTCAGAGCAGGAACCAAAAAAGCTGGAATCCATAAAAACTATTCAAAAGAATAGTTTTGAATAGTGGCAGGTTACAAAATCAATACCCCAAAGTCCATGGCTTTATTATATGCAAATAACTAAAGATAAGAAGGTGATATTAAAAATATCCCATTCACAATTGTGCCTCAGAAAATCAAGTACCTAGGAATCAGCTTAACTAAGACTGTAAAGGACCTGTACAAAGAAAACTACAGAACACTGTTTCACGAAATAAAAGAGGACATGAGGAAATGGAAACATATCTCTGCTCATGGATTGGGAGGATCAACATTGCCAAAATAGCAATATTCCTTAAAGCATTATACCGATTTAATGTAGTTCCTATAACATTTTTCAAATAAATTGACCAGAAATTCATATGGAACAATAAACTGCCACTAACAGCTAAAGCAATCCTTTGGAAAAAGAAGATGGGTGGCATCAACTTCCCAAACTTCAAACTGTACTACAAAGTGGTAGTAATTAAAACAGCATGGTATTGGAGTAAAAACAGACCCGTGGACCTATGGAATAGAGTTGACTATCCTGACACACATCCTCAAATATATGATCACTTAATCTTTGATAAAATACGAAGTAGAACAAGGAAAGCTTCTTCAACAAGGGGTTCTGGGAAAACTGGGCAGCTACATGCAAAATAATGAATTCAGACCTCTGTCTAAAGCCATGCACAAAAGTCAGGTCAAAATGGATTAAAGATCTCAATATCAGACCTGAATCCATAAAGTACTCTGAAGAAAACATAGTCAAAATCCTCCATGACATCGAAGCTAAAGGCATCTTCAAAGATGAAACACCACTAACAGAGCCAAGTGGAAGAAAAGATAAACATATGAACTACATGAAACTAAAAGGTTTCTGCACCTCAAAAGAAATGGTGACCAAGACAAAAGACAGCCCATGGAGTGGAAAAGAATATTCATCCAATGCCCATCTGATAAGGGGTTAATAGCCAAGATATATAAGGCACTTGTAGAACTTTGCAAGAAAAAAATTACAGTGAACCCTGTATCAAAAAATTGGGAGAAGAAATAAACAGAAACTTTATCAAAGAAGAACTCTGAATGGCCAAAAAGCATATGAAAAGTGCTCTTCATCACTAATCATCAGGGAGATGAAAATCAAAACAACAATGAGGTATCATCTCACACTCAGAGACTGGCACACACCCAAAAGAACAAGAACAACTAGTGCTGGCATGGATGTGGGGGAGAAAGGAACTCTCATTCACTGCTGGTGGGAATGTCAACTGGTAAAGCCTTTTTGGAAAACAATATGGGCATTCCTCCAAAAACTAGAAATTGAGCTCCCATTTGATCCAGCAATACCACTCTTTGGGAATATACCCTGGGAACCCATAAACACACAGCAGAAACATCATCTGCACTTCTATGTTCATTGCAGCGTTATTCACAATAGCCGGAACATGAAAACAACCTGAGTGCCCGAAAACAGACGACTGGATAAAGAAAAAATGGTACATCTACACAATGGAATATTATACAGCTGTTAGGAAAAACGAAGTTATGAAATTTGCCTATAGATGGATGGACATGGAGAGTGTCATGTGAGTGAAATGAGTCAGAAGGAAAAAGGACAGATATAGAATGACTGCATTTACTGCAGGACATAAAAATAGTATGACTAATATTCAAGGCCAGGCAAAACAGGGACCAGGAGGACTTGTCAACGGGTTGGTATCTACCACAAGTGTGTCAGAGGTTAGGTAAGATAGAGAAAGAATCAGTGTTCTAATAATTGTTGGAAATGGTAACACCAGACTAGAACTGAGCAATGAATGTAGGCAAAGGGATATATATGATAACCCTTAAATGTATGTATTGCAAGCCACAATGTGTAAGAGAAGGAAGGGAGGAGGAGGTGAAGAAGAGAGAAGGAGAAGGAGGAGGAGGCGAAGGAGTATAAGAAGGAGAAGGGGGAGGAGAAAGAGGATGATAAGGAGAAGGAGAAGGAGGAGAAGGAGAAGGAGAGGGAGAGGGAAAAGGAAAAGGAGAAGGAGAGGGAGAGAGAGAGGGAGAGGGAGAAGGAAAAGGAGGAGGAGAGGGAGAGGGAGAAAGAGGAGGAGGAGGAGGAGGAGGAGGAGAGGAAGAGGGAGAGGGAGAGGGAGAGGGAGAGGGAGGAGAAGGAAGCAGCAGCAGCAGCAGCTGGGCGGGGAGGGAATCTGGGGACATTGGTGCTGGGAAATGTGCACTGGTGGAGGGATGGTGCTGGAACTCTGACTCAAACCCAGTTTGTAACCATCTATCTCACTGTTGTTCATAAAATTAAAAGAAAATAATCCAAAGATAAGCAAGATACAGTCTTGGTTCTCAAGGAACTTACACACGAACCAGGTTAAGATGAAAAAGATAGTCCTAAGCAATGACATATATTGACTGCTAGCCACACACATGCAAATCATAGTGGATTTCTCACTAGGTCCAACCAATAACGCTGAGGATCGGAGAGATGATTTCCATTTTTACAGTGGAGGGGACAAGCCATTTCTAGGGGCCAGCTGTGTTTGTAGGCAGTAAGGGGCTGGGCTGGTAGGGTTTGGATTTGGGTCTACCTAACTCCAACATCTTGCTCTCACCCCTCTGTGAGCCGACTCCAGGGACAGGGTCTGGCTGGCTGATGTTATGTGGCCTAGGGAGGATGGAGCTTGCAGTGGGGGCAGAATGCAGTTTGCCAAAGGGGTCTGCAAAGGCCTCTGGAGGAGAGCTGAGCTTCTTAAGGTTTTTTTTCCCTCCTGATTTATGGGTCAAACCCAGCAATTCTCAGGGGTTAGTCCTTGTTCTGCACTCAGGAATTACTTCTGATATTGCTCAAGAGACCATACAGGATGCCGGGGATTGAACCTGGGTTGGCTATGTGCAAGGCAAATGCCCTAACCACTGTACTATCTCTTCGTCCTCTAATAGCGCTTTTTTTTTTCAGGGCATACCCAGTGATGCTCAGGGGTTACTCCTGGGTTACTCAGGAATTACTCCTGGCGGTGCTCAGGGGAACCATACAGGATGCGGGGGATTGAACCTGGGTTGGCCCCTACACTCTGTACCATTGTTCTGGCCCTTCTTCTGAAAGTTTGGAGTTGACTGTTCACTAGGAAGCCGGGGAGGAAAGGGCCTTCTGGGAAGAAGCATATTTGAGAAGCTGTAAACTGCAGAGATCTGCAGAGACAGAGAGAACTGGGAGGGGTCCCTTCACAGAGGCCTTAGGACCATAGCACAGAGAGAGGCGCTCTGCTGAGTAATGGGGAGCATGTAAGCCTCAGTCTGGTGCGTTGGGTGTTGAGGGCAAAATGGAGTTGAAGGAGTTAAGACTTAAGCCCATCAACTACCCATTCACCCACATATCCAGTCACACACTCCTCTTCCTAGAAACCCACCCTCCTGTCCCTCACTTACCATCAACCCATTCATCCCTCTCCCTCGTCACCATCCATCCACTCATCATCCACTTACATAACCATCTGCCTATCCACCTATCCACCTACTAGTTTACTGACCCGAATGCTCACCTGTTAATTCATTTATTCACCTAGTCGCTCATCCACTCATTTGATCAAATGTGCATTCATTGTTTTTTTTTTGCTTTTTGGGTCACACCCAGCGATGCTCAGGGGTTACTCCTGGCTCTGCACTCAGGAATTACTCCTGGTGGTGCTCGGGGGACCATATGGGATGCTGGGGATCGAACCCGGGTTGGCATGGGTTGGCCAGCGCACAAGGCAAATGCCCTACACGCTGGACTATCACTTTGGCCCATCATTCATTTTTTTTAATCAAATAACACTGTTTGATCACGGCCAGTATAAGAAATATATATATATATTATATTATATAATACATATATACATGGAAATATATTTCTATACATAGAAATACATATATATATATATATATATATATATATATATATATATATATGTGTGTGGTGCCCGCTCGAGGAAATCAATGAACAACGAGATGTCTAGTGATCTAGTGATACATATATATGTATATATATAAGTATATATATACATCTATATATGTATATATATGTGTGTATATATGCTTTTTGGTTTGGGTCACACCCAGTGATGTGTATATATGTATATGTATATATATATATATATATATATATATTTCTTTTTTGGTCACACCCAGCTATGCTCAAGGGTCACTCCTGGCGGTATTCAGGGCACCATATGGGATGCCAGGGATCGAACCCAGGCTGGCCCTGTGCAAGGGAAACGCCCTATCTGTTGTGTTGTTGCTCTGGTCCCAGTACAAGGAATATGATGTCAAAGAGAATCCAATGAGGGGACTCATGTCCAAAAACCAAGGGATGTCAATGCAAAGTGCCAGTGGCCATGGGAAGGCAGACACAGAGGCCCATGGGAGCTGAGGGTCACCAGCCCAGTTGGGACAATGGGGGGAAAAATACACAGAAGTGTCATTGCTGGGGCTGGAGCGATGATACAGTGGGTAGGACACTTGCCTTGCATGTTCCTGACCCAGGTTCGGTTCCCGGCATCGTATATGGCTTCCCAAGCTATGTTATTTCTGAGTGCAGAGCTAGGAGTATCCCCTGAGCATCACTGGGTGTGTGTGGTCCTAAGCAAAAACAAACAAACCCAAGCCCCCCAAAGTGTCATTTCTTCTGATTCTAGAAGCTGAAAAGGATTCTCCAGCAGAAGAGAGGGAACGGTGTTAGAAGAGCAGGCAGAGACTTCTATTACCAAGTCAAGCAGAGAAGGCTGAAATGGAGCTGGGCCACATGGAAAAGAATTCTTCCTGGCCACGAACAGAGGGGCCTTGGTGGCAGCGCTCATCCCAAGCAAGCTGCAGAGGCTCATCCCCAAAGCTAGAGCCCAGTCCAAGGTGAAGGGCCAGGCCCTGTACACAGCGAGTGAGGGAGCGGATGTGCTGGGCATGGAGGGCTCCAGCTTCCCCATAATGTCTCAGTATCCAGGGCTGGGAGGCACCATGCGGACCCACTTTACCTTGGAACTTGATGGTGTCATTGATGATCTCCAGGGTGTCAGCCACGGCGTTGTACTCTCCCACTTTCACCTCCTGGCGGTCTGTGAGGGCGCAAGAAACGGAGTGATCAGATCCCACAGGCGGCGTCTGGGTGCTCCTGGGCCCACTCTTGCCCCTCTCACCTGGGCCCTGGGTCTATTATTACAGGCCTTCCCCCTCGTCAGCAAAGTCTCCAACAGTGCCTGGGCAGACACTTCATGCCACCGTCTCGCCTCTGCGGGGCTCCCTGAGTCCGTGCCTGTCCCGTCCCAGCTGAAACCACCCCCATTCAACTCCTTCCTGGTGGTCGAGCTGAACAGTCCCCCGGAGCCTTTAGACCACACACTCTGCCCCTCTGCCGCACAGCAGTCTGGGGAGACAGCTCGTGAGCCCCACCTGCCCTGTGGAGCATTTCTACTCTCCGCCCCATGTGGCCCTCCTGTTCCACATACATGTCCAGTTTGTCTTCCAGAGCTCAGACCTCAGCACTGGCCAAAGCACCTCAGGCAAGGTCAGGGGCAGCGGCAACGAAGAGGGGACCCCCTCTCCACAGCCTTTGTTCTGGAATTCATACTGCTATTAATGCAGCCAGCAGCAAGGGGGGGTGTCTATGTGCTCCAGGGGGCCACTGGTACCTCTCTTACTGTCTAGGGGGAAGCTGGGCAGGAGCAAAGTGCCTGGGTGTGGTGAGGGTCTCAAGTGCCTCTCCCCAGGGGGGTAAAAGTGAGCCGGAAGGTCACAATTTTGCTTTGGGGTGTTGAGAACCTCTGGAGCCTGCAGGTCAGAGAGGAGATGTACTGGGGTTTGCGGGACAGGGGAGAGGTCTGGGCTGAATAAGCTTCGAGGGTCGTTGGCATGTATGATAGGGGTCAGTGGGAGGAGATCCTCACCTCCAGGGAAAAGTGCCAAGAGGAGGGAGAGAGTCAAGGGTGGAACCCTGGGGAGAGTGAGAGGGAAGGGCAGGGACCCCAGGTGCCAGAGGGGAGTGGGCACACAGACGCCAGGGCCAGAGCACGTCAGCAAAGCCACAGGCTATGGGGAATGTGTGTGATGAGGCCCCCGGCACTGGGAGATGTGAATGGGCTGTGTGTGGGAGACTGGATTTGGGGAAATGTGGGGGAGAGCAGGACGGTCAAAGGAAGGAGTATGGGTAGAAGGAGCCCCTGGCTAGTGCAGGCTGTGCCCAGGGTGGGGTGGGGGGGAAGGGTCTCACCTAGGCCCTCCTGTGGTCCGGGCCTGAGCCTTGACTGAAGTTTCTCTCGGGGAAAGAGGGCAGGTTTGTGCCACACCTGGAGGTACTCAGGGGCTGCTCCTGGCTCTGTGCTCAGAGGGACCCTGACCGTGCCTGGATGTGGACGGGGGGCTGCTCTCAAGGCCAGTCAGTGCCGTAGGCCCCAGTTCGCATTTCTCGGGTCCCTGAATGCGCTCACTTTGTCAAATTATCTAGCTTGTGAGCTACAGGCTGTCAGTCCTGTCTGGTTTCAGTGCAGATGAAAAAACTGAGGCCCGGCACCCTGGGAACTCTGTGCGGCACCCCGCTGAGTCTCTGAGAGAGGCCAGGCTTGAACCCAGAGCGGCCCCCTCACCCTGCTCTTCCTGATCAGGGGCTGCCTCCAGGGTGCTGGGAGTGCAGAGCCCCAGGCAGGGTGCCCACTGCCCGGCCACAGCTGTCCCTACACTGAGGATCTCCGGGGCCAGGGCATCCCGGGTGGCCTCCCTCCCCAGCCCTGCTCCCCACTGGCTCTGTCTGTAAGTGAATTTCTGGGTGGAAGCGCAGATGCAGAGGCCCCTAGAAACACTCAGGAAGCCCACCAGGGGTGGCTGTGTTGGGTTCCTTTGACTCCGGGTGGCAAGCAGGGCTGGAAAAGTCACTTCTTTCTCCCACAAAGGTCTCCCGTCTCCAACTGTGCAGGCGGCTGTCACTTGTCTGGGCCACCTGGTCCCTAAATGTCACAGGAGCAGACTTGGCCAGGAGTCCTGGTGTTTTGAACACCAACCCTCTCCTGCTGCATGGAGGAGGAGGTAGAAGAGGAGGAAGAGAAAGAAGAGGAGAAGGAGGATGTGGAAGAGGAGGGAGATAGAGGAGGAGGGGGAGAAGGAGAAGGAAGGGGATCTCCTGATTTATTTATTGACTATGGGAAGTCTGAAATAAACAGGGCTGGACTCCGTCACCTGCAGCCGGTATGGAGGGGAGAGGCGGGGGCTGGTCGCCATCGTCCCTAAAGGCTGCATGATCACCCTAGTCACAATCACCCCCATCACTTAATCACTCCCAGAGGAAGTGCAGGTGGTTCCATGCAAGCCATGAGCTGGGCAGATTCACCTGTGTCCCTATGCAAGGTAGCAATAACTTCGAGGAGGTTAAGGGGACGCCGGAGTCCCGTGCTGGGCAGCGGCGAGGGGCAGGGGGTACCTGAATCTGGCCTCCAAGCTCTGAATTCAGAGCCGTATCATCCCTGCACTGGGCAGGGTGGCCTTTTACTCAGCCACAGCACTGACAGGCTGCGTGACCCAGGGCAGCCTGGTAAGGGGAGGAGGTGAAGGTTCTCATCTTCCTCGGCCACATGGCCTTGGACCTCCTGAGTGCTGAAGGATGTGATGCAAACGCTAAGTGCTTGCATTCAAGGGACATTTGTCGCAGTGTATGCTGACTTGGCAGTTTAGTGAGTGGCCTCACCCCACCTAACACGGAGGGAAGGGACCCCATTTGTGGATGAGACCCTCCAGTTGCACCCTGGGGCCTGCCAGTACCATGGACGGGAACTCTCTGGGAGGCCAGCTGTGAGGATGGCAGGGTTGAGTTAAGAGTGTCTTAACTCTTGGGGTCTAAGTCAGTGCTCCATAAACTATAGTCACAGATAAAAGTTACTGTGCCTGCCACAAAGGCTGGCTGGGGGTGGGGGGCTGGGGGAGGAGAGGGACGGGAGGGAAACTGAGGACACTGGTGGCAGGAAATGTACACTGGTGAAGGGACAGGTGCTGGAACATTGTATGAGTGAAACCCAATGGGGAACAACTTTGTAACTGTGCATCTCAATTGAAAAACAACCAGCTACTGTGAGTCTGTGAGCAGGGAGAAAACTCAGGGATGCGGTTGTTGGCGCTGAACCTGAGTTTGAAGCTTGATCGTGCATGGTCCCCTGAGACCACCTGCATTGCTCTCTGAGACCACCCACTGTTGCCCTGGAGGCCCCCTTGCAGCTCTGGGGTGCCTCTGGAGGTCCCAGGACATGGGCATGGACAGCACCCCATCCCCTGCATTCAGTCCTCAGTTATCTGAGGATTGCTAGGAGAGCCTGTGGTCCCCAGCACCCTCAGCACTGTTTGGGACCATCTCCAGTCAACTACCACCAAAAGTTATTGTTATTCACCAGGTCCCCAAATATACCCCCGCCTTCTCTTTAGGACCACATTGGTGCAGAGCTCCCTCCGATGGCAAAGTGCTCTCCCCTCTACCAAACACACATGTCCAAACCTCTACCCTCCTCCTCCAGGAAGGTTTCCCTGAATGCTGCTCCTCCCAGCTGGGCAGCTGCTAGGAGGGTCTCTGGGGGGGCGTTCTGCCCCACGTGTGGCTTCGATGCAGGCTGAATAATCTGAGTGGAATCTGAAACCTTGCTGCTGACACACTGGGAGCCTCACCAGCGGAGGGATGTACCTTGTGTCCTTCCTTTCACCAGTGGCCCAGCCAGACGGTGAGACAACAGACACCAGCTCTTTGGGTCCTGAATACAGTGACCCTATATGACTGCAGCTGGGACCAGGGTCAGGGAGCAGAATGGTGGGCCCCTAGTGGCAGGGGGTCTGTCCGTGGCTGATCCCACAAGACCTGTTGGCAGTTGTCATGAACTCACTGTGTGACCCAGGACAGCCCCTTTCCTGACTCTGGGCCTCAGTTTCTCCACCTGGAAATTGGGGGTTCAGAGGATTCAGCCATGCTGAACATTAAAGTCTCTTGGGGTGCTGCTAGACAAGACAGAGGCCAACATGGGCCCATTGTTTAGAATCACTGAGTGGGGGAACAAGGGGTGGAGCCTGGGCTGTCAGGGTTGTTTGTTTTGGGGGGTCACACCTGGTAGTGCTTGAGGACTACCCAAGCTCTATGCTTAGAGCTCTCTCTTTCTCTCTCTCTCTCTCTCTCTCTCTCTCTCTCTCTGTTGTCTTTTGGGTCACACCTGGCTATGCTCAGGGGTTACTCTTGGCTCCGACTCAGGAATTACTCCTAGTGGTGCTCGGGGACTATAGGGGATGACAAACCAGGGTTGGCCACGTGCAAGGCAAATGCCCTCCTGCTTGCTTCAGCCCCAGAGGTCACTTCTGGAGGTGCTCGGGGAGAGGCATGTGGTGCTGGGAGGTGATCCTGAGTCTCTGGCATAAAAAGCCTGTGATCGTCCCTGTGAGCTCTCTGGCCCCTCTGTAAGGGGTTTTCAAGAATTCCCGTGGGTGTATCTCAGCCAGACAGCACTAGCCATGCATGTGTGAGAACCTGGGCTCTTAAAGGCTTTTGCAGACCTATGTTCTATGAATGGCAGTGTCAAGTGTATCCCCAAGAGGCAAGATGCATAAATCTCAAGAAATACTGGAGGGTTCCTGTTGTGGAGAGCTGAAGTGAGAAGGAAGTGGACAGTTGCTGTGGCACTTGTCTGGGATAGTCACGAAGCCAGGGATACTCACAGTTGGTCTCAGGACACTGAATTCTGCCTCACTTTCAAGGCACAGAAAATAATCATTATCTTACTTTTTATTTTTATTTTTTTTTGGCTTTTTGAGCCATACATGGTGATGCTCAGGTGATGCTCCTGGTTCTACATTCAGAAATCACTCCTGGCTTTGCAGGGGGACCATATGGGATGCAGAGGATTGAACCTAGGTCAGCTGTGTGCAAGGCAAGTGCCTTAACTGTTGTGCTATTGCTATATTTGATTTTTGGCTCTACCCTGGTAGTGCTTTGGGGTTATTTTTTTAAAAAATTTTTATTATACCACAGTGAAACATACAATTACAAAGGTGCTCATAATTGGTTCTTGGTAATACAGTATTCCAGAACCCATCCCTCCACCAGTGCCCCATTCCCATCACCAGAGTACCCACATCCCTCCCACCCACCCCCCAGACTGTCTCAATAGCACCCCCTTTTCCTCTCTCCCTCTCTCTCTGTCCCTGCATCTCTCTCTTCCTCTTCTTTTACACATTGCAGCTAGCTCTGCAGATATTTAGGCTATCATTTAAGTCTCTTTGTGTATTTGGGGTTATTCTTGATCCTGTCTTTGAGGGTCTGTTCCGGTGGTGCTGGGGGACCAGGGATTGAACTGGGGTTGACTGCATGCAAGGTAGGTTAGGGTTAGGTTAGGTTAGTGCCTGAACCCTTGTGCTACCTCTCCAAATGCTAGTTTACTTTTTGCAAATAGGTGCTACAGTGATGGTTCAGAGGGATAAGCACAATGCCTGGGCAGCAATGATTAGACACCACCTGCTTCAAAGATCACATCCTTCCTACCTGAGCAGCGAGGCTTTCCCCAACCCAGAGGCATTCAAGCAGAGGCGAAGCTGGAAAGATGATCTGAGACTCCCTCTAACATAGAGAGTTGATGGCCTTCCCCGGCACTGCTAAATAACTCTGTCTTCTAAGTGACCTTCCCTGGACTTGCAGAAAGGCAAATGCTGGGTCCTCAGAGCTGGGAGGAGTCAGGGTCAGTCTCCTGGTCTGAGAGAACTCACCAGTGTGGGTGTCCTCCCATTCCTGTGGGCCCACAATCCTAAAGTTTAGTGGCTATATCCGTCCTTTAGGTGGAGGACCCACACTTGGTGATGCTGAGCTAACTGGGTTGGTTCCAGGCCTGGGCTCTGTGACGTGAGGCTGCTCTAAGTCCCGCCATGCTGGGCTCACTGCTAAGCTTTGCTGGGGATTCAGTCATGTCTCTGCTCATGCAAGGCAGGAACCTGGTGTCTCCACTTCATGTGAGAGTGTGTGAGCAAGTTTAAATGCACGTGAGGACATGTGTGTGAGAGTATATTTGCATGCAAGTGCTCATGTATATGTGACTGCATGTGTGAGTGTGTACGTTTGTGTGTGTTTGTGTGTGTATGAGCGTGTGCATGTACACTGCCAGGATCAAACCAGGCCTCATGCATGTGAAACCTAGTTTTTAACCCCAAAGTAACCATGTTTCCACTCTCGAGTACTGGGGTTCTGATGGCCCTCCCAGTGCCCCCAGGAAGAGAGCTCACATCTCTACTTTATCAGAAGGAAGCAGAGACTGAAACCCAATCGCCAGAGTCTTATCCCGAGAGTCATACCAGCTGTGAAGGTTTCCTAGCAGAAGTTGGGAAATAACTTCCTGCAGTTATAGGCCCCTGGCATCTGGCCAGAGAGACTAAGTAGCCCCTCTTGGTGGGGCAGGGACTGTATCTGTTGGGTATGGCTTGCTCCAGAGGAAGTTCAGGGCCCTGCTCAGGGCATGTCCACAGAAAGGGACTCTTCTAGTCTCTCTCCACCCACACACACCAGTAAGCTGTTAAGTTTTACACATGGGAAGGTCACATCCCCATCTCATCCCCAACTCAGGGTGAACAATTACATGGTTGGAGGAATGGGGAGATTCTATCTCTTCAAACCAGGTACAAAGTAGGGTGCCTAGATTGAGACTGTGCTGGTGCAAGGAGGGTGAGGAAGAGCAGGCCTCAGCAGCTCTTGTGCACCCCAACCCCCGCCCCCTCTGCTGCAAATTCCGAGCCGTGTGGAGACTTGGGCACTACCGGGAGCTCCTTCTCTCACAGGAGAAGCCATGCGTTTAGTGGTCATGCTCTTCTGCATATGGTTCTCACCGAGCCCGAGTGACGTGGCTAATAGGATGGCAAACTTGAGTTCACGCCATGGTGACCATCCCAGAACAGCATCCGAGACAAAGGCAAGAGTGCCCAGGATGGGGCAGCGGAGATAGTGCAGAGAAAGGACACCTGCCTTGCAGGTGGCAAACACTGATTCAATCCTGGCACCACATATGGTTCTCAGAGCCCTGTCCAGGAGCGATCCTTGAGCAAAGAGCTCAGGGATTAGTCCTGGCTCTGTGTTCAGGGATCACTCCTGGCAGACTCTGGGAACCATTTGGGGGTCCTGGGGATAGAACCTGGGTTGGCTGCATGAAAGACAAGTGCTCTGCTGCTGTACTATCTCTACAGCCTTGAAGCAAGTCACTGGAAGACAGAAGCCGTCCTTCCATTTCCATAACCCATCAGGCCATCTGGCAGGTATCTGCCAAGAGCAGGGCGGGAGGGGACATAGGCTGGTGGTGCGTTAGCTCCTGTCCGAGGGCCTTTACAGAGCAGCACTTAAGCCACCTTGACAGCAGTGCTTACCCCACCCCGGCATGCAGGCTTGGGGATACCCATTTTCACCCAGTCTCAGCCTATGGCAGAGCAAGTGCTTGAACCTAAGTCTGTGACCTCCCAATTACTCCAGCAAGCTTGGGTGGGGTCTATGGATAACCAGCTTGAGGTCCTGATCCTACATCCTTGAGTCTTTGTACTGTGGGACTTGCCCTCCCTCTTCTTCACAAGGCTCCTCCCAGGTGTGTGGAGGCTGGAGATGCCCAGGGAAGTCCCTGCTCCTGTCTGGGTCTGTTTTCCATGCCAGAAATGCCTGCAACCATACAGCAGTGTCTGATCCTCACAAAGAGAAAGTGAGAGAGAGAGAGAGAGAGAGAGAGAGAGAGAAAGCAATAAAATTGGCATGCATCTGTAGCCATGATTGGCCGATCAATATTTTACAAAATATTCTCCTAGAATGATATAATTTGAGAACTGGAAATGTGACAAGAGAATTTAGTTGCAATCACTGCAAAAAAAAAAGCATCCCTGCCAAGATGCTTACTTTGTTCAACCAATGAAGGAGTGAGACTTAACAAATGGGAAAATAATCACGTTTGCCTAAAATTACATCTTTTGTGCACGCTAGAGAGCTGACATGCGTTTCAATTACCTGCCATGGGAAGATGGATGGGTCAATGTACGAAATTGCATTACGGAGCTACAGTCCTAAAGAACACCTCTCCTGATTGATCTGAACTTGGTTGGGATTTGCATGAATGAATCTGAGTTTCATTTCTTGCTTTCCCACATATGACTCTGGGATCTGCCCGGAGTGAGTAGACATTTCAGAGTGAGTGGAAATTTCCCCAAGTTCCAAAAACACTCAGGTTCTGGAAATCACCGAGGTGCTGAATGGTCTATCCGGGGCTTCTGGTGATCCTAACCCTGCTCGCGACAGCCCTGGGCTAGGCTGAGATGCCTGCTAGGACCAGCGGTGTACTCTGCTCTCCTCAGATGCCCCTAGGCTTCGACCAACCTTCATCCCCTGCTCCCCACCTCCTGGACCTCCATTTCCTCCTCAGCCCATGAAGTACTTGATCTGAAGTATTTGATCTGATTTTTTCTATCCGAAGAGCAATAAGTCCAACCAATAACCTGACTTCTTAAAAAAATAATGACTTGTGCCTCTGTGTGTGTGTGTGTGTGTGTGCACACAGACTAACTGAAACTCAAGAGCTGCTTCAACCTGATAAAATCAGTGAACTTTGTGTGGATTCATTCTCCAACAAACCAACTTAGAAATATTGAGATAATCGGAGCCTCCACATCAAGGGGTAGGACAAACTGTAAAAAATGTTTGGGTGTGACAACAGGTATGTATTCAATGTTTAAAAAAACCTCCTTATTTGAATGTATACTGTGATATTTATGGATTGAAATGAGAGCATGTCTGGGAGCTGCTTTAAACATGATAGCAAAAAATAAATAAAAGGATGGGATGAGGTGAGGAAAGCAAAATTGGCAAAATGCTGATGCTAGCTGAAGCCGAGTGACAGGTGCCAAGGTTCATTATTCCAGTTTACCAAGTTTAGAATTCGCTTGGAAATTTCTGAACAAAAATCAAAAGTAATGCAAGGGTCTCTCAGATTATTGGAAGGCACTTCATCACTGCTCCCCCGCCTCCCACCCCGCCTTCACACCCTTCAGGAAGCTCTTGGTCACGTGGAAAGATGGGCTCAGATTGCAGAGCAATACCGTTGAGAAAAAGAAACTAAATAAATTGAAATGAATGTTTTCACAGACAAACGTTTTCTATTGACTCTGCTTCCTCTTATCAGGAACATCATACTTTCATTTCTTTTGATGTATTTTATTGCATAAACACAACATCCCCCGAATACAGAATTTGTCAGCTAGAAAGAAAAGCATCAAAAAGCCTACCTTGAAATTGAGTAAATTTAATGGTCCCCATTCGCTCCCCATTCCGGAACACAACTTGACCCTAAAAAATGAAAGAAACAGATAAGAAAAATAGAAATGCCACTTTGGCTCAGACTGATCTCAACCAAAATTCATTAGCTGTACAATGTGACAATTCCTACTGGAGAGAAAAGGTGGACAGACTCCCGCTAGACCTTACATGCAGAATTCAAGTAATTGTTCCTTAACTGACTGTGACATTATTTGGAGCATTTGAGGAACACAAAATCAATGAGGGAACTAACACACGTGAATGAACGCTGGGATGCGCACCATCATTGTCATCGTGTGTATTTATTAAACACCCATGTGGTCAGCATTATCGGGGGTGTCCAAGGAGCTGGATGAAGAGGGCAGCATCAGTGAGGTTCCGGGGAGCCTGCTTGACTCTGCCTGCCTGCACCCCTTAAAGCCAAGGGACTTTGCTTGCAGAGGTCCGTGGCTTATGGGCCACAAAGGGGCTGGAGCTAACTCAGTGCTTCTTATTAGGGGCTGAGAATATGTCCCAAAGTTCTTTTGGTGTGGTGACGTCAGCCTTAATTATAACTGGGCTCTGGAGCAGCACGGAATTAAGCTTTGTGACCTAATGAGACCTGACTAGTGACACAGGCAGCTGAGCACCCCTCATTAGGGACCCTGGGGGTGAAAGACAAGCCATCTGTCACATCTGTCTGGCTGGCAGATCCCACTCTGGACTCCCCATCTGCTGGGTGAAGTGCACAGGGAGCTGGGACGAGGTGGTGTGGGTGTGGTCTCCCCATGACAATTTGGTGGTCTAACCCACATTCTGCTGCCAACAAATAAATTGGCACACATCTGACCAAGGGATCTTTTCACAAGACAGAGGAGAAATGGGGTGTTCCTGATTTTCCAGCCCAGAAAGCTGAGACAGAGAGAGGGTTTGCACTTCAGATGAGGCCGATCTGAGCAAGGCTGCTGGATTCAGACCCAAGTTTGATTTTAGTGCCAGTGCAATTTTCTTTTCTCTTCTTCTTCTTCTTCTTTTTTTTTTTTTGCCAGTGCTATTTTCATGAAGGCATGTTGTTTCTGATTCGGAAAGAGATTCTGTCCTCCGTTGTCATGATTGAGAAATGAGGAGAAAGGGTCTTAAATGCTGTTTAAGATCTGATGCTCACAGCTCTGCTCATAGCTTTCAGAAATAGTACAGACCAAGGTTTGGATCCCACTTTACCCTGCAGAGAAAGTGCCAGGAACGATCTTCCTGAGGAGGAAACCTGCCGCCTGCAGCGCTGTGGCTTTTGGAACCAGGAGAGTCACTCTACCTGCTCTCAGCACCCAGAAAAGCCCTCTCTGGCCATTTTGACACCTTTCCTTCCATCTGGAAGTCAGTGGCTCAAGAGTAGTGTAGGTCTGAACCAACGCCCACAAACTCCCACATTCAGGTGCTGGTAAGCAATTCCCTGGAGTGTGAAAACACTTCAAAGTAAGGTGAGACAGGAGCTGCGATTTTATTTCTCAGGATGACTGAAACCCACAAAACCTCCCCCAAGGACCACATTCGTGCAAATGTACCACTTTGCAGGGATGCAAAGGAGGCGGACACTGTCCCCAAGGGTGTTTAGACAAAGGTGGGCATCAAACCAATTCAACCACCTCTCCCCATTCTGCAGATGTGCTTGGGAGCAGCACAACATCTGCAGACTCCTCACAGCCACATTTAAACAAGTGCCTGGAATAGTATTCCCACCTTGGCTGGAATGACAGAGGCATAGGGTGAGCCGAAAAGAAATCTCTCTTCACTTTTCCAGGTTCTTTCATCCTTTTTACTTTTAGAACAAACCAAGTTGGCCAGTTTGAAATAAACTCACTGTGCTTCATTCTATCCACATGGACTATTTTCACCCTGTGTTGCTCTTCCCAGCTTACTCTGCAGGAGTCTGGGGGCATCAGTGCTGGTGGCCACTGGAGCTCTGCTGGGGACCGAGACCAGGGCCCGTGAGCACTAGGAAATGCTCCAGCCCTCCAAGCGAGCCCCGGCCCATGGGGCTCTTTGTTTCTGGGTAGTGCAGAGGCTGGGGGTGAGTGTGGTGAAGTCAGGAGACATTCCTCCACTGAATCACACACTCAGCCCGGGCCCGGCCCAGACAGGTGCAGTTAGCAGCAGCCGCTGACAGGAGCATGATGCTCAGTTTCCCAGGGCTTTTGGGAGAGATTTCCCACCCTGTTTAACACTCCAGGCAACACCTCAGCGGTCAGAGGCACAATATATTGCCTTCCGATATTTGCTTTCACATCCAAAAGAGCAAGAACAACAAGTGCTGGCGTGGATGCGGGGAAAAGGGGACTCTCATCCATTGTTGGTGGGAATGTTGACTGGTACAGCCTTTTTGGAAAACTATATGGACATTCCTCCAAAGACTAGAAATTGAGCTCCCATTTGACCCAGACATACCACTCCTGGGGATATGCCCTGGGAAGCCAAAAAACACAGCGGAAACACCACCTGCACTTTTATTTTTATAGCAGCACTATTCACAATAGCCAGAATCTGGAAACAACCAGAGTGCCCTAAAATTGATGACTGGATAAAGAAACTGTGGTACATCTACACAATGGAATACTATGCAGCTGTTAGGAAAAATGAAGTTATGAAATTTGCCTATAAATGGATGGACATGGAAAGGATCATGTTGAGTGAAATTAGCCAGTAGGAGAGAGACAGATATAGAATGATTGCATTTATTTGCGTGACATAACTATATACATATATATATATACATATATACATATTATGATACCAATATCCAAGGTCAGGCGAAACGTGGATCAGGAGGTCTTGCCAAAGGTCAAAACTACCACAAATGTGTGGGAGTAGAGGTTAGGTAAGACAGATAAGGGGAACAGTGTGCCAATAATTGTTGGAAAGTCTATTACCCCATAGAACTTAGCATTAAATACAGGCAAAAAGATACACATGATAACCTCCAAGTATATGTATTACAATACACAATATGTAAGAGAGGGAAGAGATAAAGAGAGAGAGAGAGAAAGAGAAAGAGAGAAAAGAGATAAAAGAACCTGCCACGGAGGCAGGCTAGGGGAGGGGAGGGAACCAGGGATATTGATGGTGGGAAATGGGCACTGGTGGAGAGATGGGTGCTGGAACACTGTATGGTCGAAACCCAAACATGAACATTTTTGTAATTGTTAAAAAAATAAAATAAAATAATTTAAAAAATTAAAAAAACCCAAACAGTGCTGCCTTGATTCCAGGGGTCTTCACAGCTTAGAGACCTCAGTCCCCACCCGGGAGTCTGAGAGCCCTGTGACTGGTGAAGGCTGAGAAGGGGGAGGTCCTGTGTCCCTGTGAGTCCATCCTGGAGGAGTCACTTTACTCCAGGGGGCTGAGGAAAAAGCTACTTCTGCTCCCCTGACTGACCAGGGTCCCTGCCACACCGCCCCGGATTCGATAGGACGTTGAGGACGGCCTCATCAGGTGATTCTTACACAATTCTTGCACGAAGGGTGTCAATCAGGTGATTCTTACATAATTCTGCTCACTAGGTAAGCTCTCTTTGGGGGAGGGGTGCCCAACCCCCACATCCTTCCACAAACACCAGCCCCATGCCAGGTGTCCTACCAGCAAAGAGTTTGACTGGGGCAGAACCCAAACAGAAATATCAGTAAGTGAGTAAGTGCATTTCAGTGAGTGATGACGTTGAAGAGATGAAGATGGGAGTGGCTGGGTGAGGAGCAGGAGGTCCTGAGACCTCCATGAAGAGGTTACAGAAGAGAAGAGGGAGGAGAAGGCGCAGGCGAGGCGAGAGGCAGGACAGGATGGAAGGGCCAGAGAGGGGCCTTCCATTCAGGCGCGCCTGAACCCCCAGCAGTGGGAGAGGGCTGCTCCCACACCAGCAGGACAGGGTGGGGGGAGTGAAGCCGGCTGTGGTAGGTTCTCAGCTGAGGAGATGGTTCTGCTGGCTGAGAGAGCCGGGAGGGCAGGAAGCCAAGAACCCTGCAATGTCCATCCCGCAGTCTGGACCAGGGGTAAGATGGCCAGGCTGGGTTGGGGTGTCAGCTGGTTCTCACCCTCTCCGACCCCCACCCCTCATTTCACTCTCCTCCTACCTCTCTCTCATCTCACTCTTGCTCTCACTTTCCTCTTACATCTTTCTTTTTTTCCGTGCAATTGGTTGCAGTAATGGAGCTTGTAGGAACTACAAGCATCTCTGGGCCCCTACACTCTCTGTTGGAGGGAGGGGTGCTCTCGGTTGCTTGCCAGGGCCAGGGTCCCAACAGCAGAAACAGCAGAGGCAGGAGCCTCTGAGGCCCTTGTGTTTGAGCTGTTGCTTGTATCCGTAGCTGGCTCTGCATCCTTCATTATAAACACCCTGGAAGCTGGGGTGAAGTTGGATAAGGGTCTCTCGTTGAGAGAACAGAAACCCACTCTGGGCATTTCGCAGCGAGGGCAGCACCATCTCCCTTTGGCTCTTCCAGGAGCGGGTTTGCTGTTTTCTGTAAATACTCCTCTTTGGTGACATGGGATGCTGGAGATTGAATCTGTGTTGACTGTATGCAAGGCAAGTGTCTGTCCATTGTACTATCTTTCCTATATATTTTTCCCATTTTAAATTATGTATTGCACTTATCAAACAATACAAGTTCATACAGGTTGATTCAATCTAGAGTACTGGAGTTCTGGCTGCAATGGGAGCATGAGGATGCCTTTTCTTCATCAGAGAACTCTCCAGAATGCATCAGAAACAATAAGGGATGGCCCTGCCCCCTACACTTTCTGCCTCCCCTACACCCAGTTTCTGCGTGCTCCAGGCACAGTGAATATTGTGTGACCCTGGCAAGTCACGGAGTGCTTCTGAGCATCGTTTCTCCTGCCTGAAATACAATAAAACCGATGTCTGCGCTCAGGATTCTCTGTGAGAATTAAAAGCAATACCACGAAAAGGACCTGACCCAGGGATGGTGAACACAGAACAGGCGGTTCTGAGAATGCCTCCAGGTAATCTGGACCAGCAAGATTCTCCCAACATTCGTTCAGAGTCCTCAGAAAAACCAGTGAAGGGTGAAAGGCCCACTGAGGGTTCCAGCTGTCTCCTCTTAGAAAAAAAAATAATTCCCTTATTCCCCTTTAATATCTCATCACTAAAAATGAGCAAAAACTCCCTGTAATAACAGCTTAGGAATGAAGCAGGTCAAAAGCCAGGCTGGAACCATTTTTCTAAGTTTGAGCGTTTCTATTACTACCCGTTCCCATTTCTCTGTGGAGGGTGAGGGGGTCCCCTGCCCTGGAATAGGATCTGAGTAAAGACTGGAGTGGGGTGTATAGGCAGCGAGTGAGTGAAGACTCACGTGGCTCCGTCTAACCCCTGCAGGTCCTGCATACACCCAGGCATCTTGAACTCTGACTGCACTCTTGCTTTGTCTGGACTGTTGTTTGTCTCTGGGAGAGCTGTACAGGCACATTCCTCTAAGGGATTGGAGCTACAGCGAGACAAAATGTGTCCTGACAGGTCACACAGGGAATCGCCAACTAGCTGGAAACAGAAGGAATCTGGGGGGGCTCTGGATGGGGAAGCACCAGGGGGTCTGTGGGGTTGATCCAATCACCTTCAGCCTTTGCTGCTAGCCCATTGCTCAGGCCAACACTGGTCTCAAATCATGAATGAGGACTCAGAAAATGGGCATTAGACAGCTGGTCGGATTTTCCTCCAAGGAGACATGCAACGTTAGAAATGTGTCATTGGAAGAGAATGACAAATAAATGGGCATCTCCAGCTGGCCTTGCATGTGGCTAACCTCAGTTTGATGCCAGGTACTCTATATGGTTCCCGAGCACCCTCAGGATCATCCCTGAGCACAGAGCCAGGAATAACCCTAAGCATCTCCAGGTGTTGCCCCCAGGCCCCCAAAGAGGAGACACTATCTTCTTTTTTTTTCTTTTTTGGGTCACACCTGACAATGTTCAGGAGTTACTCCTGGTAGTGCTCAGGGGACCATATGGGATGCTGGGGATCGAACCAGGGTCAGCCGCATGCAAGGCAAATGCCCTGCCTGCTGTGCTATCGCTCCAGCCCACAAGACACTATCTTCTTATATGGAAGTTCTTTGGATAGACCTGTGCCCCGAGGCGAGTTGGATGTGTCCATTGGCTCTTGGAGACTGGGTGTACAGGGGTGGAGAGCAGGTGCAGGATGGGGAGGGGCTTGCCTCAATATCTCCTGCTGCTGCTGAGTGATCAGTGGAGGAGCCTTTCCAAGGATCCTGATCAGAAGGTTCCGAGTATTCAAAAGGAGACCAGTCAGAAGGCAAACGATGGCCTAAGGCAGGGCTGGGTGCAAGGGAGAGCAGCAGGGAGGAAAGGAGGTGGCCAATGGGCCAAGTGGAGCGGGACCCCCTTAAACTCTCAGAAAGGAATTAAATGTCCAAGGAATTGGGCACCGGGACATGGACTGTGAAACAGATCTGGAACAAAACTCTAGACTCAAGCACTCACCCAACCAAGCACTTGTGGGCACTTGCCAGGCAAGACTGAGCCAAGTCAAAGTGTGCTGGCAGTCTGGTTGGGGACATGTCCAGGAAGCCATCACTGGGTACTGCAGGTTTATGGCTGATGAGAAGTGACATGAAGGAAGAACATAAGGCTACAAGTGAGAATGACCGCAAGACCCGACCTGAAGTTGGGGATGTGGGAAGGTCTTTCTGGGGAGAAGGCTCCAGCATGGGGGTCAAGGAATTAGCTATGAGGGAAAGGAGAACCCTGCCTGGAAGCAGCATCACAAGAACCAGGAAAACACTGGAGCTCGGGAGGCACTGAACAGGGCCTGCAGGGCTGAAAGTGGGCACTGAGGATGGTCCGAGTGTGACCTGTGATGGGCACGGTGGACAGGGCCAGGGCAAGCAGATCCTTCAGGTCATCTCAAGGGCACAGAACCCACAGGCTGTCTGGAAGATGCTGGCTTAAAGTTTGGATAAGGGAAAATCCAACAAAGGGTTTTCATCAGAGGGTGACTTGATCTAAATTCAATAGATCTGAACATTATGCTATAGAGTTCATCAAGAACGGAACATTCTGTCAGTTGAAAGATATGAAAAAGTGGTGCTTCTATTGTGCCAGACCCTGGGAAGTTGTCCACAAACTCCATTCCTCTTCCTCTGGGCACATGGTCAGGCTGTTAGGGGTCACCACGGGACAGTTCTAGTCAAAGGAACGAGGGAGGAAGTGGTTTAGGGTACTCCAGGTCTGGGACATGGAAAGTACCCCAAGACTTGCTCCTTCACTTGTTCCAATGAAATTCAAAATAATCTACCAGAAAAGTCAGATTAAGGAACAGGAGGAACAGTGGTCAGGAAGGGAGGTTCCATGAGTTACCAGAGGGACAGGCTGACCACTGAAGACAGAAATTTCACTTTTGTGTCTCCTCTCGGCTGACAGACTGAAAGAAAGGTTAGGACCCTCCTCACATGGACTGAGGCCTGGTTGTTCAGTGAGGGAACACTGTTGAGACAAAGTCAACAAGACCTCACAGCGATTACTAGAAGATCAAAGGAGCAAAACCCTACGGAATCTTTGAGTGAGAGTTAGAACAAAAATAACTGCTTGGATGTTCTGCCTCTCTCGATGGACAGATTAACCACCTCAGTATTGTAAGTCAGAACAATGGAAAATTTGAATCCTTTGAAGCTGCAAACTCACCCAGACATCCTGCTAGAATGTCTGTGTCGGATGACCATCCGGTCTGACGTAAGTGATGGCTCATTCCCTTTTTACGAAGGTCCACAGAAGCCACTCAGACTTGGAACTAAAGCTCTCACGGAGGAAAATATGTCAGAGCAATCAGGTTCACACTCTCACTTTAATTATCTAATGAACCTTTTAATTCGCTGGGGGCCTTACTAGAAGTCAGCACCAATAGCTACAAACATCCTTTTTGCTTAAGAGAGACATCACATTTGTCCGCACTCACCCATAAGATTCTGAGCCATCTTTGTTACGGCAGCCATTGTCATTTCTCTTAACAAACACACAACGTAAGCAAGAAAAGACAAAATAAAACTAGTATGTTCAGTGTGCCTTAAACTCACAGAAAATTGTTTTCTTTCTCCCACCAAATGGAAAGAGAATTCTCATTCTCCACTGGTGAATCTTGGGCAATGAGAGTCTCTGTCTCTTTCTTTTCTCCACTTTTTAATAGTTTCCTAAATTCATCCTCTGGCTACCCACAAAGGAGTGTGCCTTCATTTAATAACAGAAAAACTTCCTTAACAAACTCTTCTGAAAGAATGATACAAGGAGGCACTTTTTTTTAAACAAACAAAAATAGCAACATCATCACCAACAAAAACTACTCCCTCTTGGAATGGATGGATTTTTACTGACAGCCTAGAGTTTCCCTGAACAGGAGCCAGCGGTCCACAAGCATCAGCACATTTCCCATCCACTCAGACTAATGGAACGGGCAGTGGAGAGGGTGCAGGCGTGGACCGAGGTGCCACGCTGCCCTTTTCCATAAAGGGGCGCTGAGCAGGCCCTTCTCATCTCTGTTCTCAGGGGTCCCTGTGGAGGACTGGCAGAAATAACTCCCTCTGTTTCATGGTGGGGGGACAATCCCAGGCTCACGTGTTGGGCCAGGGCTCCACCTCTCAGCCACAGCCTTGAGCGACCTGGAACTGAAACTTTAAGTGTGTGTGATCCAAGATGTTAGTTTTTGTCAAGATTCTCCTTCACAGGTCCATCTTCAACATCCATGTGAAGGAGACGGACTACGTCGTATTATTAACTCCTTTTAGGGTATATGGAGGCCCAGGGGGATTGAAGATGTGCACAGGAGCTCTGGGATGTGGCTCAGCGGCAAAGTCCTTGCTTTGCTAAGGACATGTGGGAGACTAAGGACTCTAGCATGGGTCCCCATGGCAAGCGTTTTCTAGCAGCAAGACAACAAAAAAGTATGTGGCCTCCAATGCACCACTCGTGAGTGTTCAGTGACTCCAATAGGAAAAGGGATGGGAGTTTACACAAAAGGGGGGGGAGAGGGAGATTTGCCAAGGGTTAACTAACAGAGGGGGCAGTACAGCACCCCAGGAGGGGCTGACTTCAATATTGTGATTCTAACCACACAGCAAGGAGGATCTTGCAAGAGCCAATCAGTGACTAGAACTCGAGCTCTGCAGAGCTGAGAGCATGTCCCAAGTGGTATGGAGTGAGGGGAGGAAGTCGGGGATGGACCAATGGGGAGCAGGGGTAAGCAAACTGGGAGAAAGACAGTCACTAATTAGGGATATGTGGGCAAACGAACAAGGGGGGCGGCTCTTGGGCTGGGCTTCAGCTTTCTGTGTGGTTCCTGCCACATCCACAGTGCAAACACACCCACCAAGGCTGATTTCAAGCTTCCCATCATACCACAACTGACTTACCAATTCCTGACAATGTCACAACTGATGCTGAGTTTTCTGGGGCACTTGCTCCGGAGGCAGCCACAGGCCTCCCAGGAAGGTGGGGCAGGAGGGAAATAGAAAGGGGTGTGAGGGGAGGAGCCTGCCAGTATCCAGGTGCTAAGGGAGCTCAGGGCTGCAGGGTGGTGCCAGAGAGGTTTTGGAGCAGCTCCAAAAAGAGCTAAGCAGCGGAGCTTGCGCTGATTCTCTATGCTTGAGTCTTGGCTGCGAGAACACCTTCTCCACCGTGCTTAGAGTCACCAGGGCGGTGCATGCCCCCTCAGAGCTCAGCCACCAGCAGTGCAGCCAGTAGGAGTCTGAGGGAGAAAGGGAAGCAGAGGACAGGAAGGACAGACACCATCTTCTCATCCCATGGGGCCTTTCCTTGCACGGTCCTCTTTCCCGGGCGTCCAGGTCCCGGAAACGTCTTCCTCCCATTTTCCTAGCCCTCAGTGGGGACTGTTTCTTGCCAGCTGCTGATTATCTCTAAGTTGTCTCAGCATTTGTTCACGTCTGACAATTCTCATATCAAGTGCTCCTTCTGATAAGCCTACTTGGGGTGGCTTTTCTACCTGCGACCTCTTTTCTCTCTCTTCTCCTCTCCTTCTACCACACGGTCCCCTTGGGAACTCCGGTCATCCAGGCACGAGCTTTGTGTGCCCGGTCCGTTCAGCCTGGCCTCCATGCACACCTGGCCTTCCCTGGCCTCTGCACCCTGCCTCCCTGTCACGATTATCTGCTGGAATGGGCCTGGGGCTCTGACTGTCTGCACGTCTGGGAAGGAGCAGGAGGGCAACACTTTGGTTAAGCTGTATGATCCTGTGTGGAAGGCACCGGGTGCCCGAGTTTGGGGTGGGGTGGGGGCACGGGAGGAGGATCCCTCAGAAAAAGCTCTGAAGGATGAGAGGTGGGAGAAGGCAGTGACTGAGGGCATGGGCACGTGGGGGAGAGGGGGGGAAACCCCGGATCCACCTTGCTCGTCCTGCTGCAGGTTGGCCAAGATAGTTTCTGGGTACCACATGCTGTGTTTGATTATGCTCAACCAGAGGGAACCAAACTTAGCTGCTTTACTGCTCCTTTAGCAGGGAAAAAATATAAGCAACAACCCAAAAACCTCACCCAGTGCATCCTTGGAAATCTATCTTTTTTGGTTTGTTTGG
This sequence comes from Cryptotis parvus, assembly GCA_021461705.1. Lineage (NCBI taxonomy): Eukaryota > Metazoa > Chordata > Mammalia > Eulipotyphla > Soricidae > Cryptotis > Cryptotis parvus. Next base: position 216,521 of record JAJIBD010001578.1, read on the forward strand.
TTTGGGGCCACGCCTGGCTGTGCTCAGGGCTTATTCCTGGCCCTGTGCTCAAGGGTTACTCCTAGTGGCCCTGGGGGACCATATGTGTCAGCAAGGCCAGGGTACTGGCTATGTGGAAATCTATCTTCTTTAATAGAACAAACAGAATATGCCACCTAACGTTTCCCCACATTGGCCTAGTGCCCTCTGTGGGAAGCATCGTGGTGGACCTGCAGGAGTAGACAATTAAGCAAAATCCTTGTTTGTCCTTCCAGAAGCTCCATGCAGGAGCTGGAAATTAGCCACAAGGCAGTAGTAACTGCAAGGAACCTGTGGGGCCCAGAGGGTGCTGAGTTTCTGGAAGCCCCTGGTGTCAGTGCCTCTATCTCTAGCCTGGGGAGTCAGGGAAGAGGAGTGTGTTAGCCCAGGCCGACGGAACAGCATACAAAAAGACTGGAGGCAAGGGGCTCCCTTGGTTCTCTGGCTAACCAGAAGGAAGGGCAAGGTGCTTGGAGGTTTTTGTAAAAGGCAGAGAGGGTCGGTGGGACCAGTAAGGCAGGTGTCACATCAGGTAGGGCTTTGACTTCCAAGTCCAGATGGGGGCCACAGGAAGGCTGAAAAGCAGGAAGCCACAAGGGCACCATGACCCCCAAAAGAAGAAAATTCAGCACCTGCAACAATGTGGGTGGACCCGGAGCATGTGATACTAATAACAATAAGGCAGATAATAAAGACGAATACTGCAAGGTTGTTGGGTCCTGAGCAGCTAGCCTTAGGGTCCTGCATTTTCCCATAAGGGGCCTGGTACTTTCCTGTCATAAGGCCCTGGGGAGGCGGGGCGGGGGGCCAGAGGTGGGCCCCTGTTCTCAGGGCAGTGCAGCTTCTGGATGCTCAAGAGTTTATACCCACGTGAAAGACATCTGTGCTTATCCAATGGGAGACTGGCAGGCAAGTGATTGACATCTTAAAGGTGAGGCAGATAGTGCCTGGTCTTCTGACCACTGACCACAGTAATATGTAAATCAGTGGCTGTTACCTTGCACATGCTAAATAAGTGATTGTTCTTGTTGCGATGGCCCAGGATGCTACTTGATTTATACCCCTCCACCCAAAAATTGTATAAAAGGCTTAAACGGTGCTCAGTAAAATGAGAACTGCTATCCAGAACTCCCCGCTGCATCGGTGTCTTTCTTTCCTTTCTCAGCAGCGGGCAAGGCAGAAGCTTCTCCCAAGTCCATCCCTCGCCTTTTTTGCAGAGATGAAGTCTGGCAAGATCTAGGTCTTCCTCATTTGTGCTGGGGGCTGCTGGCCAGGACCCCCCAACACAAGGTATCACGTCTATATGGCATCAACAGCAAAGTCAGAGAAGCAGAGAAAAGAGCACTGATTGCTAGGGGCGGGAGAGGAAGAAAAGAGGAGAGACATGTGGGGCCAGGGATGTAGGTCGGTGATAGAGCACGTGCCTCACACGCAAGGCCCACAAAAACAGACAAAGCAAAAACCAACAAGATATTGGGGATCGGTTTCCAGTTATACGGAATGAGCTCCTGGAATGACGGGCAGATGGTGACCACAGGCTAGAGACTTGAAACTTGCTAAGACTATAGATCACAGTGTTCTCAGCACAAACAAGGGAGGGGAAAAAGGAAGGAAGGAAGGAAGGAAGGAAGGAAGGAAGGAAGGAAGGAAGGAGGAAGAAGAAGGAAGAAGGAAGAGAGAAAAAAGAAAAAAAGAAAAGGAAGAGGAAGGAAGGAAGAAGGAAGGAAGGAAGGAAGGAAGGAAGGAAGGAAGGAAGGAAGGAAGGAAGGAAGGAAGGAAGGAAGGAAGGAAAACTTGGCAGCTAATTGGAGAGTGAAAGAGCAGGTGGGCCTGGGTGTGAGGTCTATGAAGGGTGGAGGGGCCAGGGCCAACCTTCACTCGGGGTCCCTCCTCACCTGCCTGGCTGGGGGGGGGGTGAACAGCCTCAGCAGTAGGCTCCTCACCCAGATTTCTGGGGACGGCTGTGCCAAGGGGCTCTTGGGGCTTTAGAGCCATGTGTCCTGCAGCCTTGCCTGAGCTGTGGTCCCCACCCCGAGCATCCTTCCTCTTGGGTCAGTGCAGATGCAAGCATCCCTGCGATTAGAAACATTCAATGCTGCTTGACTGGATGTTCTATTATTGTTTAAATACATTAAATATATTTCCCACCAGGAAAGCCAAATTGCTGACCACTCAGCCCCAAAGCCAGGTCATTTGCAATCTGTTAAAGTCTCCCCTTTAAGCAGGGCGGGCTGGTGTGGTGGGGTTGGGGTACAAGCTAGGATGGGGCAGTGGTTCTGGAATGAGGCCAGGGGCGCCCAGTTGCAGGGGGTGGAGCAGGAGCAGAGAAAGATACAGATCAGAGGTAACAGGAAGCAGCAAGTCCAGGTGACTAGGGGCGGGTGAGTAAGGAAGGTACTGGGGGCTGAGAGGAAGTATCGGGGTTACATTACTCCCCCTGCATGTGACACTGCTTGCGGTCCCTCGCACACAGAGCCAGTAGTAAGCCCTGAGCACTGTCAGTGTGGGCCTCCAGCCTCCCCCATAATGAATAAGGAAAGCTGAGGGGCTGAGAGCACGCTGCTGGGGTTGGAGCCTTTTCCTTTGTCTTCTTTTGTGTTTTGGGCCACACCAGGAAGTGCTTAGAGGCTACTCCAAGCTCTGTGCAGAGGGGTCACCCCTGGGAGTGCTCAGGGGACCATGCAGTGCTGAGGGCCCCCCCTGCATGCCAAGCCTGGGCTCAGCCCACCAAGTTCTCTCTCTGACCTCTGGAGCCTTCTGTCCTAATCCTCACTCACTCAAGGGGTAGCTCCCTAATGCGGAAGCAGAAAAGTTGGTGTTATTTGGAAGCGAGCCCTCTTAAAGAAATTTAAGAATTTCTCTTAAAGAGGAAATGCTTTTTACCCAAGATAGAAACCAGTCAGTCTCCTGGGAGGAAGGAAGGAAGGAGTGAAGGAAGGAAGGAGGGAGGGAGGGAGGAAAGGAGGAAAGGATGAGGGTAAGGAAGGGGGAGGGAAGGAAGAAGGGAAGAAAAGAAAGTAGGAAGGGAAGGAGAGAGGAAGGGAAGGAAGAAAAGGATGGAGGGAAGAAAGGAAAGGATGGAGGGAAGGAAGGAAATGACGGAGGGAAGGAAGGAAAGGACAGAGGAAAGGAAGGAAAGGACGGAGGGAAGGAAGAAAAGAAGGAAGGAAAGAAGGACGGAGGGTGGGGCCGGAGGCGATAGCCCAGCGGGTAGGGCATTTGCCTTGCACGCGGCCGGCCTCTGCCGGCCTGGGTTCGATCCCCGGCATCCCATATGGTCCCCGAGCACCGCCAGGAGTGATTCCTGAGTGCAGAGCCAGGGAGAAGCCCCCTGCGCATCGCCGGGGTGTGACCCAAAAAAGCAAAAAAAAAAAAATAAGAAGGACGGAGGGGAAGGAAGGAAGGAAAGAAAGAAGGAAGGAAGAAAAAGAAGGAAGGAATGGGAAGGAAGGAAGGAGAAGGAAGGAAGGAAAGAAGGAAGGAAGGAAGGAAGGAAGGAAGGAAGGAAGGAAGGAAGGAAGGAAGGAAGGAAGGAAGGAAGGAAGGAAGGAAGGAAGGAAGGAAGGAAGGAAGGAAGGAAGGAAGGAAGGAAGGAAGGAAGGAAGGAAGGAAGGAAGGAAGGAAGGAAGGAAGGATGGGAGGAAGATAGGTCAGCATGCACCAGGCAAGAAGGGGCTGGGCCGGTGAGTGGAGGTTCCCTGCATGGGGAAATGATCTGTTTCCTGCAGAGAAGAACATCTGAGATTTGGGGACCCCTCTCACCCTGCCCAGGCTCCAGAGAGAAGTGGCCGTGAAGATACTAGCTCCAGAGAAAGTGCCGCCCAATTTCAAGTCACGCTCGGTGGCATTGTCTGCTGCCTCCCTCGTCCACTGCCTCGCCTCCCTGTGTGTCCTTGGAGACGGCTCCCTGTGTGTCCTTGGCACCATCCAGGCAGGGCTTGCATGTGGCTCCGTGGGGCCCAGAGCAGCGGGAAACAGGAGAGCCGGAAGCTTGCTCCAAACCTTGACAGGGGCTGCGAGTGTGTGGGTTCAGGGAAAGAAACATTCCTTGGGCTGGCCGTGGGCATCCCAAAACTAAGGAAAGGGAGTCCCTGACTACTTTCCCCTGACCACTCTCCTGGAACCCAAGCTCAACTGTAATTCAGTTTCTCCATCTGCAGAATGTTGGCATGTGTGGTACCTTTGCCAGGGTGCTATGTGTTAAAGCACAGGTGAATGGTGAGACACGGGCAAGGGGTGTGCCAGCTGCCTTGATCCTCCCTGCCCAACTGGTCTCCAGCTCTGAGGCCCGATGACACCCTCCTCCCCACTGGAACCAGCAGGCTGGGCTGGCGGGCAGGTGTCGCTGGCAGGGCTCAGGAGCACCCATTCTCCTGTTTGGCTCGGCTCCCCACAGAAAAACAGATGGCTTCATGTGGGGGCTGGAGACTATTCATTTGGCTTCATGGGCTGGGCTGAAAAATCTTCCATCCACTTAAAAAAAGAAAATCTTCCACGAATTCTCTCGGGAAGAAAAGAGACAGAAGTCAGCAGAGGGAGAAACAGAGGGAAGGGGAGGGAGCTGCCAGGGTGTCCACCTGGTGGTATTGGCTGGAGGGGAGCAGCAGAAACCAGAACAAAGGCTGCAAGATGCCAGGAAAAGATGGGGGAGCAAACACAGTGGGCGTCTGGAGCTGACTGAAGGCCTGGGGTGGAGCCTATCAATGCTGTTTTTATTCAGAGATCAGCCAGCCTGTGTAGACAGTCGCACTCTGGTGGGTCTCTCCTGCTAGTAATGAGACCCTAGGGAAGTCCCTTCCCAGCCAGTTGAGGCTGCCCGGCCACCAGCAGGGATAATGTGGTTGCTGGCGATGTGATCCCCAAGACTCAGTCGAATGGAGACGCTGCTGCCTCCGCTTGGCTCCCTTTATTGACCACTCGAGCTCGTGGAAATCGGCCACTATGGCCTGAGGTCACCCAGGCAGCCTCTGGAAAGCTCCATGTGGGGAAGAGCCGGGTCCTCCTGCCAATCCCCAGCACCAGTTTGCCACTCTGGGTGTGTGCCATCTTGGAAGCAAACCTTTCCAGCCCCTGTCAGCCTTAGGAATGCTACAGTTCTACAGATCTCTTGCCTATAATTACATGTCAAGAGCCCACAAACAGAACCTTCTCGTTAAGTTACTCAATTCCTAACTCAATGAAACTGTCTTTGACAATAAACGTTATTGCTGTTTTATCCTTTAACACCTTGGGATAACTCATCACGAAGCCCCAGGTAATAACACAAGGTTACAGGAGGAGAGAGGAACACATCCTAAATGGTTCAAACAGTGACCCTGGGGCTTCCAAAGTGCAGGGCACAGAGCAAAGTCAGAGCTCTGGAGGGGAGGGGGCACGGCTCTTTCTGGTATGATGCCTAAAGCAGAGATGAAAGGCTGTACCTGGAGCCCTCCTGCTCCTCCTCTTGGACTTCATCTCCTGCCTAGACTAACAGGTCAAATCTAACTAGAATCCCAGAGACAAAGAATCCTGGGCGATGTGGTCCAAATAGAGATTGGCATTGGACAGATAGTCCAGGGGTAGGTAAGTCTTGTGTTTGAGCAACCCCAGTTTGATGCCTGGCACTACATAAGTTCCTCTGAGCTCTGCCATGAGTGACCCCTGAGCACAGGGTCAAAACTAAGCTCTGCGTACTGCCAGGTGTAGCCCTCAAAACAAACACACAAGCAAGCAAACAAAAAAATGGAACGAAAGCCGAATAGGCTGTCCTTCCATGGCAGAAAGATGGGAGAGAAGTTTTGGAGGGAGCATGAGTACATTGCCTGGTTTGCTACACAGCCAAGAGTTGCACTAAAACACGATAATAGCAAATAGACTAGGCTTGTTCTTGACTTTAAGGAGATCTCTTTTGTAATGTATGGTGTCTTTTGGAAGAACAAGAATTTCTTTCCATGTTATGTGAGATTCTGTTTTTATTTATTAGTGTTGATCCTAACTATGCATGCTCTGAAAACATCAGAGGCCTCTTGATGAGAGGTGGTATGGCCGTAGACCAGAGGCCTCTTGAGAGCTGCTATCCACATCTACATGGTTTTTCTTTGCTCTAGGAGTGTGACAAGTTATTACATCATATGACAAAGCCTTAGCCAATCAGCACAGTCTGTTTTCTAGCGACAATGGATGTGCGCATGAAGCAATCCATCAATCACGGTGAAGGCAACTCACCGCCTGGGATTTTGTTGGTGCTGCTGGGGAAACGGGCTCCGTTTCCTCCACTGACTGCTAACAGGAATCAGAAGCAACTGTGCAGAGGCTGAGAATGGAACTGGGGCAGGGAAAAGCAGACCCAAAGATGGGGAGATGGAGAGATTCTGCCTGATGCCATAGCTCCTATGAAGAGCTGTTTTCTATTACCAGCGCCAGACGGCCCGAATGAGCTGCCTCCACACAGCTTTCAGAATCCCAGGGGCGTTGCTGGGGCAGGCCGTGCAGAGAGGAGAGATTCCATTTTCCAGAGGAAGACAGTGAGGTGGTGTGTCTCTGTCACCCTGAACACCAGCTCCTTTGACCACAGGAAACTCACCTTCCCATCTGAGGCTCCGAGGTGTGTTGTGTCACACACTGTGTGCCTTCAAGACTTCTGAGTCTCTCAGCACTACAACAACTCTGATACACCATCTTCCTGTCCTTTCAAGTTGCTTCCCTCTTTAGACACATGTGACATTCAGTAACCACTTTTTGTTTGTTTGTTTGGGGTCACAGCTAGCAGTGCTCAGGGCTCACTCTTGGGTCTGAGCTCAGGGATCACTCGCAGCAGGGCTTGGGGGACCCTATGTAGCGCTGGAGACTAGACCTGGGTCAGCCACATGCAAGGCAATTGCCCCCCCCCTGCAATTGTTTCAGGCCCCATGGTTGAGTATTTTTAGTATTTTAGGCATGAGGGCAAACCTGGCTCTGTTTCTCTAACATCCTGGTCCAAGGTTGGGGGGCTGCCATTCCAAGTTCTCCAGAATCTTCTTCAGACTTCTTCCGCAGCTGCTCCTTCCCTGCTTACCACCTGCCTCACACATTCTCACCTTTTTCCATCCCCATTCCAAGTGCTCTCACCTCCTTCTAGCCCCTTCCCAGTCACTTCCCCAGTGTGGGCTCCTCTGGTCCTTTCCTTCCCATTTTAAACATCACCCTGCCCTCCACCCCCTCCTGTTGGTATTTCCAACCCTCTGTCCCCTCCTCACATTCCCTTTCCGCCTTTTCCCCTTTCAGAAAACCCATTACTGAGTTCTCCCAACTATCAACCTGCTTATGTGTCTCTGGCTGCTGGATCCCCGCACTTCATAGGAGAAGGCTTTCTGCAAGGATCGACTTCTGAGTGGCTGCTCCATGCTCCCTAAGGGACAGGGGCCCATAGCAGGCTCTCCAAAGTCATTGGCTGGACGAGTAAATGATGGGGAAAGAGCCCTGAGCACGGCAGTGTGGGTGGGAAACCAATGTGCAGGCATGGGACAGTGGTCAGTCCCTCCTTTGTGTGGCGAGCAGCTTGCAAAGGAGAAAGAGCCAGAAACACGGGGACAGGCTGTGCTGTCAGGCTACATGCTGGGTGGGGGCAGCTTTCAAGAAGGAAAGACAAGCTCAGAGAGAAGCTCTTGAACATTCCAGAAGAGTAATGGGGTCCGTGAGTGAGACCATGAGAGGTAAAGGAGTGGCTGAGTGGGGAGAGTGGGAAAGTGGTTTGTGGGGCTCCATGGAGTCAGCCAGACATGGCGGGGGGGGTGCCAGGATGGGCTTGTCTGTGGGAACACAAGTGCCGAAGCCTGGCTCCCTCCTGTCCCTCCAGATGCTCCGTATTCTAGGGCTGTGGCAAATGTGGGCCCTCATGCCAACAAACCTTTCTTCTTTCACTGCTTCTGTTTCATGGGGCCTGAGAGATCTGAAAGTTCCTTCTGGGCACTCGCAGGCTTGGGCTGAGGTCCACTGACTGCCGAAGGGGTAAGGGGGTTTCTGATATGCCCCGATGCTGACTGTACTCTCCAAGGAGCCCAGATGCTTTGAGACATCTGCCTCCATCCCAATACTGTTGAGGGTGTCCAGGAACCCGAGGCTTCCCCTACCCCAGAGGTGAGCACCTGGCACTGTGTCCATGGAGACGTTCATATACGAGACAGCTGTCCATCAACTGAGGACATTAAACCCAGATGGCTGAAGCAGGGCTCACAGGGCAGTAGCTCGAATGACTAGACTTGGGCATGAACAGGTTTTCTCTTTGCTCATTGCAAAAAGCAGCCCACACATGTTGCGGGGACCCCCCTAAGCGACTGAAGGGGACTGACAGTGTTAAGGGGGATTAACTGCACCACAGAAGGCTTTACTGAAGATCCCGCATGCTTAATAGAATCTAGGCCACAGTTTTCTCACAGACTGTGGGGCCTGCAGATCCATATGGATGAATGGAGGGATGATGGATGGATACACACAGATACATACACACACAGATACACACAGACACTTCAGAATGTTGGCATTTATTATCCTTACATTTTGCAATGAGTCTACTAGAGTCACATTATCAATCAAAAGAGTAACCATCAACATCCAACGCCTCAACCCTCTAGAGATTATCAAGCTGGTCTTCTACCCTATGTCAGACCCATATTTGTTTCCCAGATACTGCATTTTAAGATAATCAGAGTCCATCTGAGAGAGAGAGAGAGAGAGAGAGAGAGAGAGAGAGAGAGAGAGAGAGATGGGAAGAGTATTAGCATAGGTCAAGGGCTCCCATGTGCCAGCCAGGGCTGTATGGGCTGATTCTCTTGACAATTTTTGGGAACAAATATTACAGATGCTACTTTTGTAGATGGAATCTGAGGCTGGGAGCATCCAGATGCAGTCACTTGGCTAGTAATGGCCAAGACTGGATTAAAGCCCAAGTCTTAAAAACAAAAAATTTTTTAAAAGACTCTTTAGTTTTGTCTTTTTTTTTTTACAAAGGATACATGAAGTAATACTTAGGGTAGAACATTTGCAAAAGAGAGTGAAGCAATGAGAAAGAATTTCCTTCACAGAAAATGGCTACTAACAGTTTAGATTCTTCTAATCTATACTATTTTTGTATTTTAATAAAAAAATGTGGATTTGCCACATAAACCTCTTTTGCAACCTGCCTTTGTTTTTCACTCAATAGATGACAATATTTTATTCCATTAGACATCATTCTCTCACAACTATTTATTATGGCGCCAGCAATTCTGCTACACCAACATTCAGTTAAACCCACGCACCACGCACTTAGCTTGCTTGCAGCTTTTGTTCTGCCCCTTTACGGCAGACTCTGCCGCCCAAAGTACAATCGTTTCTTGAGGAAAACTTTTTAGAAGTCTGTTGCTTTAAATCCTCAGAGACGTAAACAACCCTCCCATGGGCCCTTCTAGAGCCTGAACTCATGTATTTTCCTGGCTCCACATTTCTGGATTCCCCAGGCCCCACTTGTCCAGTCTTGTCCAATGGTCTGGATGGGAGGTCAAGGTCCCCTCCAGGCCCCCACAAGTTCTTCCAAAAGTTGAAACCACAGTGGCAATGCCCAGGAGGTCCTTTTACAGAATCTACGAACACTTTCTATTTAGAAAATGAAAAAGAGGGAACTAAGAGAAACCAGAGGTCAAGGTGCTTGCCTTGTATGCAGCTGACAACAAATCCATCTCTGGTACTGCATCCGGGTTCCTAACCTGCCAGAGGTCACTCCTGAGCACAGGGACAGACCCTGAGCCCTGCAGGAGGGGTCCCAGAGTCTCAAAAGATAAATAGGAACATGAATACAAAATGGCAAATTGTATACTGAATGCAATATATCCAAACATCACCATTGTATCTGTAAGCAATATAAAAAGCATGTGTGAGCTATTTCCTCATGATGCTGCTACTCTGTCTTTGGAATCCTGCGTCAGTTACATTGGGAGACCATGAGTGTTCCAAAAAGCTGGGAGCAGCCACACCGGGCAGAGGAGGGGCCCGATATGACTTCCTGGCAGGCAGGAACCAGTTACTGAAAGAGCCAATGTCCTCTTCCTCTGTCCCCAGCAAGAAGTGACTCTGCGGTGAATATCCGTGCCTCCCCCACCACCCCCAACACACATAACTACCCTGCAACGGCCCCTGCTGCAACGTTGAAAAGTGTCTTCCCTTTTTTTCTATTGTTTTGGGGTCACACTTGGCTGTTCTCAGGGCTTACTCCTGGCTCTGTGTTCAGGGATTGCTCCTGGCAGGGCTGGGGGGACCATATGGGGCATTGGGAATGGAGCCTGGGTCCACTGTGTACAAGGCAATGCCCTACCTGCTGTCCTCTTGCTTCAGCCTCTCAACATGTTTCTTTTCAAGGTCTCTATAACACACACACAAACACACACATGCACAAACACACACACAAACACATACATACACACACGGCATAATGATGGGTCTCCTTTTCACCTCCCCCAGGACTCTGCCTACTCAGTTGATAACAGTCAGGCATTTAATGGGCTAGAACTCAGGTCTTCAGTTGTGGGGAGAGGACAGGTAGTGACTGTCCCCCAGCTTGACTCCAGACTCCAGGTCTGAGAGTCTTGTGGGGTCAGAGCAGAGACTGAGCCCCATCAGGGTGTGCTGGTAGCTGTTGAACCAGTAGCTCTCAGAGGGGATGAGAATGAGAAGGGAGTGGCGGGACCTTGGCTAGAGGCTGTTGGGCAGGGACACCCCGAAGGAGGTCAAGACCATCCCTAAGGAGTTCAGGGATGTCCTCACAGAGGTCAGGGCTTCCCCTGAGGAGGTCAGGGCTGCCTCCGGGGGGGGTCAGGGCCGCTCACGAGGAGGTCAGGGATGCCCCCAGGAGGCCAGGCTCAAGGCCAAGCAAGCTTCTGAGGAGGATGAGGGTCTCCAGGGACAGAGGGATGGAGCTGTGGGGGGTTGGGAGGGTTGGCAATTGAGGTCACCCTGCCCTGCATGTAGGGATAACACCCGGGAGGTCCTGCCATGTTGTTGTGACCCTGTTGATGAACAGGCTGCCATGGGTTCTGGCTGTTAATGTAAGACTCCCTCTGCAAGGGCTGTGAACCCCCAAAGTTCAGATCAGATTTATATGGCATCATCATTTTCTACTTTTGGGGGTATTGAGGACTCCCAAGCAATGCCCAAGTGAGTCTGGAGGCCACTCCTGGCAACAACTGGTAAACCCTGAGGGGTGGATCAGTGTGGATATGATGCTGTTTGGGCCCTGGGGTTACTAGGGATTGAACTTGGACCTTGATGTGCAGGCCACACACTCAGCCCTTTGCGCTATCTCCTCCCTCCCACCTCCTGCTCTCAGCAAGTGTTTGCAGAGCTGCTGTCTGGAGCCTCGGCCTGAGTGGAGTTCTTTGCCACACAATTACAAGAGGGACAGCATCTCCCCATCCCTGGGCCCCGTGCCCATCGTTAGACTGTCCCCATATTCAGCAGGGCAGAAGGTGGCCACATAGCACATTTGCATACTGCGGTCATTGCTCTCAGTGTCCAAAGCTTGAGAACTATTCCCTCCAGAATGGGGAGGTCATCGCCCTAGGACACTCCCTCTTCTAGCATAACTGACCCCACACCCAGCCCTACTGACTGCTGGGGAGCTCTGCTGGCCCTCTGCTTCCCCCTGCTCCTCTGCCATGGCTGCCTTCAACATTCTGAGGTCTCATTTCCAACAATCTGTACTTTCCTCAGCACCAGGAAAGTTTCTTATTAAACCTCAGTTTACTTCCCCATTAGACATCTTCCTGTGGGGTCTCACTGAGCTTGGGGTACCAGATGCAACACGATCTGGTCTCCACCAACCTCTCTCTAACCCCTGTCCTTCTGGGGGCCACCTCAGACCCCTGACTCCAGCTATATGCACTGGCTTCCCTTCACTTTCTGAGCAGTGCAACGTGCCCTCACCAGGACCTCTGCACCCACTCTTCTCTTGCTGTCCTTGGGGTCCAGGGAGTTCCTGGACAGGCCTCAATCACCTCCTCAGGGAAAACAATCTTCACTGGTGCCTGCCTGGACTGAAGATTCCATTCAGCTTGCTTTGCTTGCTTCTCTTCCTTCCTTCCTTCCTTCCTTCCTTCCTTCCTTCCTTCCTTCCTTCCTTCCTTCCTTCCTTCCTTCCTTCCTTCCTTCCTTCCTTCCTTCCTTCCTTCCTTCCTTCCTTCCTTCCTTCCTTCCTTCCTTCCTTCCTTCCTTCCTTCCTTCCTTCCTTCTTTTCTTGAATCACCATGAGACAGACTATTACAAAGCTGTTTATGATTGGGTGTCAGTCACACAGTGTTCTAGCACCCATCCCTCCACCAGAAAGTCATTTTTCAACACCAATATGCCCCATTTCCCTCCCCCCCCCATAACCTGCCCTTACGGGGGCTTTCCTTCTCTCTCTGTCTTTCTCCTCTTGTGCATTGTAGTTTGCAATACAGACACTGGAAAGTTATCATGGATATTCCTTTACCTACTTCAACACTCAGTTCTAGCCCAGCATGACCATTTCGTCCCACTCTCACCCACCATCCAACTCTCATCCACTCTCCGTCCACCTTTCTCGCAGAGCTCCTGCAGTCACACCTAGGCTGGACTTCAGGTGGTTGTTAATTATTTTCTACTGACAACAGAAACCTCTGTCCTTGCTCAGTGTAGGAGCCATAGCGTCCTTCACCTGGTGCCCCTCCATCTTATAGGAGAAGTTAAACCATTGTGGAAGCAGTGACTGAGCTAGGGCAGCTGTCCCCGCTCTGTGTCTGAGTCAGCCTTGGGCCCATCACCAGGAACCACAATTCCATAGCACAGTGTTTTATTGGTTCTTGGACATATCATTACTGGGTTTTCCTCCCCGTAAAAAAAAATGAAAATTGAGAAAACCAAACAGCAAAAAAACTCCCAACAAACCAACACAACCAACAAAAACCCCACCCACAACACAGAGAAGCCAAGAAGGAAAACTCCACTAACCCACCAGAACACAACACCCCACACAGGAAAAAATTTAACCAACAACCCAAACACAAGGAGAAAACCCAGAAGAAGAATTCCTGGCCCTCCCCGACAACACACAAAAAACCTAGAAGACTCAGTCACCACAATCCCCGACAGACAACTCACCACCAAAAAGCCTGCCCCCCCCGGCCCCCACCCACCCCACCACCACCCCCCCCCCGACTTCCCTCCACCCACCACCCCACCCCGAGTCCACCGCCCCCCACCCCCCACGCCCGCCTGCCACCCCACCACACACACCACCCCCCCTCCCGGGCCCCCACCCACTCCCTTCACAACCCACCCAACCGCTACCCCAAAACACCACCCTCACCCCCCCCCCCCACCCCACCACCCAACCCACAAAACCACCACCCCCCCGCCCCCCCACCCCCCCCCCCCACCCCACACCACCACATACATACAACATTTATATTAGTCTTCCCTTGACCTAATATAATTTTTGAGCTCTTTATGTATCTGAGCGCAACAACCTTTGTTCTACACTGAACAGGACATAGGGAGATATTACTGGTGCCCGCTGCAATATGATTCGGACGATAGTAGTATAGTGAATGTAAAGACCTGATTTCTCATAGGATACAAGCAAAAAGAAAGAAGGTGGTGGGCAGATGGATGGCTCTCTCCTCTTTCTCCTGGACTCAGTCCAGCCCTTTTTGGTTTGCAATGCCCTTTCCTTATCTCATATCCTAGACACATGCTGAGTGACCTTGGTCATAGTCCTACATGGTGAAAGTTGAGTTTCCTGACTCGGCCATGCCTGCCACCACTGAGAGGAGGGGACGTCGTGCACACGAGCCGCCAACACTCCGGTGGCTGGAAGCTTCCTGCCTGGCCTAGCTCCCTCCACTGGCCACGGAAACCAAGCCGCTCTGGTGAAATAGTGCCACTGTTTTTTGCCTAGCGTTTCCCACAAACGGTTTCAGAATCCTTTCTGCAACTGCAACATCTCTCAGAGGAAGAAAACGAGTTTGTCACTGTAATCAAGTCTGTCACAGAGGACGTGTGATGATGTTCGAAAATGTAATCCTATGAATATCAGACTGACAGCTCGGAGACATCTTCAGGCTAAATCTGCTCAGAAGGGTCCTTAGCATTCAGGTGGGCGCTCACTTGGGCCAGAGCGATCCGTTTCAGTGCAGAAAAGGCGCTTCCTCAAAGAGCAGTCGGCGAGAGCACAGGTTTTAATGAGGCCCTGCCACTGCAGGGGGACTCGCGAGTGAGGATAAGGGCAGGAGAGAAATCTCACCCCCCCTATTTCCACAAGGCACGTGACAAGACGGGGCCTTACATCTGAAACTGTAGCCAATGCTTCAGAGATCCAGAGTCTACAGAAAAGGCTCAGGGCAGGCCAGGATGCTCCCTGCGGAAGCGTGTTCTGATGAGAAAGGGGCCGGCACATACGAACTGCCAAGGCTTGACTAAGCCAGCTTCAGTCCCTCCTTCTTTCCCCACCTACCATTTCGTCCACTCATTCATCTTGGTCTGTCCACCCACTGGCTCCTCTCACCAGCTATCTGCCCATTGATCTCTCCATCGATCACCTCCCCACTGCTGTCTCCAGCCAGCCATCACTAACTCACTCTCTCATCCATCCATCTGTCTTTCTTCCCAGCATCCTCCTCTCTCCCTCCATCACCCCAGCAGCGGTACCTAATTTCCATACACCCACCCACCTTTGGGCAGGTCCACCCACTCATCCAACCAGCCAGCCCAAAGCCGCCCGCTATTGAAGAGTTTGGGGCCGGGTGGTGATAGAGGTACCTGCGCTATCACTGGTCACTTACCATTCACTGAGACTCAAATACAGTCCAGGCCACAGGAGAGCGAGTGAGCAGCTGAGAACACAGAGGTGACTCTCAAGTAGGCCCCGCCCACCTGAAGGTGTGGCAGCATGTGACCATGCCATAGTTGTTAATCTGGTCCATTACCCAGGAGTCAGAACAGTGGGGCAGGGCTGGGTGTGACGGGAACTGCAGTCAAGGGTGCCCAGAGCTGTTTGGTGCCTGTCTGCTTAATGAACACCCACCCCGTGGCCAAACACCACTGTTGGTTATTAGACAAGCACAGACTGAGTGAAAGGGAATTAAATAAAGAGGCCATTATCCCTAGCACAGATCTCGCAGACTGCAGGCTGCTCTGGGAACATGCAAGGGGCCAGGAAAACTTATGCACAGCCTCTGGCATGTTTCTCTCTCCCTCCCCTTATTCTCTTATTCCTCCTCTCCCTCCCTTACTCCCTTACTCCCCTTTCCTGCCTTCCCTCTCCCCCTGTTTCTCTCCCTCTTCACCTTTGCTCTCTTTCTCTCCCTCCCTCTCTTTCTGTCCCTTCCTTGCTTTCCCTCCCTCACTCCTTTATTCCTCTCTTTCCCTCTCTCTCCCTCTTTCCCTCTCCCTCTCTTTCTCTTTTCTCTCCTCCTCCTCCTCCTTTCTCCCTTCTTTAGTCCTCTCTTACTTTTCCTCTCCTCCCTCGCTTTCTCTTCTTTTCTCTCTCCTTCTCTCTCTCCCACACTTTTTGTGATTCATTTCTTGTCCTTTTGAAAGGACGTCCACGTGCCTCTTGAGACAGAGCCAAGACAAGGCCAGAGGGAAGAGAGCAATCCCCAGCCTCTGCCACCACGCACCACCTCCAGGATTTCGGCAGCAACCACACACATCTGTGCTTCGCGTTACCAAATAGCTGCCTCTTTCCAAAAACCGAGAGGGAACCTGTCTGGCTGCCTTAAACGTGAGTGATGTTTCTGTGGTGCTCACTGCCACCAAACACAAATGTTTAGGAGAGAGCCGTGGGTCCCGGACCAGCTCCCATCCCGGGTCCTGATCTCACAGGGCAGGGCCTCTCTGCGACTGCCCCCAGCCTCCCTGCCAGGCTCCCCGTGGGGGCTTTGTCCTCTCTTGCGGAAAAACATACTTGCTAATTTTTAGATTAAAAAACAAGAACTCACATCATCTTCCGAGGACCCCATTTCAAAAATAGTAAAGGCAAGCATCATTTTAATATGAATTAAATAAATTTATATTTATAATATAATTTAATATAAATTAAAATGAGGGTTTTTGCTATTGGGAGTACGGGCTACATTTCTTCGGAAAAACAAGTGTGAAAGCCCGTGGAGCAGGCTGATGAATGGATGTAGCTAGTGTGTACGGAGGCCAACAAGCCTCTTACAAAGGGGCGTGGTGTGTGGGAATGTGCTTGGGAAAAGGGCATTGCCAAGATGGCCGGAACTGCAAGAGGGCACTGCTGGGTGTGAACTTAGGACAATGAAAAAGAAAACAGAGACTGCAACTGAGGCAGTCACATGCTCCTCCCCACCCCACCCCACCCCCCACAGTACAGGAGCTGGAGGGTCTCAGCACGTGCTTCTTGCTGGTGGCTCTGTGGGGTCCTGGCCCTGTCCCCATGCAGGTCCACAGGGGGTCCCAGTGCCTTCTTGGGACCCTCTGTGTTGAGCTGACCCGTCACCTACATTTCCTCCATCATTTCGGGAGGGTCCTCACTCCAGATCTTCCCATTCGGCCTAAGGTGTGTTTACAGGAAGCCCCAATCAGCCCCAGCCCCTTTCCACACATGGGAAACGGGTGCAGGGAGACAGTGTCGCTCCCACTTACCCGACTCGCAACTGAAGCTAAGACGGAGCTGCCTCAGGGGTCTGTACTCCCAGACACCTCACACTGCTGCCTCCTGTACCCCCACTCTCTCTTCTGGTGCGCTGATATGACTGCGTGGCCCAACTTGTCCAGGCCTGGTTTAAGCCAGGATTCTAGCAGGCCTGACAGGAGTAGAGAAAGGACATGGGGAAGGAGGGAAACAAGGGTGCTGTCAGCTGCTGGGGCACACGGGGGTGCTGGCACCCCTTAGAAGAGCACATCCTACCGGGCGCTCAAAGCTGTTCCGGGACCAATGCACAGCCTTAAAAGAGTGACTGACCACATGGTTGACCTTTTTACGGAGGGGGAGCCCACACGTGCAAGACAGGCTCTCTCCTGCTGAGTCACACCCCTGGCCCATGTGTGAGCTCCTTTAACATGTATGTTTGGAGAGGCTGGAGTGATAGCACAGCAGCGGGAGGGCATTTGTCTTGCACAGGGCAGACCCAGGTTCTATCTCCGGCATCCCATATGGTCCCTCAAGTACTGCCAGGAGTAATTCCTGAGTGCAGAGCCAGGAGTAACCCCTGAGCATCGCCGGGTGTAACCCCCCCCCAAAAAAAAAAAAGCAAAAAAATAAAAATGTATGTTTGGAAACAAGGCCAGGGAGTAGAAGGTTCTGAATAATGCAAACCTTTGCCTCTGGGTTTCAGAGCTGAGAATGCCAAGTCAGGGAATTGGGAGGGGGCGACCGGGTAGGCTAGAGGTGACAGAAGGAAGTGTTGGGGGGTCTTGGGTACTTGGTGGCAGAGAGGTGAAGTAACTATTCACTGAAACCACAAACATTAACGCTATTATAAACTTGTCACTCAAACTATATTAATTTTAAAAAAGAGCTTGGGGATAGGTAGGAGCCTTAGGGTATGGGTGGGGACACGCTGACACTGGCTTAGGGCACTAGATACCTAAACCTCTATTAATAACAGTCTTACACATCCCAGGGTCTGAATGAAAACTAGGAAATAAACAGCAGGTCTGAGAGTGGGACCTGCCCCTGGAAGGTGGGGATATGGTCAGGCAGAGTTGGTTTCAGCTTTGAGTTTCTCAGACTGGTTCTCTCACCCCACCCCACCCCAAGGGATGGATGGATGAATGGATAATGGCCACGAGCCAGAGGTCCAAGTCAGACTCCCTGTCTCCAGAGCCCTGCGACCTGGAGTAAGTGACTGACCCTCTCAGCAGGGCTCCCTGCTCTGTGAGGACAGTGAATCTCTACTCTGTGTGTGTGTTTGTGTGTGTGTGTGTGTTTGTGTGTGTGTGTGTGTGTGTGTGTGGTCTGTTGTCAGGGAACACCACACTGTGCCTGCTTTCGGTCTATGGTTCCATGGACTTAAAGCTGGGGCACTGATAAGGTTGTTTCCTGGGGCAGACAGTGTCTGTGAGTGTGTTCACTCACCCAATTGTTGTCAGCCTCCACCCAATCTCCATCCTCCACAGGGTTCTCCTTGGGTGCAAGCCTGTCTCTACACAACTCGCTTCTTGTAATGATGCTGTTTGTTGCAATGGCACTGGTTATATGGGATTACTCCAGCCTAGCAAGCCCTGACCTCAACGAACCACACAGGTCATAGCCCCCAGATAAGGTCATACCCGAGCTTCGTTTTTGTCAGGAATTCAAATATGGAGTATGGCGGGACGGCACAACTCAATCCACCACGGGTTTCTTAAGTGAATACATGAAGCACACGATGTCAGGGGCTGAAGGATTTGGCACAGCACACTGACACCCAGGACACACGCCCTCCCAGTCTGGCCCCATAGCCACCGGCTCCTCTCTGCTTCTCTCGGGGCCCCGGGCAGAGCCGGCGCCCAGACTTCTGCTGATGCGTTCATGGAATGATCCACTCCCCCACTCTGTTTTGCAGAAGGAAACAGCTATTTTCCCCCTGACTCGAGGAAGTCAAACCTGCAAGTGTTCCATGGCTCAGCATCAATTCAAACAAATTACTCAGCCACATTATTTTGATCTTTTGGATTCATCTGACAGCGGGAGTAGGTCTCTTCTGGCGCTGTACATTGTCTGCAGCTACTGGTGACTGGGTTTCGGTGAACAGTGTGTGTGTGCATGCGTACGCGCGTGCGTGTGTGCGTACGTGTGTGTGTGTTGGATTCATCCAATAATGGGAGTAGGTCTCTTCTTGCGCTGTACATTGTCTGCAGCTACTGGTGACTGGGTTTCAGTGAACTCTGTGTGTGTGTGTGTGTGTGTGTGTGTGTGATTTATCCAATAGTGGGAGTAGGTCTCTTTTTTGTGCTGTATATTGTCTGCAGCTCCTGGTGACTAGGTTTTGGTGAACATGTGTGTGTGTGTGTGTGTGTGTATGTTTGTGTGTGTGTGTGTTGGGGTGGGCAGCCAGGAAGCACCCCAGAACCCAGAACGGGAGACTCATGGACGAAGACTCAGAAGACCAAGCAAGGACTAGCTCTGAACACGGCAAGAAGGCACTGAGACCTGTCCCTTGACCACTCTTCAATCCAAACTACTTGCTGGGATTCTGATCTCCAAGATCCTTCCATCAACAAGATGTGGCTTTTCTGAACTGAGAACAAGAATCTGACAACTTCTCAGGGGTTCTCATATAATCACAGGCCCTGTCAAGAGGTTCATAGGCTCACTGACCAGTGGAAGAGGCAGATGGACACAGCAATAGCCCAGTGCAGAGGGGGGACAGAATGTCCCCACCATCAACACAGAGGACATTTCTGCTCTCTCTCCCACATGCCTCACACAGTTGCTTGGACTTGCATTTGTGGTGAACCAAGCCTTCTACCCTCCTCCACCTTCCTGGCACTGCTATGGTTTTCTGTGCGGGCTGGCTGAGCCCACACAATATGGGTTAGGAACAAGGTCCTGGAGTCAGCCAGGCTGGGCGAACTCCCTCCTTGATGATAGCTCTGCTAATCATCTCTCTGCTCAGCCCAATCTCCTTAATCTCTGATGTGATCATTCATGACTGACATAAGTTATTCCTTCTTGATATTTATCAGGTAGCTATTATGTCCCCAGAGCCTGGTTCCACATCTTGAGATGACAGCAGATGAAAGAAAGGAAAGTAGTTAGGAGGACCTCCGACGGGGGACCAATAAGTGCCGGGAAGAAGGCAGGGGGTGAACTGAATTTTTCAACAGGTGTGCGGAGAGGTGACGTAGGGAGGGAGAACGCAGCACCCCAGGCTCTTGGAGGTGGCCCCTCCCAACAGGAGCTTCACCTGGAGCGCCACATCCAACAATGTGTGCGGGCGCACTGGGAGCTGCCTGGGGTACAGCCGGGCTCATCATTTGAGGACTATTATTAGCATTACGTTAATAAATGTAATTGCTTCACGGAACGGAGGAGGTAGAGACTACAAATGCGCTCTGTACACAGGGCAGCCACACATCAAGGATTAGCATTATTAGAGTTGTTGCTTATTACTAGCAATTACTTCTAAGAAATGGTTCTAACAGTCTCAAGTCACAGAAGGCCTGTCAGCAGCTCCTCTTCCTCAGGTCCGGGACTAGAGGCTCAGAAAGATGCTGATGGGGCATTAGAGAATGGGGCTGGGGGGTGCCTTTCTCTCCTGCATCAGGAAGGAGGCAGCAAGAGACCCATCCCTTCTATATCACAGCACACACCTACCAACACTCACACACACACACACCTACATAACACACATACACACAGTATGCACGACCTTCCACCTCCCAACATACATACACACTCCCCCACACTCACACATGTCTCAACACATACATCAACTCTCTCTTTCTCAAACACACACACACACACACACACACACACACACACACACTCGGAGTGGAAAGTCTCTTAACCTGGGTAAACACCAGTGTCCTCACAGCAAGAATCTGGGAATCACTGTTAGATTCAAGGACCATAGATGCTGTGAATGTTGTCTGCTTCTACTAGCCTCTGGGTGGGGAAGGTCTTTGAAGTGGCTGATCCTGGGGAGATAGCAGAGAGAGACACGTGCACACTCAACCCAAGAAGTTCACTCAAGGTTACCTGTACTAAAATTCTAGCATGTATAAAGCTCAAGGTGAAGGACCATGGGGACCCCAGGTCTGGGAAGCAGGAGCCCCTGCAAATCTGAGTGCTGTGGAGTTGCAGGAGGGGACACGTGGCATTCCCAAAGGGCTGACCCTGGTGGGCAACAGTACAGAGAGCAGGAGAGAGAACCGGGCAGGGGTGGTGCCATGGAGGCCTGCGGCTGGACGCAATGCTCTGACAGAATTCAGCTCCAGTGAAAGATCCCTCTGAAAATGCTTGAATGTCTCATAAAGAAACATGTTTGGGCATGGGGGGCCCAGAAACACAGTCCAGCACCAGGCCGAGCCTCTGTGTGATTTGTGAAGGCTGTGTTCTCAGGAGACAAAGGGAAGAGCTACGAGTTCTCTGGCACCATTTCCGGTGAGGCTAGCCGCAGCCTGATCCAGGGAGGCTTTAGGGGCAGGGATCACACTGCTGTGAGTCTCTGAACATGGGGTGAAAGCATAGGCGCCTCCAGACCAGGGCTCCCAGTGGGCCAACAAGCGAAACACGAGCAGTGCAGAAAAGGTTGGGACAAACCTCATCAACCCCAACCGCATCGCAGCTATGTGGTGCAGTAGGATTGGCATAGCAGCTTCTGTAGGTCATGCTGAGTGGGGACTCTTGGGACACTGGAAACAGACAGAGGCGGCGGGGGCTCCTTCTTCCAGGACAACCAAAGCTCCTGCAACAGTGGCAGCAGCCAATGGAGAGGTTCTTCCTTTCTCGTCTTGTTTTTGTTTTGTTTGCTTTGGGGCCACACCTGGAGGTACCTAGGGCTTATTCCTGGCTATGCTCTCAGGAATTACTTTTGGCAGGCTCGGGGGCCATATGGGATGCTGGGGATCAAGTCTGGGTTGACTGCATGCAAGGCAAACACCTTACCCACTGTACTATGGCTCTGGTCCCCTTTTCCTTCTGATATTAAAGCACCACCACCTGCAAACATATCGACAGACTGCAGAGAGAGTTAAGTGAAATTCTCCATGTGAAACAGACCAGCACACAGTCAGCAGAGAATGAGCACTGCATTTGCTTTTTGCTCGATTGGACTCGCATCAACAATGTTCTTTGAAAGGCCACCTCCAGAATAGCAGAAGTAATAAGAAAAGCAATAACGATGCAGCTAATATGTGCTAAATACCGTCACTATTTATCATCATCAAGCAGTGAGGCAGGTTCTAGTTGTCTCCATTGATGAGGAAACTGAGGCACTACCACATAGCTACGATGCCGGAGAGATCATCTGCCTGTGGTCCCAGGGCTCTAAGCAATGGGTTTTGGCTCTCATTCAAATGCACAAGATGAGAGCCTACTACTGAGAGCATACCATCTGCATGGCAGAGCCTGGCAAGCTACCCGGTCGTATTTGATATGCCAAAAACCAGTAACAAATATAGACCTCATTCCCATGACCTGAAGGAATGGTCTGAGGCTCTTTGTGTTCCTGGAGAAAGCAGATGCCTTTGGGCTACACTAGCATGTGACAAGACGTATGGAGATGTTACTGGTGCCAGCTGGAGTAAATCGGTGAACAATGGGAAGACAAGTGATACAAGTTCTAGTTGACCGCTGCCAGGTCCCAGACAAGGGCATACTCTGTCCTAGCTCCTAGGTGGGTCAGTGCACCAGAGACTGAAGGGTGAGAGGTCAGGTTCCTCTGAAGCCCTGGTCAGTCCTGATGTTCATTTGTGCAGATGTGATCCACTGCACCTGACTGGGAGGAGGTGGGGACCACTGGGTGCAGACCAATGGGGTTTAGAGGGAAGTTCTCAAGGGGCTTATTGCATACGATAGACACCATTCAGGGAAGGCTCAAGAAAGGGTCCTGAGAGCAGGGAAATGTGAGTGGGGCTGGGAGCTGGCATGAGATCACAGGGCAAGCTCCACCGGCCCATGAGTGGGCACATCACAAACTGGGATTGCCACTGAACTTCTGGAAGGTTCTCTCGGGCTCATCACCTTGAGAACAGAGTTTTAATAACAAGCGGTGGAATCATGATAGGACAGAGGATGGAGTCAGCAGTGGTAGGAGGGATCAGATCCTGGGAGAGCCCTTATCAGTGTCTGGATGTGCTTCCCACTGCTCTATTTCTTGTCTCCCTCAAATCCAACCAAAAGCCATTCCATAGGCATAGGCCAAAGATGATACACCACGAGGAACTGGAGTGGCTGGGGGGGCAGCTTGAAGGCTCGCTGCTGTAACCCTGGACGTCAGGCAGGCAGGATAGAGGAGCAAAACATGCCAACCTTGCACATGCATGTCCACATGTGTGTGTCAGGTTAAGACACAATTGCACAACTCACAGGGACCAGAGAATAGTATAGCAAGTTGGATGCATGCCTTGCACAGGCTCAATCCCTGGCACCACATATGGTCTCTTAAACCTTGCCAGGAGTGATGAGCCAAGAGTAAGCCCAGAGCACCGCTGGGTGTGTCCCCCAAAATAAAACAAATAAACAATTGCACAATTCACAGCAGGATAAGGTGGGAGCAATAAATGGGGCTTGGGACCAA
This sequence comes from Cryptotis parvus, assembly GCA_021461705.1. NCBI lineage: Eukaryota > Metazoa > Chordata > Mammalia > Eulipotyphla > Soricidae > Cryptotis > Cryptotis parvus. The sequence goes on from JAJIBD010001578.1 coordinate 239,734, forward strand.
CTGGGTCTTATCCCTGGGACAAAGGACTCATGGTTTCTCCTTCCTATCTGATGCCACATACCTGGACTATGTGGAATTTCACTCCCTTCCCCTCCAATGCCATTGATGTGATGTGGACTTGTCAGCACACACAGGGGCAGGGAAGACAAGAGGCGCCGCGAGGTGATTTTTTAAAAAGAAACCTTCAGTGAAACAAATCAATAAGCCACAAGCCACCCTCAGCAGTGCATCTCGCCACCGCCAAGAATTCCTTGGAAGAGATGCCCTCAGGGGATGTGGTGTACCTCGACCCACAGCGGGCCTCCCCATGGCTGCTCTACTGAGAAGTATCATGAGAGGAGAGAGTTAAATATATATATGTTCGATATGCCAAAAACAGTACCTATATATATATATATATATATATATATATATATATATATATATATATATATATATATATTATGATACCAATATCCAAGGTCAGGCGAAACATGGATCAGGAGGTCTTGTCAAAGGTGGAAATTATCACAAACATGTGGGAGTCAAAGGTTAGGTAAGACAAAGAATGGAACAGAGCGCTAATAATTGTCAAGAGTACTAATACCAACCTAGAGCTGAGCATTAAATACAGGCAAAAAGATACACATGACAACTTCTAAATCTATGTATTGTAATCCACAATGTGTAAGGGAAGGAAGAGAGAAAGAGAGAAAGAGAAAGAGATAAAGAACCTTACATAGAGGAAGGCTAGGGGAGGGGGAGGGGGAGGAAATCGGGGACATTGGTGGTGGGAAATGGGCACTGGTGGAGGGATAGGGGCTGGAACATTGTATGACCGAAACCCATATATGAGCATCTTATGAACATCTTTGTAATTGTATATCTCACAGTGGTATATAATAAAATATTTTTTAAAAAAGAACAGGCTCTATTATTGTATTTTTTGGAGACACTCACGGTCCCTTCTGCGCCATTAGGCCACCTGTGGTGTGCCCACAGGGACTGAGAGGCAACCACAGGAAATGGTTTAGCAAGAAGGAGCCCTCTCCTCACCATCAAAGCGATTTCAATTTCTCCATGGTAGATGCTCTAGGGAGGCGCATCACCCACACCTGCCAACCTGGGATCTATAAGTGTCTTTGGTAAGTTCCTGGGCAATGGTTCGGTGTGATGCTTCCATTACAGGTCACAGTGGGGCTTTACTGGCCTCTGTCACAGGCACTCAAACTAAACTAGTGTCATTTGAAAGGACAAGTCAGAGCTGGGGAGCTGGCATGGAAGAAGGGCACGTGCCTTGCGTGCTGCTTCAGGATCTCGACCCTGGTTCCACTCCTGGCACCACCCATGCTCCCCTGAGCACTGCCAGGGCTCATTCCTGAGCACAGAGCCAGGAGTAGCCCCTGAGCACCGCTGGGTGTGTCCTCAAACAAAATGAAAACACACAAAATAAAGGACAAATCAGGAAAAAATATGTCCCCTTGGGGACTACCCTCCTTGCTTCAGCCTGAGACATACCCAAAGGATTTTCTGCCCATTTGCCATCTGGGATGTCACCATGGTTTTTAGGGTCAGGAAACGGGGACTTTAGAGTGACCCCCTGAGACAACAAAGACTTTTATTCTTCCCCACATGTGTAGAGCAGTTAGGAAGAGCACTTTGTTGGTGGGTGATAGTAGAGCATTTTTGATAGAGTCTGACAGCAAGAATCTCAAAGCCAGAGTTCATGGTGATGGGTGCTGGAGGAAGGGGGAGTCTGGTGTAGCAAGCCCCCCCCACCCCCCATCCATCCATCCAAAGATCCTGGCTGGGATGAGAATCCACTTTGCCTGGCACTGACTGACCCCATATGCAATTTTTCTCACTGAACTGCCAGAAAAGTTAGGGAGAGCTTCCTGGTCTTTGTTCCCCAAAGGAGATGGTGTCTCCCCCCTCTGCAGGTCTTGTAGACCTTGGAGGTTCTCTCACATGCTCCTCTACTTGCCCATATGCCCCCACTGGGTCAGGGTGGGGGGCTCTTAAAGGAGGATCAGGTGCTTTGACTCCTGAGGGGCCCAGACCCCCGACACAAGAGCTGCTAAAGAAGTGGATGAAGGCAGGAACAAATATTTCCCTGGTGGACAAGCCGAAAATGAGTGGGTGAGTGTGTGAGTGTGTGTGTGTGTGAGTGAGTGTGATGTGTGTGTGTGTGTGTGCATACACTACCACTAGAACCCTAACAACTTTCAACAGTCACTGCTTGAGTATCGCCCAGAATGCCTGGTACTGATGTGAACTCCTCAACCCTATCTCAAAGTCACTGAATCAGAAGTTTGGGGGTAAGACTAAGACACCTGAATGTTTAATCAAGCTCCCTGGGAGAGTCTCACTCACAGCAAAGTTTAAGAGTCATTGTCTTCAGGGCCAAAGAGACAGTATAGCAGCCTGGATGCTTCCCTCGCACGTAGGCAACCTGAGTTTGATCCCTGGCACTCCAGACGGTCCCCTCCAGCAGTGACCCCCTGAGCACAGAGCCAGGAATAAGCTTCTGGGTGTGAACCCTCAAACCCAAGCAAGTTAAACAAAAGAGAGAGAGAGAGAGAGAAATCACTGCCCTAGATTCATGGTGGGTGCCGGGATTCTCAGAAGACTGAGCTCATGAGACCTAAACAGACAACACTAGCCTGGGGCCGATCCTGTGCTGGCAGAAAAGGGGTTCCAGACGGAGAAGTAGACTGACACTGGTGGGCCCCAGAAAGGAGCATGTTTGGGGGCTGAAAAGCAGACACAGACATTGAGAGAGTCAGAGGTGGGCAGGATGCCTTGGCCACTAGGGTGCAGGTGGCCACAGAGAATTCCGTTTGTGGGTGTCTCCTGAGAGGCACCTTGGGAGGAAGAGCGCCTGAGAAGCAAGAACAGAGCAGGGGCCAAGGTCAGGCAGGTGCCTGGGGCGGCCTACAGGGAAGAAATCTCCCTCCACAGAGCAGCGCCCAGTCCTGAGTGCGCGTCCTGAATCAATTGAAATTGAGTCCCGGATATAATTAATTTAATGTGTTTAAACGATTTTCTGTATAGTAAACATGCTGAATGAGGGTGACCTAGAATAAAGTGTCTGCCTGAGAGTAGAAAAATGGATACCGTGTGTGCAGTCTAATGAAAACCCTCAGCAAAGAGAAAATGCTGTCATTTGTCTCCGTCTCCTGTGTGCCTTTCCTCGCCGGCTCACTGGGGATGGCTGCGCGTGGCCTTGTGGCCTCTCTGGATCACGGAGACACTTTTAATTTGGTCAGGACCTGTCCTTTTCCTCCTCTGATCAGAAGACAGATTTCATGAAACCTGTCTAGAGCCCGGAGACAAGCATGTGACAGGGGTAAGGAGGGAAGGGGAAAGTGAAGAATGGCTTCCCGCGGCTAATCTGCTTCTCAGCTAAAGGGAGAGGCTTTGCCCAAAGAGAAAGAAGAAGGCTCTAGGCAACGGGGTGCGGGGGCACAGCCTGTGAGAGCTGGGGTTCTGCTTCTGCTGTCTGTGACCTGAAAAATTCCTCCCCAGACCCCAGACTCCCACGTGCAGTGAGGGGGTTAAAGCCGAGGATCCTTAGGGACACGTCAACTGCTGCCAGTTGCTGAATCATGAGTCACAAACTGAAGCAGGCATAAATATGTGTCAAGGAACTTCCCATTAAAAAGAAACTCATCTTGGAGCTGCGTCGGGCCTTTCAGGCAGTCGTAGCTAATTGCCCATCAAGTGGGGATTATGTATTATTGGGCTCCGATGAAAGGGAACACTTAGAGGTAGTTCTAAATGACCTCCAGCTCAGAGGTATCAGGCAGGCAGGCAGAATGCCGAGATCTAGGGTTTGGGGCATGGCAGAAGCTGCCCAGACTCGGAGGCTCTCGATGCTGGCCTGTCAATGCAGGAGACATGAAGGACTTCGGAGTAATGGGCCCAGTTCTAAAGGCTGGTGGGCAGAGATCAACACTCTCCTTCTGAGGCCGAGAACCCCACAGGCCTCACTCACCCTGTTCTGCTGAAGTTCTTTCTCTTCCTTTGGGGCAAAACTTAGTGCTCAAACTGGACAGTAATTCTGAGGGAGGGTCTCAGGGATGTGGGAAGAGGGGCTGAACATGCAGAGCTTTGGGTCCCTTCTCTGCCCACTAGAAGCTTCTCATTGTTCTGTACTTACAGAGGGCACCCTGTGAGCTTTTCCAACAGAGGGGCTGAAGAGGAAACAATAATCATATTTTTAAATTCCCAGATGACGGCTGTGGAAATGTCTGACTCTGAAGCCTGGCTCAGCTAGGCAGTCTCTGCCCATCAATAGACACTTACAGTGAGGTGTTGACCTCCCCTCCATGGTGATAGCCCAAACTGGGACCTTTAGTTCCTGAGCTGTTCTAGTAGAGGGATTTAACGAGGAATGCTCCAGCTCTCCATTTCTAACATGCATCAGAATCACCTGGAGCACTTCTGAAACCCAGAGTCTCAGATCCTGTGGGTCTGGTTGGGGGATGGTGGTGGGATTGAGAACCTGCATTTCTGACTATTTTCCAGGGATCCCTGGAGCTGCTGGTACAGGCCCACTTTGAGAATCATTAGCCTCTAATGATAAAGGCCGATGTCCTCACAGTGTCCCTTAGAACAGAGACCCAATGTATTCTTGCTGCTTCATCAGCCTAGTCTCCTATTCTCCTACTCTCCTACTTTCCAAAATTCCCAGCACAGTCAGCAACTTCCACACATCTCTGTGCTTTCATCCCTTGGCCCTTCTGTGAGTCTAAATCACAGCTTGGCATCTCTTCAACAAATGGCGCAGAGAAAAACAGACAGCCACACACAAGGGAACGAAATGTGTTCATGCTCTGTCTCCATGCACAAAAATAATCAAACCTCAAGCCATAAACCACACAGAGACAGACACAGTGATGCCTTTAATGACACCAACCTTAGGAACTTAGGATCCAAACACCCAGGGGCATGAAAACAAAGATAAGTAACTGGGACTCCACCAGATTACAACAATTTTTCTGCACCATGAAAGAAAATATTAGTAGAATGAAGACAAACTGAACAAGAAGAGATACTTGCATATCATACATCCCATCAGGATCTTAACAGTCAGGGTAGATCAAGAATGCATACAACACAAGGCTCAAACAATCCAACCAAAAAATATTGGGCAGAAGATCTGAAGGTGCTTCTCCAAAAAGGATATACAGATGGCTAACTGGAATATGGAAGACATCATTTAATTATTCAGAAAATACACATGAAAGAGACGCCATGTCATGTCTGCGAGAATGGTGTACATCAGAAAAAACTAGTAACTACAAGTGTTGGTGAGGATGTGGAGGGAAGGAACAGGCAGAGATTGATGGGAATGTAAATGTCAATTGGTGTGACCATTTTGGAAAGTGTGGAAGTTCCTCAAAACATTTTCTCTAGAAATATCACATGATCCAGCAATTCCACATGGGAACAGTGATAAAAAGTATATGAAATCATTAACTCAAAGAGATAAATATTCTGGGATATTAACTGTAGCACTAAGAGCTAGGTCTGAAATAGCCAAAGAGCTCATTGACAGGCCTATAAAACTGTGGTGTACATGTACAAAGCACAGTACAGCAACACTGTTCAACCACAGAAATGAAACTTTGACATTCACAGAAGCTGCACAGGTCTGGTCCATCAGACCAAGTATGCGTGTGAGAGCACACACAGAGGAATGAGAACATTTGAGAAAGTCTTCCATCAATGAATCTAATCTAGTCCTCCTCATACCCCAAGACAAACCATCTCCACAAAGGACTTTTAAAAAAAGAACACACTATCTTACTAATTCAACATATTTCAACGTGAGTTTTCCATATTTCCTGGGAGCAAAGTCAACAACAATCGCATCACACATACAAAGATAACCACCACATCTGCCTACTATCAGAAGGTTGTGTGCTGTAGCAATGAAGAGCTATACTCAGGTTGAAATTCCTGTGAACCTGAATGGAACAGCTTTAGTATTCCAATAGTGCTGCAGGCGCCTCACCTTTCCTGAGGATGTCATTAGAAGATAGAAGAAAAAGATGATCGCTGATGGCTGTTGAATGCCTACTATGTGCTTGATATTGAATGCACATTATTGAGTCCAATCTAAATAAAGTGCCCACCAGAATGCCTAACACACAGTAAATACCCATCTGCCAGTCATCCATAGCATGGTGGCTTTTCCAAACTTCTACACCAGACATGTATTGTTGTCCCATTTCCAGGAGGGAAATTTGAGACTTAAGAGCAAGTTAGCTGCTCAGTGGAATTAGTAATTTTTAAAGTTAGATTTTCTAGCTATCTGACAAAGCAGATACCCACTTGGAGGATAAGAACTCTGTGGTGTAGAGAATGGAGGGACAGGAACCGGACTTTGGGTCCAGACCCCCACTAGCCTACTCACCCCACCAGCTGGTGAATTGCCCTGTTCTGTGTCCAGTCGGCTCCCAAGCTCTTACTTAGCTGGGAACCATGAGAAGCATTTTCTTTTAGCGCACCAGAGAGTTCCCTGGCCCTGGCCCTGATTTCAGCAGCCCTGCAACCTTGAGGCCTACGAGAAGTGTTTTCAATGACCCAAGAGAACAGGCAAAGACTCAAAGGGTATGTGACGTGGTTCCTCTTGCCCGAGCGTTCCAAAGCACACTCCACAAAGAGCACTGCACAGAGCATTCCACAGAGAGCACCCACAGCCTGAGGGCATGGCACTGACCGTGACCCGAAGAAGTTGGTCTCATTCATGGCGTTGAGGATGATCTTGCCCAGAGTGTGGTCCGTGTAGTTGAAATCCTGGATCCGTTGGTGCCGGCTGCTGGCATGCAGAGTCTCCATGGCCCTCTGCAGCGTCTTGGCGATGACCCAGATGCCATCATAGGCATAGCCATGGAACTTGCTGGGCCCCACACCTGACCGCTTGTTGTTGTATTCTCTCTCATACTGCTGCGGCGTCTGGAAAACAGAGGAGTGAGAACGCCAGGTTACCACAGGGAGTGATACTGGGCATCATCAGCCAGTGCCGCTGGGTGCCTGGCACAGTGCTCGGCTCTTTATGCCTTGTATCTCATTTAATCCTGATGTGGTGGGAATAATGACTGGCCCACTTTACAGACAAGAAAAATTGAGCCAAGGGTGTGGCCCTCGCCCAGGGTGTGCTACCACACTCGGGCTAGTGTGTGGTGGGGCTGGAATGTGACTGCTCTCCAGCAAAGCAGGGATACAGGAATATTGTGCCCTGACTAGGTCTCTCCATAATATCTGCAGGAGCCAGGGTAGGGGGGTCCACATACCATGTCTAAATAGTTGAGCTCTAAAGAAGTCAACAAAAGTTCAATATACATATTTTCTTTTCCTTCGGCATCCTAAATATGTCTTCCAAATGATCTGGAAGGCCAAGAATTCTGTAGAGCTGAAGGCTGGGCACAGCAGCAAGGGGGTTCTGGTCTTATACCGCAGCCCACCCCTTCCCTGCCCGCCCCACCCACCCAACTCCCTGTCCACCCTCCCCACCCCAGTTCCATCCTGCAGTTCAGCCATTCCCAGTTCCTCAGTCTACAGCTCTCTCCACCCGCCCAGTCTCAGAAGCCCTCGGCCACCCGGACATGTCACCCATACTCAAGAGGGTCACGCAGGCCGGAACCGTTCCAGGCATCAAGGCAGGAAGTTTAGGCCGTGTGTAGACCCCCGGGGTCTGAGGAAGGTTGTTGTAGCACAGGGGACCGAAAATAGGTCCCATCTGCCCAGAAGCCCTGACTAGGCACCATTGCACTCCCTCCTTCCTCCTTTTACATAATAAAGCAAGGTCTGGGAAGAACTTGGCATTTTTGAAAACATAATTTTATTTTCCTCCCATTGAGCTGAGTTTCAAAGAAGAAGAATTTCATTGGTCATATTAACGTTCGGATTGTGGCCACAAAAGTAATGAAACTGCCTTTTGACTCCAGTCCCCAGGGCGCCCACATCCAAATGACTGCACCCTCGTATTTCCCCAGAGGGAATCCATTACCCTCAACCCCTCCAAGGGCCTTTTCTTAAACAGCTTCTGAACTGGAATGGGAATGCCAGCGGAGCCATGGCTGGTCTTTGAAAAGCTCCCCTGGGGATCTTACATTCAAACCATGGACTCGGTTAGACCAGGAAGCCCTTAGTGACTGTTGCCTCACAGGCCAGCCTCAGGCCTGAGAACTCTACCGAGGATTTCCTGCCCAAGGTGACACAGTTGTGCATGCGTGGGGGCAAGTGAATATGTGGCTTAACCCTCTCCACTCCCTCTTTGCTGCTTCCTCTCACAGCATCTTGATTTCTGAGCGTGTAACTACTATTTGAAAATCACCCTGACTTACTGAGGCCTGCTCCAGTGCCTAAGGAGCATCGTCCCCTCTCTGAACCAGAGTCTGTCTCTTGCCCGTGGCTCCTGGTGTTAGCAACCGGGATTACTCAAGCCTTGATCCTACTGTGTTCTCAAACTATGGCCCCTGCAGGCCATAAATTCTTTCAACCAAACATAATGTCCCAGCAGTGAATCATGGTCTCCCTCTCCTTTATTCTGTTCTTATTCCTGTAAGGTGGTTCCACTTTTATCCCTGTTTACAAGTTTCTTAGAAAAGCATCCAGGTAACTTTTAAAATCCTGGGTCTTGGGGCAGGAGTGATAGTCCAGCGGGTAGAGTGTTTGCCTTGCATGCAGCCGACCTGGGTTTGATCCCGGCATCCCATATGGTCCCCAAGCACCTCCAGGAGTAATTCCTGAGCATCGCTGGGTGGACCCAAAAAATCAAAATAAAATAAAATAAAAATAAAATCCTGGGTCTTCTGGGGGAGACCAGCAGTGTCTCCGTTGCTCTTTTCCAGGCCTACCTTTAGCACATGCAGTGTCACACTCGGGCGGAGACACTTTCCTGCAATCGCCCTCCCCAGCTCCTCACTCACGGTGTGCTCAGCCCCAGGCTCACTCTGCTCCTTTGAACTTTGGGATCCTGGAGCCATACTGCATTAGCTCATACCCTAGGCGTTCACACGAGCTGTTTCCTTGCTCAGGATGCAACTTTCTCAGTTCTCCACATGGCACTCCTGCTGGCAAATGTCCACATTCCACACTCCCCCTCCCCAGAGCTCTTCACCCACCACTTCTGCCTTTCCTATTGCCCTGTCCATGACCTGCAAGTCCCCACTCATGTGCTTATGTGTTTTGTGTCTCTGGTTCCTCCTTTGTTCCAGGAGATGCCTCAGTCTTGATCACTGACATAGGACTAGGATCCCAAACAAGACCTGCAGAGGTGCGTTCTCAGCCTCCCTCTCTCCATCTGAAAAAGGAGCCAGACTATGTGATGTAGAAGTTTTCCCCTCAGCAACAAAGGCAGGAGCTGGCACAACACTCAGGACATGGGGCTTGGACTCAATCTGTTGTGTGTCCTAGTCCCAGCCCTGAGGTTTGTTAAGTGTGACCTGGGGTGAGAGACTCAATTTCACCCAGTCTTGGAGTTATCTTTTGCAGGGGTGGTCTTGAGGGTCAAAGAGACAAAGCGAGGGGCAGGAGCTGGAAGGATGTTTGCCTGGCATACAGCCGATCAGGTTCACACCCCTGGGCCCCACAGGAGGGATCCCTATGTGCAGAGCCAGGAGTAAGCTTTGAGCACCACTAGGTGTGCATGCCCCCCACCCTCTCCGAAAGAGACAAATTGTGCAAAGTGGTCCACCCCGCGTTCAGAAAATGGGTGCTAGTTGTTTCTGTTGGTAGGGGGGAAAGGTCCTGGTGTGTGTGAGTGTGGGTTGTTCAGCTTGACCGCACAATGCTCCTACTAGCTCAGGGTGTCATGGTCCCTTTGGACTTCAGGAACTAAGTTCCAAGGATTGGACATTTAGGCTGTTGCTAATTGCCCCATTACAGGACTGCAAAAACAAAACCAAAATGTATCCTTGCATCTATATTTTCTGAACAAATGCTGATAATTACTTTTCTGTATAAAATTCCAGAATTACAATTGTTGAGGAAAAGTATGTAAAAAACTTAAACACTAATCATGCTTCCAGAAGGAGAAATGATTTTTTTTTCCAGCTGGCAAAAGTTTAAGTTCCCACTTAGTTCCCTGAATCCTTGACAACAGGCATCTTAACTTTTGAAATGATGGTCAGTTTTTTTAGGGTAAGATATAAAAAATGGTTTCCTTTTAAGTTTAATTTGTGTTTCTCTGACTAATTGATGGTGAGAATGCCTTTCAAATATTGATGGAGCCATTTTATTTCTTGTGGGTGCATTTCCTTTTTCTACCATATTGCCATGGAGACAGTCTACCCATTCAGCGTTTTGTTTTTAAAGCACCCTGATTATTTTCCCATTGTTTTTAATTTGGTTATGTTTTCTTTGATTTTTTCCAAATGTAATTTGAGTCTATTTCTGGTTGCTCATTCAACAATTGGCTACTTAAAAGTATTAAAAATGACCTGAATGTGCATTTCCCAAAGTAATGGCTGGAAACAAAAGGAACAAGGCCTGTTTGACTTCTCTCTTGGGCAGACTTCTCAGCTGTACCCTGGGCTCGAGGGCTGCCTGGGTCTGTCTTTGGCTCAATCTCAGAATTAGACTCAGTTGATGTCTAGTCTTTATCCCACCCCCAGAATATGCCACTGGGACCTTCTACATATTTTCTAGGATCTTCTTCAAGTCCAGTGCAAAGCTAGCATTCCCAGTATGTGCCCATCAGAAAGAATTAGTGTGATATTCTGAAATGTCTTTGATAAAGTTATTTGGGATTTTTTTGTGTTTGGTGGTGGTGTGGGGAAGATGTTGGGCCTGACCTACTGGTAGTCAGGGCTCACTCCTGGCTTTGTGTTCAGGGATTGCTCCTGGTGGAGCTCTGGGAACCATAAGTGATGCCGGTCAGTTACATTCAAGGAAAGTACCTTAACCCTTGTACTCTCTCTCTGGCCCTAATTAGAAATATTTTTTTGTGTAGGGGCAGAGCAGAGCATCAGAAATCATGTTAGTTATTCAATGCCCTTGGGGTCACTATAAACACCCCCATATACATGCATATGTATATAATATCACTTGTATCACTTATCTTCCGTTGGTAATGGATTTGCTCGAGTGGGCACCAGTAACATCTCCATACTTCCTGTCGGATGCTAGTATAGCTCGACCAGTCCCTGGCTGAGTCCAACAAAGCTCCAAGGGTTTGTTCACGTGCGCGTGGGAAGGCCACGCTGGCTGGACTTGGAGCTGGGATTTGGGCTCCTCCTCCCATTCCTTCACCTCCATGTTGGCAGGTATGGCTGCGAGCTCCCAACCACCAACAGCCAGCCACACCCGAAGAGAGACACTCCAGACCCACAGCTGTGCTGACGGCATGGCTGCCTGTGCAACAGTCTTAGATAATACTGGAAGTTAGAACAATATCCTTCCCAGGATCTTTCACATTTATACACTGTATACAGTTCTAGGCAGGTTCTAGCTGTGGCCTGTCATCCCAGTGAGCTTAGCAAGAAGCCAGGAGAACACCCACACCATGAGGTCAGTCATTCTCAACATTCAGACTCCACAGCTCCTCAGAGCTCCACCTAAGAGAAGAGCTTATCTCTCCCTGTTGAGGTTCATCAGTAAAGCTTGAGATGAGAGCCTACTACTGAGAGTGTACCACCTATATGGCAGAGCCTGGCAAGCTACCTGTGTTATATTTGATACGCCAAAAAACCAGTAATAATTATAGACCTCATTCCTATGACTTGAAGGAATAGTTTGAGGCTCTTCACGTTCCTGGAGTGAGTAGATGCCCTTGAGCTACACATGCTTGCGACAAGACATATGGAGATGTTACTGGTGTCTACTCGGAGCAAATCAATGAACAATGAGAAGACAAGTGATACAAGTGAAGTGATAGATGCCTAGTATATACATATATTTTTAACACATGCCGCATATTAAAAAATACCTTTTTTTTTCTTTCTCACAAAACTCTTTACCCAGGGAGACAGGAGCAGGAAGGACCGGGGTAGCTCGTTTCTGTGTGGGGACTGCTTGGAACAGGACCGGGTGTGGCAGAGCCCTGAGAGGTGACCCTATTCTCACTGTCTTTGCTCAGTGATGTCCCCCACATTCTATCCCAGGATACCCATCACCTTTCCAAGGTAACTGCCAGTACAGTGTCCCCTGGGTAAAACAGAGAGAGCTGCAAGAAACGTTCTCATAAGCAGCTAGGAAGAAGTAAATGTCATTTTTAAAGGGGGTCCTCTACCCAGTCAGGGCAGGGGCTTCTCCCGTGGGGGAAACTGGCACCAAGTGCTGAAGATGGACTCTGTCTCTGAGGTTAAGTGCATCATCAGATGTGAGTTTCTAAGAAAGTAACTCTATATAGCTTGTCCCAGAGACTGACAGGCTGTGCTCTGGCATATTTCTAAAAGGCAGCTGTTGGAATGGGCACACATTTACCCACAGAAACGAAGCTATAAATAGAGGTTAGGGTTCTGAGGCTAGCCCACACAAGCCTACTAACCCACCATGTGACTAAAGAGTCTGGGCCCATCATCCCAATGCAACTGAGAGAGGGGGAGGGAGGGGTAAATGGGCATTCCTTGTGAGGCATTGGACTCACTCTTCTTGGCTGGGGAGACTCCTAAGCAGTGCTCAGAAGGCCCAGGTGTCCCCAACCCACCAAGGGATTCTCAGCCAATGAGGAACCTGAGGATGCAGTTCTGCTCTGGCCCTGCGGTGCTAGGGCTTATCTGGAACACCCTGGCAGAGCTCTGAGGCCTGCAGAGCCATAATCAATGATACTCAGGGATGAAACACCACCTCCAAGTCCCGCATCTTAACCCTTGCACTGTCTCTCCACTCGCCTGGACTCAGTCTTCTTTGGAAGGTGCTGGTTTCTATACTCAAGAGTCTGTGAAAAATGCAGGTGCCAGGGCCCTATAGTTTGCTTTACTGTGTCTTTGAGATAGCTCAGACATCTCGGGTTTAATCTTCTAAAACGATTAGAATTAGTCAGCCATTTGTTGCTCATTAAGTTCCTCCTAACTGATGATTGGATCTTTTCTTTTTTTATGATTGAATCTTTTCAACAGCAATTTTTGGCTATTGCCTGTGTCGGGAAGCTGACCATCACTTTGGGTACAGCCTCTGGTCCCAGGAATGCCTGTTATCCACAGACATGGTGCTGAAATTCTGATAATTCAGAAGTATTAAGGTACCAGGACTGTACAGTCAAGATCGTGGAGGAGAGGAGTCACAGATCAATGTGCCTGGTGTTCAGAACGGCATTTATACAGGGCCATGGAGATAGTACAGTGGGTAAGGTGCTTGCCTTGCTTGCAGCTGACCCAGGTTACATTTCCAGAACTCCATATGGCTCCTTGAGCACTGGCAGGAGTGATCCCTGAGTGCATAGCTGGGAGTGATCTCTGAGCGCACAGTTAGAAGTAAGCCCTAAACACTACCAGATGTGACCCCAAAAAAATTTAACAAAAGAAAGAAAGAGAGAGAAAGAAAAGAAAGAAAGAAAGAAAGAAGAAAGAAAGAAAGAAAGAAAGAAAGAAAGAAAGAAAGAAAGAAAGAAAGAAAGAAAGAGAAAGAAAGAAAGAAAGAAAGAAAGAAAGAAAGAAAGAAAGAAAGAAAGAAAAAGAAAGAAAGAAAGAAAGAAAGAAAGAAGAAAGAAAGAAAGAAAGAATAAAGCTCTGGCATTTCTACTTGAAATACTTGCTGAGAAGTAAGGAGAAGATGGAGAATATGAGAAAAGAGTGATGACTAGTGGGTAAGAAAGTATATATAACTATATATAATATAATATATATAAGGAAGTATATATAAGTATCCAGTACCTCCTAGTATTGGGAAGACAAAAATTTGAATACAGGGCCAGTAAACACCCTGTGATTTCAGGGAAGAACACCGAAAGGCAAAGACTAGAACTGAATACCAACTGAAACATATTAGGTCATAGAGAATCTCAAATCATGCCTGGAAACATCACTTTGGTTGGATTAGGTGGATTTGTCCCCATTTTGCCTCCTTCGAGAGAAAAAAGTCTTCTTGGAAACATCATCTATAGCATGGACAATACTTTTTATATCCAACTTGCTAGTCAACTTTACCAGGTATGACACGAAATAGAAATAAATGCTTTTAAAAAGAAAGGCAGGAAGAAGGGAACAAAAAGAAATAAGCAATGGAAATAGATTTATAGGTGATACAACTCAACATAAATAGAAAGGTTTATGTGTTCAAGAAAATAGATTAAAGATAATATTTCCAGGGAACTTGAAGCTATGGAAGAACAAGGAGACTAAAGAGAAACGACAAAAATATCGCTGACATTGAGAACTCAGCTCTGAGTCAAATAGCATATCAGTGAGACAAAGTAGGTCAGTGAACTGGAAGAAGGTTAGTGGTGACTATTCAGACAGGAACACAGAGAGGATAAAGAGAGGGAGAAAAAATAGGAAACGAACATAAGAGCTATGCAGTGTATGTTCAAAATGTAGAGCCTGTATACAATTGGTGTCTTGGAATGATTTGGAAAAGTCAAAGACCATAATAAACACTTGAAGGAAGCACAAGCTAGAATTTTCCCCAAATATACATCATTGTTGATAAGTTCCTAACAGGCAGTGAACTCTGTGAATTCCTCTCAAGGGTACCTTCACTTGAGCACAGCATAAAAAGAAAAAAGCTGTTAATGAACAAAAACAAATTCTTTTTTTTGCCACATCCTGCTGTGCTCAGGGCATACTCTTGGCTCTGTGCTCAGGGTTCCCTACTGGCAGTGCTCCAAGGATCATCTGTAGTGTTGGGGATCAGTCACTGTAAGGAAAGAACCTTATCATTGTACTGTCTGGCTTGTCCATAAAGACAAAAATCTTGGGGCCAGAGAGAGATAGCACAGTGAGTATGGCATTTGCCTTGCACGTGGCCAACCTGGGTTCAATCCCCAGCATCCCATATAGTTCCTGGAGCAATGCCAGGAGTAATTCCTGAGTGCAGAGCCAGGACAAGCCCCTGAGCATTGCCAGGTATGACCCAAAAAAGCCAAAAAAAAAAAGACAAAAATCTCAAAAAGCAAGTTGCGGAAAAAAAAGTCATTACCTCCAGAGAGCAATAATAGGTCTGACAGATGACTTAATAAAAAAAATCCAGAAGAAGAGAGTTAAGTGACATATTTCAGTGTTTGATAAAAAAAGAACTCAACAGAATATCCAGAAATCCTGCCTCTAGGTATAGAGGCCTCAATATTAAAGGTGAGAGAAAGAAAATTTCAGCCAGCCAGAAATGGAGAGAACTTATTTCTAGCAGACCCAAAGTGAAAGACCAAGAAAAGCTTCAGGCACAAAGCAAATGATCATAACCAGAAGGGAAATGCAGGAAGAAGTGGAAACTAACTGGAAGTGTAAATATGCGAAAAAGGGCATCAAGTTGAAGTTAGAAAAAAGGAAAATATCTTAAGACAGAATACATTCCCATACAACCCAGCCACTCTAGTTCTCAACATCTACTTCGCAAACACAAGAACATTCATTCAAAAAGATAAATGCTCACCTATGTTCATTGCAGAGCTTAATGCAACAGTCAGGATTAGAAACAACCCAAATGTCCAATGACAGAAGAACGGACACAGAAGTGTGGTGTAGATACACAATGCCAGACCAGGTAATACCATACAGCGAGAAGAAGAGATGAGCGCTCACAGTTCACTGCAATGGGCAGTGAAGTGGAGGCATCACAATAAGTGAAGTGAGTCAGGGAAAGAAAACAGAGGGTCATCCCACTCTTTTATGGAATACAGAGAGACAAAACGGGGGAATGGACAGTTTTGAACAATGACAAACCCTTGGCCTTAGCTTGCAAAACCGATTACCAAGTGGAGTGTGGAGGAGGAAGGAATGAAGACTGAGCGAGAGGTGACAAGGCCAATCATGTAGGACACTTTGGTGGCAGTAGGGTGCAGAGACTTTGTACAATGATATCAAATAATTTAATGCTAATGTAACCATCCTATCTAAATTTCAATGACATTAAAAAAGCAAAGCTTCAAATAATAAAGATGATGTGATATTAGTTAAAGGAAAATAGTCAATGAAAGGGATCAGAAAGTCAGAGACAGATCCACAGTACAGATAAAGCCATTGAAATGATTGTAACAGTGATAGTGGGGGAGGAGAGGGTGGATGATGAACTTTTCAGTAAATGGCCTTGCTGGACCAGAGCAATAGCACAGCAGAGAGGGTGTTTGCCTGGCATGCAGCTGACCTGGTTCCATCCTTAGCTGGGGGAGCATATGGTCCCCCAGCACCGCAGGAGTAATTCCTGAGTGCAGAGCCAGGAATAACCCCTGGGAATCACCTGGTGTGGCCCAAAAAGCAAAAAAAAAAAACCAATAAATGGCCCTGAATGAGTTGGTTATTCATAAGGAAACAAAACAGATCTTTATCTTACCGCTGACCACATGTAAAATCAATTTCACGTGGATTCTATAGCCAGTAAAACCAAACCTCTAAAAGACATGAGTGAGAAATATCTTCATGAATGTGGGGTGAGCACAAATGCTTACAGAACACAAACATGCCAGCCACAACTATGATACATAAACTATGCAACACTAGATAGGAATCGAGGCAAAAATCCAGTCCTCAGAGAGGTAATAAGTAAGTTGCAAAACTAACACATATAACCTTTTAAAGATTTATATTTAGAAAATTAAAAAAAAAACCACTTCAACAAACCAGTATGAACCTGGAAGAAAATTCAACTGGAAAAGAAGGCATGAAAAACTTGACCAAGCAATTTCTGGGATATGAAGGTCATTAGCTATAAAAATGTCCATTCAAGACATGACAGGATGTCCAACTTCATTAGTCATCAAGGAAATGCAAATTAAAACTAAAATGAGATAGCACCATACACCCACTTAGATTGGCTAAAATTAAAGAAACTGACAATATCAAATGTTGGTGAGCATGAGAACCAACCAGAGCCTTCCATCAGCTGCTAGGGGACCTGGGAATTGGTACAAGCACCGTAAAGCTCTTTGGCATGTCTCCTGAAACGGAGCATATGCAGAGCCCATGACTCAGAAATTCCACTTCTAAGAATGCAGTCAACGGTAATATGCACATATACCCACAGAGTGAATATAGGCATAGGATACCTAGAAATAAATCCAACAAAATACGTGTAAGAAGTCCACATTGAAAATTATGAAACATTTTAAAAGCAAAATGAAGTAAGGCCTAAGTAAATTCAGGCATATTCAAAATTCACAGTCTGGAAAATGATATTATACACACTTGGTTTGGGACCCTCTCCTGGCTGTGCCCAGGGGTCCTTCTGACTGCACTCTAGCAACTGTGCCCAGGGTGCCAGCATGCACTCAGTCTATTGCTGTTTTTTTTTTTTTTTTTGTATTTTATTATACCACCGTGAGATATACAAATAAAAGTTTCACTATTTGGGTTTTTGGTCATACAGTGTTCTCACCCCCCCCCCTCCCCCCCCCCTCCCCCCCCCCCCCCCCCGCCCCCCCCCCCCCCCCCCCCCCCCCTCCATGGCAGGTTCTTTTTTCTTTCCCTTTCTCTCTTTCTCTTTTCCTTCCCTTCAGCTATGGATTACAGAACATACATTAAGAGGTTGTCATGTGTATCCTTTTGCTTCTATTTAATGCTCAGTTCTAGGTTGGCATTAGTACCCTCGACAATTATTAAGGCTTCATTATTAAGATGCAAGTTTTTCAGCTGGAGAGATAGTACGAAAGGTTAGGGCACTTGCCTTGCATGTGAACAACCCTGCTTCAACCCTCAGCACCACATATGGTTCTCAGCACAGCCAAGAGCGATTTCCTGAGCACTGAGCCAGAAGCAAGCATCTAAACACTGGTAGGTATGATCCCAAAAAGAAACGGACAGTTAGTTTTTCTAAATTGATTGACAGATTCCATAAAATCCCAATGAAAACCAGAGCAAGTTTTGTGTACGAAAGTGTATAAATATGATCCAACAATGTGTGCAAAAAATACAAAGACAAAAGACAACCAAAACAGATAGATGAACAAGAAGAAAGAGGTCCTATATTACTAGGTATCAAAACTTATTATAAAGCTATAGTAATTATGGCAAAGGCGCTTTTGAGGTAAAGAAATAAAAAGGGATATTGCAAACAGAAACAAAAAAATGCAGTTATCTGATTTATGTTGGAAGGGTTATTCAGGAGATAGTCGAAAAAATAAAAGAAGAAAAGGCATCTTGAGCCTTACCTCACATCTTGAGTGTTTACCTTACCCCAGAATCAACTCCAGCTTAACACTGTATGACTGAAACCCAATCATGAACAGCTTTGTAATTGTATATCTCACGGTAGTATAATGAAATTTTTTTTAAAAAAGAAAAAGAATCAACTCCAGCTTGATGGTAGTTATGAACATGAAAGGTGAAACAATAACATTTCTAAAAGATGAGAGGAAAATACCTTCATGACCTTGGAGGAGGTCTTCATTAAAATAATGAATTGTGTAATTAAACTACACCACTACTTATAAGCCTTCTAGGCAGATGAGAACTGCAGAGGCCTGGTATTCACTGTCTCAAATCAGGCGAACCAACTTCCTAACTACAGAAATTCTATACAATCCCATACCCTCACCAATACATGAAGACAGAGAATGCCAAAGCAACTGTGCCAAAACAACTGAGTACAAGAAGAAACATGAATAAATTCCAACCCCACAATAGCTTATGTGCCCCACTCCCTGCCCCCAGGAACTGCCACATGCTATGGCCCTGTGAAAGGTTGGTGGCAAATGCGACAGAACCATGAAACTGTGGAACAGTCAGAAGATGGGAGTGATGTAAGGTTAGCATAATGCCAGAAAGATTAATCAGCCCTAAATCTGAAGGCCCTGAAAAATGACTGGACCCATCAGAGGGATCAGTATGATTCCTTTGTACCGGAAAGGAATTTCAAAATACGTCCCAGGAGATAGACAATAAAGTACACAACTCAAATACAGTTCAACAATGAAAAAACTAAACAACGGAAGTAAAAGGAAAAAATGATGATTTCAAGCAGTGATCATCAAAGGGCAGCAACCTACAGGTCGGCTCCCTCATGCCTTCCCTACCCCTCCTACCCTGCACGCCCCTTCCCTTCCTGCCTGCCCTCTCTTCTCCCCTCCTCTCCCTTTCCCTTCTACCTCCCTCCCTCTCTTTTCCTTCCCTTCTCTTCCTTCCTCTTCCCCCCTTTCCTTTTCCTTTTCTGGTGTTGCCAGGGATAAAATCCAGCTTCACACATTCAAGGCAAATGCTCTACCTCTGAGCTATACCCCCAGCTGGGTGGCAGTTTCACGGGCTCAATTTTACTGAAATAAAAATGATTCTTTTAAAAAAATTAAAAATACCCCCAATTCCTTTGTCTCTTCCTCATGTCACATGACTTACATTTGTGCTTCTCACCCTTCCTTCCTTCCTTCCTTCCTTCCTTCCTTCCTTCCTTCCTTCCTTCCTTCCTTCCTTCCTTCCTTCCTTCCGTCCTTCCTTCCTTCCTTCCTTCCTTCCTTCCTTCCTTCCTTCCTTTTTTCTTTTTTTTGCTTTTTGGGTCACACCCAGCAATGCTCAGGGGTTACTTCTGGCTCTTTGGGCAGGAATAAATCCTGGTGGTGCTTGGGGGGACCATATAGGATGCCAGGGATCGAACTTGGGTCAGCTGCGTGCAAGGCAAATGCCCTACCCGCTGGGCTATCGCTCCGGCCCCTCTAACCCTTTCTTTCTCCTATTCTCAGGGCTCCTGTGCTGAAGAAGGGAGTGCTTATGACTGGTTGAGCATTTTCTGTGTATGGAGCACTCTGAAAGGAACTGCCTTTACTGGCTCTATAACACATACGACTGCCTTGGTCCTATGAAGAGAAATGATCTGAGGCAGATTAAGTGATTCACCTGATATCATCACTTCTGTGTCCACCTGCCTATAACTTAAGACTGACTTACATGAGAGTTCTTTCTTTCTCATAACAGACATCAGAAATAGACATTCCAGGGTGTTGCAAAGGTAACTCCATGGTGTAATCAGGGACCTGGACTTCTATTTTTATGCTCTAACACACTATGCTAGAATGAAGTTTCCTCCTCCTGATTGCCTCTTGATCCAAGGTGGCTGCCAGAATTCCAGCCATCCAGTCCACATTCTTTCCAACACAAAGCAGAAGGAAAAAGAAGGGCAAACTCTTTCCTTAAAAGAATCTTTCAGAGATAAGACAAATTCAATAATTCTCTATTCAGTTTGGCAATCCAGATGTTATAATGAAAGCAACATTATTCCAGGATCTACAGTTGAGGTGGCTTTTTCCCTCCTAGTGTATGTAGTTATACATTGATCATATTTTGTTCATAGTATATTTTCTATACAGTTTATGCACATAATATGTTTTCCTTCTAGTATGTTTTCCTCAAAGTAGCTTTTCCTCCTAGAATATTATTATTGTTTTGCCCTAAAATTCATGGGATATTTCAATTAAGAACTATTAAACTGGCGGGGGGCCGGGGAGGGTGGCTGGAGCGATAGTACAATGGGGAGGGTATTTGCCTTGCACGCGGTCGTCCTTGGTTTGATTCCCGGAATCCCTTATGTTCCCGAGCACTGCCAGGAGTAATTCCTGAGTGCAGAGCCAGGAGTAACCCTGACCATAACTGGGTGTGACCCAAAAAAGAAAAAAAAAGAGCTATTAAATTAGTCAGCTTAAAAACAAAACAAAAAAAAAAGAGTCTTTCAGAAGTCCCAGAAAAAATAACTTCTACATCTCTCATTCGCCAGACAGACTCCAAGCTGGATCTAGCTATATGGGATTTTTTGACTGGGAAATGTACATTTCTACCTGGGTGGCAAACAGAATAGGGAAAAGGGGGTTTATGGAAGCTGCCATGGCCAACAAGACATCTTGGCAAGGAGGGGATCAGGTTACATCAGGCCACTGCCCTATTGCCATGACCTCCACAAGCCCCGAGACCCCCTCCCCGGGGACCCCCTCTCCCAGGGACCTTTGTCAAGCTGTCACCCCCTTGCTGATTCAAATGCCGAGGAAGCAGAAGGGACCAGGAGCTGGGGAGCAGGCAGGGGGGGAGGGAGGAGAGGCAGTAGCACTGCGAAGCCCGATGCCCCAAGAGGGTTTCGGCCTGTCCAAGGTTCACTTCCCGTCATGGAGTCCCAGTGAGCTGGGTGCAGCTTCTCCGTATCACCCGCCTTGGTCTATGTTTGCTCCAGTTCTGCTGTGTTGGTTAAACAGGGGAGGGGGTGAGCCCAGAAGCTCCCGGCCAGCAAATAGCACATCTCTTCCAAGTGCCATTGGCAGTGGCTTAGGGCCACCTCTGAGGGCTCCCATGAGTGCTATTATTCCTGTGCTCTGTGAGCGGCTCCAGCTGGTGCCCTGGCCCAGCACTAGGTCTCAGCAGGGGACACACCTCTGGAGAAGAATGTCCTTCTCACAGAAGCTGAGGCCTGGCTAGAGAAATCTGGCTGCCGTGATTAGTGCCCACAAGGGAAACAGCCTCAAGCATGGGCTCTGAGAGTAAACGCTGGGCCTGAGATGACAGCACCAGAGGGGTATGGGGACGGGGACTTCAACAAGGAAGGAGAGCAGGAACAAGCGCTGGATGTTCTGGAAACCTGCGCTCTCACATGTGTTGGAGATACTCAGACGTCTGCATTTGCTCCATATAGAGAACCCCGACATGAAGGGGCTGCTGCTGGGGTAGGGCCTTGCTCTTCCCCTAGCAGGACCCCCCGCCCCTGTGTGCCCAGACACAGGCCTGGTGCCAGGGACAGGCGTGTGGAAGGGGAGCCTGGGAGCACAGAGTTCGTTTGGCACTGCCTGATTCTGTCACTCCTACCAGGACTTCAGGACTTACCTTTGCCCTGAGCTGACATGCTCCCGCAGAGCCGGACAGTGGCACCCTGCCCTCAGCTTGCTGTCGTGACCCCATATCTTATTTAGCCAGGGGCCTTCATTGGACAGGTCCCCAGTAGTTCTCTGGCAACATGACTCGTTTTCAATGGAGGAAACTAAGGTCCAGAGAGAGATGGGGACTGCAGAGGTAACAGATTTGTGGGTGAGAATGGTGAGAACAGCACCACCAGATCTCGTGATGACCGGGGTCACTAAGAATCCTCTCTGGTCAGAGTCCATTAGGAAGTGGGTTTGCAAGTCATCCTCACATGGCCCTGGATCCCAGCATTGAGACAGCAGCCCCACCATGGTGACTGGGTGCCCGAGCTGGCACGAAGAAGGCAGATACAGATAAGAAAGATTTCTGATCAGTCTTTCGAGAACTTGGACCAGAGGCTCTTGCAGGCTGTCTGGGAAAGTTAACTTATGGCTGAGCTGCAAAAGAGGGATGAAAGCTTTATCAGTGCGGCCCCCACATCCTGAGAATGTGGTGGTCAGCAGGACCAAGTGTCCGAGAGAAGCCGAGGCCAGGAAAGAGCCCTGGCCCATGAAACCCATGCAGGGCCAGGCCGTGAGAGCTCACTGGGTAGCAAGATTCAATGACCAATATATGTCATACTCTAATGCAATGTTCCAAAAAGCATGCTAAAAAGTCCATGATAAACCAAACATTGAAATGTTCAGGTTTCAAGGCAGGTGAGGCCCTCATCCCAGTTCTGTGGTTGCGGTTCACGGGACATTCCGTCCATTATTTTGCATTTGCGTTTTTAAATAATGAAGTTGGCATTAGAACATTAAAAAAAAAACCTTCATTACTGAGGTTTTGGCACCCCCTTAAATTTGGGCCCTGGTCCTGGCTGTGGTGGATGTGGGAGTTATATCCGGAAGAGGCTGTGGGACGCAAAGGCCATCTACCAGGATGTGGTCACTCAGTGGCCCAGGTGGGTCCCGTGGGAACTGGAGGAAGTGGGGGGAGGAGTGAGCTCAGTGGCTGGGAGTGTCTGGAGCTGGCCTCGAGGCTCTGACCACCTTGGAATCTGGAATAATGTATGAAATTCTTTTTCTCAACCCAGTCTATGAGGACAGCGATGGGGCCTCCTGCCAGGTTAGAAACGGCTCCAAGCAGAGCCTGATGCTGTGGCACCTGGGCACAGCCAGGAATCAGGGCTTCATGGGGGCTTTACAGTAGGGTGAAATGAACAGGCCCCAAAGCCTCCAAGTGCCCAGTTCAGGGCCACAGCAATATGGGGTGCTGTCGTCTGTTTTTGTTTTAATTAAAAAGGAAACCCAGAAACCGAGGAATGGTGTTGTCAGGTCAAAAAGCTTAATAAAATGTACAACAACAACAAAAAAGTTATTTCTTCCAGATGGTTTCCAGTCCCATGGCTTTCCACCCTGGTCCCAGTCATGCTTCTTAGAATGTCCCAGATTCTTGTGGTGTCTAATGCTGTCACATGTCTCTACACTGTTACATGCGATCATGTGATCATGTCAGTCACCGTTCTTTCTAAGCCTCTGCTTACATATCAACACCCTTCCTGTCTTCATGGGACTTCTGCTTGGTATTTCACACAAAATTCATATTATTTTTAAAGTATAGGGTATCCTCTGAATTTTGAAACTCTTTTAATAAAGTGCCAACTTCAACACCTTTTAGAAATAACATTTCCTGGAATAAGAAGAGTTGTAGTTACTCATTATTCAGCATCTCTCAAACTTCCATTTGTACTCATCAATTTCTTTTTGTATGAAAAGAGTCCCTGCCCCCACTTCCCCATGTTTTCTTTTTTTATTTATTTATTTATTATTATTGTTATAATTATTATTATTATTTTTGCTTTTTGGGTCACACCTGGCAATGCTCAGGGGTTACTCCTGGCTCTGCACTCAGGAATTACTCCTGGTGGTGCTCAGGGGACCAAATGGGATGCCGGGGATCAAACCTGGGTTCGGCTGCATGCAAGGCAAACGCCCTACCCGCTGGACTATCGCTCTGGCCCCTTCCCCATGTTTTCTAACCAGAAAGTTTTCCCTCAGTCTCTGAGGTGCTGGCATGATCTGAAGTATTGTTTACAAAATGTGTTTCTAATGATATGCCAGCTGGGAGAAAAAAATTATACACCATTCCTATAGTGTTAGCTCTTACTGAGATGAAATAACAGGTTTAAGTATATTTATATATATATATATAGTATATATATATATACATACATATATGCATATGTATGCATATATATAGGATTCCATTCCTATGAAGCTTATTCTCTAACTGAAATTAGGATGCGTGGAGAATGGGGTGCTCTGGGATGAGAGACAGGGAATAAGGATATGTCAGTTCTACTGACGTCAGCAGGAGCTGGGAACTGAGGCGCTGGGGGTGACCGTCTTAGCGTTCCAGCAGACAGCTCCTGTTCTCTGATTCTTGATCACTCTTAGAGAAATGCAGGTTTGGGAAATATCTTCACATCTGCCTTATACCATAGACAGGGCAGAGCTAACAGCAGAAAGAACTGGGGGCTAGAACAACAGTACCGCAAGTAGGGCATTTGCCTTGCACACAGACAACTCAGGGTGTTTGATCCCCAGCATCCCGTTAGGTCCCCAAGCATGAACAGGAGAGATCCCTGAGTCAGAGCCCAGGAGTTAGCCCTGTGCATCACCAGGGGCAGCTCCAAAATAAACAAAGCAAAACAAAAACAACAGGAAGAAGTGAAGGCTGCAGGACATAAGTGGCCTCGGCTGGGTCCTATGCCAGTGATGGGGGTCGCCACATGGCAGAGCTGCCCCCTACCCCTCTGAAACCACAGAGGAACAACCTGTGACCTCCCTCCATCAATGAGCAAAGGGGGAGCGGAACACTGGAGCACAGAGCCACAGAAACAGGTGCCTGGCTGGCTGTCAGCCCAGGGTTCCTCAAACTGCCTGGAGTGGCCTTTTCTCTCTTCTGGGTAACGGGGCAGGGACTGAGCCTGAGGAGAGGCCTTCGGAGGGGGAAAGGGCCAGAGACACCTCACAGGACAGCCCAGCAGAGCCTGATGTTGGTGAGAGAGAAGTCACGCCCCTATCTCACAGCCACTATATCTGAAAGCACCTTACCTTTGACTCCCACCTTCCCCTATATAGGTATGCAGAAGCCCTGGGAAGCTCAGAGAGGTCAAGCAACTGGCTAAAAGCCACAACACAAAGACCAGTACTAGATTGAGACAATTGTGGCCAATATCAACTAGTCAGATGACCCAAGGAGAACAGGTGTGGGGCCCAAAGGGGCAGGCCAAGGCACTCACCTTTCCTGAGATGGTCTTGATCTGCTTGGAGCTCAGGGGCTCAAAGTCCACACCGATGTAGCCCTCCATGGCCATAAGCAGGTTCTTCCGAGACAGCGGGAGGAGTTGGCCTCCGTGTGCACCTGCTCCCACCACAGAGGCTCGTACCAGCCGGGGATGATCCATTGGTATTTGCTGCCATACACGTTCTCCTCATAAGCCTGCAACAGAGAGAGCATCTGTGAAGGCACCAGCTCAGGATCTGCTGGAGGCTGCACTCTGTGAAGGAAGGGCAGATGTCTCTCCTCAAAGGATTCCCTCTTTCTACTGTGTGCTTGCCCTCTCCTTGTAATCACTCAAAGGATCCAAAGTCATGTATGTGTAGAATAACGAGATGTGTATGTGTACAAAAGTGAGATGTGTATAATAAAATAACAGTCAATGACAAAGAAAACAGGAGAGTTGGGGACATTGGTGGTTGGAAGTGGGCACAGGTGGAGGGACGGGTGCTGGAACACTGTATGACTGAAACCCAATCATGAACATCTTTGTAATTGCACATCTCACAGTGGTATAATAAAAGTTAAAAATAAAACAGGAGAGTCTTGGAAAATATAAATTATAGTGTTGGCTAGAGGCAAGGGGAACGGAAAGGAAAGAAAGCCACCAAAGTTTCCAACACTCTGTTTAATAAATGTATCTCACCATGGTCAAAGAGTAAAGGGCAACGGGATTATTTATTCACTTTGATTTCTTATTATCAATAAGAAGAAGACATACTAGTTCTTCAGGGAGACAAAATGATTTCTAGACTTTAACCTTTGGTAAAGAAGGAGGAGCAGAGAGATAGCACAGCGATTAGGGCTCTTGCATGCCGATGACTCAGGTTGGATGCATGGCACACATATGGTCCCCTGAACACCCCCAGGAGTGATCCCTGAGCACAGAGTCAGGAGTAAACCCTGAACACAGCGAGATATGGCCCTAAAACAAAAGTCTTTAGTGGAGGATACTGTCAGATTAGCCAGGCTGGTGACAGAACGACAGCAGCCCCACAGCCACCAGATTTCATAAGGCAATTTTGTCTATATATCTACTGAAACATGAGATCATACCTTAAAAACATAACCCATGGAAGCAATTTTGCAGATAGCTAATATAATCTAATCTGAGTAAGCAGTTTAGACAAGAAGTTATCTGGCACGCTGAGCAATTTCTCTGGATCTTTACCCATAGCACATAAATCTATATTTAAAAAAAATCCCTGACATTTGTATGACTTACTCATGTGATTCTCATTCACATTTGCTCTGTGAAATGGCCACTGCAGGCTGAGTGTCCTCTTACTAGAGAGGAGGAAACTAGAAATCAGAGAGGGAAAGTCAGTTTCCCAAAGGTCACACAGCAGGGAGAAAAGTCAGGCCTGAAAATTAGAATTTGCTTGTTCTAATCAGAAAAGTCGCACCACTGAAGAAAAAGCAGTCACTTTGTTCTGATGTTTTCTTCTACCTGTTTGTAAAAGAGGTACTTGTGTCCTGGGGCCACCTGGCCAGGCTGCTCCCAAGCTCCGTGCCTGGGGCCCACCTGGATTGCTCGTGACAGGCAGAGCCCGATGCTCTACTCCACTAACGTGAGCTTTCTCCAGCCCCAGGTCACAGTGTATTTTTTTTTGCATTTTAGTGAACTTTTTGTTGTTCTTAATTTATTTTTTAATCGAATCACTGTGAGATAACATAGTTACAAAGTTGTGGGCCAGAGCCAATAGTACAGCAGGTAGGACGTTTGCCTTGTAGGCGGCTGTCCCGGGTTTGATCCCTGTGCCCGGGTTTGATCCCCAGCATCCTGTATGGTCCCCTGAGCATGGCCAGGAGTTATTCCGAGTACAGAGCCAGGAGTAACCCCTGAGCATCGCCGGGTGTGACCCACCCCTCACAAAGAACAAAGTCATGATTGGGTTTCAGTCATATAACGTTCCAACACTCCATCAATATGTTAACACAAAAGTGGATTCGCCTGTGCTAGTGGGTTCTTGAGGATTGTATGAAAGAATTACATACAAAACTCAGAAAGTTGGGTAAGTCAGTTTAATATACAGAGGTTTCCAGGCCCCTTCCCGAATGTCTAGTCTCTCTGTTCCCCAGGAACGAATTCCTGGTCCTGTCCCATGCAGTCTGCTAACATCCCACGAATGATGGCCCGGTCCTGTTCCTGTGCTGCTCTCTTAGTGCCTGCCACTGGGCCTTTCAACTGTACCCCAGCGGTCCCTGTTGTCCGTTCCCTGTCCACGTGGGTGAGACTCCTGTGCTCAGTATCTTGCCCTGTGCCTGGGCATTCGTGCCCTGCCTGAACCTGGGCTATCCTAGGCATCCAAGCTCTACCATAACCTGGGCCTGTGAGCCTGGCCCTTCCTGTAGCAGCCCTTGCCTGGCCTTCCATGGCCTATCTGTACTGGGCCCTGTACCTGGGCATGCTGCCCTACCTGATCCAAGGAGACAGGGAGCCGGTCGGGAGCAGCTTGAGAGAGAGAGAGAGAGAGAGAGAGAGAGAGAGAGAGAGAGAGAGAGAGAGGAGAGGAGAGAGAGAGCTCTTCCCTTCCCTTGTCTCTTCTCACTTCTCTCTTCCCCTCTCTTGCATCTCTCTTCTCCTCTCTTCTCTCTCCTTACTTCTCTTTTCTCTCCCTGGGGAGGAGCCTGGGGTTGCCTTTTATTTGTTGTCAAATCCCACCCCCA
Organism: Cryptotis parvus; assembly: GCA_021461705.1. NCBI lineage: Eukaryota > Metazoa > Chordata > Mammalia > Eulipotyphla > Soricidae > Cryptotis > Cryptotis parvus. The sequence goes on from JAJIBD010001578.1 coordinate 267,633, forward strand.
GGTTTCCCTTCTACATTTTGATTGGCTACCTAGACCACAGGCGGGAATCGCTATCTGAGACCTGGTGCTTTCCTCCTTAGCTCCTGCTGTATCACCTTCACAGCTATACATTTCCCACCACCAATGTCCCTAGTTTCCTTCCCAATGCCCACTCCCTCCCTTACCTGCCTCTATGGCAGACACTTTCTCCCAGATTATATTCTTAATATCCTTATTTTCCACAAGAAAAGCCAAAATAGCTCAGATGCACTCAGAAAACCCTACCTTGAAGGGTGCTATGTCCTATCAAAATCAGGTCCCAAATTCAAGTCTGTGAGCTAAAACCAGACCAAGGTGAATGCTCCCAGAACTAAGTTGAATGCCCGGAAAGAGCTTCGGGAGCGGAGGAGACACCAAGGCTCTCAACACACCACGATGAACTGTGTACATTTTTAAAAAATTAATTTTAATTAGCAACACCATGAGATACTGAAGCTGTTCATTATGCAGTAGCTTCAGGCATTTCATGTTCTAACACCACCAGTGTGACCTCCCCCACTCCCACAAATATCCCCAGTTTCCTCCCCCATCCCCAACCTGTCCCCTTAGGCTTGTAACGAATTCACTTTATAGTGCTTATTCCAACAAAACTTTAGAAATGGCTAATAGAATGATCAGAAAACAAATCAAAGAACCAATTTGTGATCGCTATATAATTTTGACCTATAAAATAAGAAAATTAAAACCATTTGACTTGATCACTTGATCACATGAATCCCGTTATTCATCGATTTGCTCGAGCGGGCGCCAGTAACATTTCCATTGGACCCTATCACGTGCCAATGTAGCCCAATGGCATCTGGTTGATTCAGGAATATGAAGAGCCTCAAACCTATTCCTTCAGGGTCTTGACAAGGAAGTCTGACCATCTTGTAGGTGGGCGGCCACATGATCTTTTGACATCCCGTGGGATCCAGTCAGTAATGGCTCTAGTCCAGCGGTTGTCTCCAAATCGCATTACATGTCCAGCCCATCTGATTTTCGATGCCTTGGCAAATGAGACAGCGTCCCTGATTCTGGAATAGCGACGGAGGTCAGAACTCCGGATTCCTTCTCTCACTTGAATGAGGCGTGATATTCCAAGCATAGCTCTTTCGATTCCTCTCTGGGAGACCCGAATAGCATTCTCATCCTGCTTTCGTAGGGCCCAGGTCTCTGAGGAGTATGCTAATGCAGGGACAACGGTGGAGTCAAAGAGATGTGCCCGGAGCCGGAGGTTCTTTGTCCTTTTAGCTATTTCTTCGATGCCGTTGAAGGCATTCCATGCCGCTCTCTTCCTCCTGCGCAGCTCAGGTTTTAGGTCATTCATTATGTTGACTTCTCGACCTAGGTACACATAACTGCTGCATTCAGAGATGTCTGTTCCACTGAGAGTGAATGGGGCCTCAGGAACTAGTTCATTTTTCATAAACATAGTTTTCTTTAGATTCAGCTGTAGACCTATCTTTCCACATTCTCGGTCAAAGTCAGCCAGCATTTGTGCCGCTTGGCTAATGTTTGGTGTTATTAGAACGATGTCATCAGCGAAGTGGAGGTGGTGTAGTTGCCGACCATCTATCTTCACTCCCATTCCTTCCCATTCTAATTGTCACATGATGTTCTCGAGGGTGGCACTGAAGAGTTTTGGTGAAATGGTATCACCCTGTCGAACCCCTCTTTTGACATCAATGATCACTTCCTTGTAGAATGGTGAGATCCTGGTGGTGAATCCGTAATACAGCTCACGAAGGATCTTGGGGCTGCTGGGTGGGGAACAAATCATGCCATATGCCTGTGTGTTGCTTGGCTGTGACAGAGGGAGCGTGGAGATCAGGAGCATGTGGAGAGAGAGAGAGGGGCCTGCAGAAGGCTGGGCAAGGTGTTGGCTTGCCGTCTCCCTGGGCCACCAGATGCTTGGCACATTCTGCCCATGGAACAGTGGTCCAGAGTCACCACAGGCCCCTGACACCAGAGAAAAGTTGTTGTTGAGTCTCTGTGGTGGGGAGGCTCTGCCTTCCTTCCTACTTCTGGGATGGAACCCACTGGAGGCCTGAGGAAGCCCCCTGCAGAGTGGAGCACCCATGTGGTAGACAGGAATGAGAACAGGGCTTTTCAGTCCCTGAGCCATGGACCACTGCCTGTTCACAGGGGCAAAAATAATTAGAAACCACTGAGTTAAAATGTCTGTTCCCAAAATATTAAATCCCTACAAAAATCATGGGGGATGGAGCAATAGTACAGTAGGAAAGGCATTTGCCTTGCATGCGGCCAAGTCGGGTTCAGTCCCTGGCATTCCATATGGTCCATGGAGAACGGCCAGGAGTAATTCCAGAGCACAGAGTCAGGAGTAACTTCTGAGCATTTCCAGGTGTGGCCAAAATAAAAACCAAACAAACAGCCTTTCCACATCTTGGAGCAGTGATTATGTGTCTCTTCTTTAAACGCTAAAGATAAAGAACTTTCACCTGCCTCCTTCTAGACTTTATATTTCTTATAATATGGCCTTCAAGCAAATTACATTACAATGTTGTCCTTATCAAATACTGTCCCAATCAAACCTGCTATACAAAAACAAAGAGAGACCTCACATTCAATGCCATAGCAAAAGCCTGGTTCAATCAAAGCAGGCCTTATTCGAACTTTCCCAGTAATTAAAAGGGCTTATTCTACAACCGTGCCCTCACCTCACCCCAAGGAAGGATAATCCCTAATCCTGGCTGGGGCAGGACCTTTGGACAAAAGGGTCATTCCATGATCCCAGGCCCAGGGGGTTCAGATTCGATGATCCCACCGCTCCCTGCAGAAGCAGCAAGAATTTCAGCTTTCGGGCCTGGAGCGATAGCCCAGCGGGTAGGGCATTTGCCTTGCACGCAGCCGGCCTATGCCGGCCTGGGTTCGATCCCAGGCATCCCATATGGTCCCTCGAGCATCACCAGGAGTAATTCCTGAGTGCAGAGCCAGGAGTTACCCCTGAGCATCGCCGGGTGTGACCCAAAAAAAAAGAATTTCAGCTTTCAATTTTCCTGACAGAAAGGGAACAGATCTATGAAGTCCCTAATACCAGAGCATGTATATAAAAGCCCATGTATAATACATGGACTTTTATATGCAGGATTTTATCTTTTTAAAAGCCCCTTTAAGTATGTATTATTATCTACATTTCATACAATGAGGCTCAGAAATTTTATTTGTGAGTTCTTATTTTAATTTCACTGCGGTTTACAAAGTTATTCATGGCGATTTGTTACAGACATTCAGTATACCATCACCAATCCCACCAACAGTTCACCTTCCCTACCATCCTTATCTCTAATTTTCCCACCCACCCTTTATTTTATAGCAGGCCCTCAATCATTTATTTTGTTGCTAATTATAATTTGCTGCAAGAATGATAAAAATATGTTTCCTTAGAATAAAGTTAGTGAAGATTGTGTATATCACCATGGAGCTATTAAGCCCTTGTAATAAGAGATGACTAAGATGTGAGAGGTTAAGCCTTCTGTGTTGATATTTTATTAACTGAGATTGGATGCCTTCTACATTACATCCTGTCCAATCTGATGTGCTACTTCTGGTTTATCAGTGCTATTGTGGCTGTGCTTGAAGAAGTCCAAAAATTTAAATGAGGTGATACAGTTGGAGTTGGATTTTTAACTGAGTGGCTTCTGGGGCATGTGCGTGACTGCTGTGACTTCTAGAAGTGCAGGGAGGTGGGGGGAGAGGTAACCCATCCATGACTCTATGAAAGCCTGGAGATTTCAGTCACAAATCCTGCACATCTGAGTTTTTCAACAGATTATTTTCTGGTTGAGGCTCATCGCAAGCAGTGGAGTATGGTGGGAGCATGGTAGTGATTGTGGAGTGCAGAGTTTTTTGGCTTTCTGGACTCTATTTGGGTAGGTGATGGGCTTACCTGTCTCCCTCTGTGGTTCTCAGATGACTTAGCCTTAGGCAGGGTCCAGGAGAATCTCTGCATCACGTCGATCTCTCTTGAGATTTATTTGAGTATCTGGATCATGGGTGGTGAAAGCGCTTCTTAACTGTGGCTTCTGAACTCTTTTGAGATTTATTTACAGGCTGATAAGTGAGCTTCTATAGCTGAGCCAGAGGTGGTTTGTGAGTGTGGCTCCCAGATACCTAACTTTTGGAGATTTAATTTCTCGAGAGACTTGGTCCTGAGCTTTTTGGAATCTGGCCTCCAACAGAGGCAGTGTAATGATTTTGGGGTATCAGGAAGCCTGAGGGAATCCTCAGGAGGCTGGTACACTTGTACTGTAGGTCCAAGTTGACTTGCTGGTGGCACCAACCCCCTAGGCCCCAGCAGTGATGGGGATTGGAGTCAGGCTACTGCCTTTCCTGGCTTGGGCAATCTGACTGGGAAGCCACCAGTCCCACAGAACCTGACCAGGGGCACATACCCCATCCTCGGTCTCCAGACAGTTGGCACTCAGGGAGGCTTTTCTCCACAGTATGCTGTGAGTGGTACAGGCTGGTTCAGGGAGAAAACAGCAGTGGGGCCACCAAGCCTGTGGTGGGTCACCGGGGTCCCATGGTGGGAACCTCAGTGCCTCCTCAGCTCCAAGACCTCAACGTGCGTGAAGTAGTGCCGAAGTTGGGCCCAAAGAGCCCTAATCAGACATGCTGAAACTCTGCTGCTGCCCATAGCACTGAGAGTCGTGGGAGATCTGCCACTGGGTGGCTGTGTTGCTGCCATTCACACGCGACCCACTCTGGGCCGGCACTTCATGGCCAGCAACTGACCGGTTTCACTTAATGGCGCTTTCCCTGAGCCATAGTATCCCAGGGGCACCACATTCACTCACACAGAAATTGGCTGTTCAGAGGACTGAGCTGCCCTGCCCCCCCCAGAGGGCTGAGAGTTGCCGACCCTCAGCCAACTCTGGTACTTGCTGCTGCGCCACCATCTTGCCACCAGTCCCTCAAACCAAGGAATTTTATCAAGACCAGCAGTTAAGTCAAGGAGACAAGATTCAAAGTTCACTTTTGAATTTTTGTCTCAGCAGAATTAAGTAAAACTCAGGAAGGAAATTTCTTGGTCTAACCAGCTGGAGGCCAGAGATATTCAGGAATCAGGGTCGGGAGGCGGCTGAGGCCATGTGGTCGTCTGATAAGAACAGAGTGAGCCACAAAACCCTCGAGGGCAGACACGGTTCCTCAGGGTGGGCATTTGCTAGGGGTCTGGAGAGTGGCTCCTTCTAGTCCTGGTCCATGTGAGCGAGTTTTCCGGAAAACACAGCTGAATTCATTTATTGGTTTGGTTTGGCTTTAGGACCACGCTCAGTGGTGCTGAGGGCTTCCTCCTGGCTCTGTCCTCAGGGATCACTTGAGGCAGGGTTCATGGGATCATATGCAATGCTGAGAATCAGAGCCGGGTTGTTATATTCAGTGTAATACAGAACCCACTATATGATCTCTCCAGCCCTAGCTCAGCCCATTTGAAGGAGAGCACATTGCATTTAGGACATTAGTCAGCTGCAATGGAGATAAAGTCCATCCGTACTTCCTTCCTCCCACCCACCTGTCTTCATTCTTCCTTCTTCCTTCCTTCCTTCCTTCCTTCCTTCCTTCCTTCCTTCCTTCCTTCCTTCCTTCCTTCCTTCCTTCCTTCCTTCCTTCCTTCCTTCCTTCCTTCCTTCCTTCCTTCCTTCCTTCCTTCCTTCCTTCCTTCCTTCCTTCCTTCCTTCCTCCCTCCCTTACATCCCTCCCTCCCTTCCTCCCTTCCTTCCTTCCTCCCTCCCTCCCTTCCTTCCTTCCTCCTCCTTCCTTCCCTTCCTTCCTTCCTTCCTTCCTTCCTCCTCCCTTACATCCCTCCCTCCCTCCCTCCTTCCTCCCTTCCTTCCTTCCTTCTTCCATCCCTCCCTCCCTTCCTTCCTCCCTTCCTCCCTCCCTTCTTTCCTCCCTCCCTCCTCCCTTCCTTCCTTTCCTTCCTTCCTTCCTTCCTTCCTTCCTCCCTCCCTCTCCCTCCCTCCCTCCCTCCCTCCCTCTCTCCCTACCCTCCCTCCCTCTCTTCCTTCCTTCCTTCCTTCCTTCCTTCCTTCCTTCCTTCCTTCCTTCCTTCCTTCCTTCCTTCCTTCCTTCTTCCTTCTCACTGTCTCCATTGGGTCACTGAGTGACAGCTGACACATCCGTCCTTGAGCAGTGCCAAGCCCAGGGATGCTCTGGGCATAAGAAGACTGGCCAACACCAAGTGACCCCAGGCCATGTGGAGTCCACTTCTTCGGGCTCTCCTCTCCTCTCAGGCGGTCCAGATCAAACCATCACTTCTCACCATCCGGGCCCTCTCCTAGCTCAGAATCTGGGAATTCTCAGCTGGTGAGAGCTGGGAAAGCCAGGGACCGGTAAGGCTATGTGGAGAGCAAAAGTCAGCGGGTTCGAAGGCAGCTCCCACAGGTCTCTCACCCCTCATCCAAAGCAGCTGCCAGTAGCCTCTAGGCTCCTAGTCAAAGGCCTCCCTGCTCCAGGAGAGCCGCGAATGCTGACTGGAGCTGTAAGCAGCCAGGGCACTTGTTTGCCTCTTTGGCCCCATGGGCAGTTCTTGGAGGATGGGACACCCGGTGGCCTCACACACTCCCCAGCACTCAGCCAGGTAAGAAACGGTGGCGTGAGCAAGTGACACAGCTCCATGCCCTCCTGCTTCTCCCTCTGACTCTGCTGGCGATGCGGTCTCAGGCTCATGGCTGGGTCTTGCCACTACGGTGTGTGTGTGTGTGTGTGTGTGTGTGTGTCTGCATTTGTTTGTCTGTATGCATATATGTATTTGTGTGTGCATGTATGTGTGAGCACACCTATATCTGTGTGCATATATGTATCTGTCTATGTGTGTACACATGTGTCTGTGCGTACCTGTGTGTCTGTGTGTGCATGTATGTGTGTACCTGTGTGTCTGTGTGTACATGCGTGTGTACCTGTGTGTCTTTGTGTGCGTGTACCTGTGTGTGTGCATGTATGTGTGGGAGTGTGTGTGTGTGTGTATGTTTTAGGGGGGTGCACTGAGCTCACCTTCTTTGGCTCAGGGGACCATTTTGGTTTCATTGCTGCAGACAAGCTACTGTGATGAGATTTTTTAAAACAAAAAAATCAATTTCCTCTTTTTATTCAGTTTCCTTTTGCCTCGTCTCCTGCCATGGTATGGGAGCACCTCTCATCAGAAAGAGGAGCCTGCCTTCAGGGGAGCAGGTGGCAGTTGGGAGGGTGGTGTCCCTCAGGTGACCGACGAAAGGCTCCTGTTGGGCACCACAGAGGCAGGAGCAGCAGTGGGGATCCCTGTTCCCATTTCAGAGGAGAGCCGAGAGGGGAGGGCTCCCCCCACCTGAGGTCTCACAGCAGGGCTGGGCCGGGACCTAACAGAGCTTGGTTTAGAGCAGACCATGAGACAGGAAGGAGATGAAAGAAATAAGCTGTGTGGGCACAAGCCAAAAGGAACAGCTCAACCTGGGCCTCTCGGTAGGCTCTGCGTGTGCCAGAGGCCACTGTCCCATCATCGGCAGTTCCTGCCTCAGAACACAGCACCAGGCTCCAAGCTGGCTCACAGCTTGGGGTGACAAGGACCCAAGTGGCCCCAGATGAGTGTCTGCAGACCCCGCATGGGCAGGAGGCTCTGGGCACAGAGCAGCAGCTCCCTGCGCCCAGGCCGGGGCAGCAGAGCTCCTAGAGAGCCCAGAACTCCCACATCCTGCACCCAGGTGAGTGCCTTTGGGTGGGATGCGACCTCAAGGGTTTGACTCGGAGGATAAACTGCCAGCCCCACCCTGCCCAGAGACTCCCCAAGGATGGAAGGAAGGAAGTCTCCAGCAAAGGTGGTAAGAAGACGCATGTCTCCAGACACCAAGTCTGACAAGAGGGTCTTGGCGCAAGGGCAGGGAGGTGGGAGGGCATCCGTCAGCTGGGAAGGCAGGTGACCTGGGGTTCTGGGGCTCTGGGAAGCAGAGCTGCCTCTCCCAAGCATAAGGCTGGCATAGACACTTGGGAAGTGATGCCAGCATGTGGTCCCCAGGTCTCCACCGCGTTTAGGTGCTGGTGGAGCAGAGAGGAGGTGGGTTGGTGACTCTTGCAAAGGTAAGATGACCAGTGCCCAACTATTGTCCCTTCACAGGTCCTTTTTAAGAAGTAGTTCTACCCCTGCTGCCGGGCTTATTGCTCGAAGGTGCCACGTGCTTGAGACTCAGGTATAAAACTCTGCCTCCTCCTTAAAAAGAGGGTCCTGCAGTTCAGAGCATGATTCTCCTGTGTTAAGGCTGTCTCTGGGCCAGAGAGGGAAGGAGAAAGGCTTTCTGAGGATTAGAGTAAAATGTGTGATCCCATTAATGCCGGTGTGACAGACCCTCTAAATACTGATACACTGATTTAGTAAACAGAGGGCGGGGAACTCCCCAATAGTTGAAAATTAATTTATTTATTGAAAATTTCTCCTCTTTGTTTTTGTTTGGCGGGCCACTCCCAGCACTATTGGGGCTTATTCCTGGCCTTGCGCTTTCTGGCGAGCTACGGGATTCATACAGTGCTAGGGTTTGAACCAGATTGTGCAGCAAGCAAGGCAAGCCCCTTCCAAGCTTCACTTTCTTCAGACTTTTATTAGTAATTTCAATTTTTTAAATGTCTATTTATTTAATGAAAGTGGGATTAATTTAGTGAACGCTGGTGGTAAGCAACGCTAGCTGCTGGGTAGTGGACACCTATGTTTACTAACGTAGGTGTCCACTAGGCTTCATTTTCTCCATTTTTTTTCCTGCTCCTCCTTTGGCGTATAGATGGAAACACTGTTGTTACCCCGAGGGACGCATGTGGCGTCCACCAGGCAGCCCGTCCTGTCCTCTGCCTCCAACAGGCTCCTGGCAAAGGCAGTTTGCCCACTGATGCCATCTTCACTGCAACTCTAGGAGGCGGTGTTTTTGCTGTCCCAATTGGCAGATGAGAAAATCGAGAGTCAGCAAAGAGCTCACATTCTGTCACAGAGATCAGGAGTTCCCAGCCAGGCACACCAAGCCCAGAATTCTAGTCTCCTCACAGTCTCCGGGAGTTTCTGCTTCTCCGGGAGCTCTGTAGGGCCAGGCAGTTCATGCTCTCCTCAGCTTGGGGGAGAAAGAACCCCTGCACCAGGGCTTCCCGTCTGCCTCTCTCCCCACACCCACACTTTTTCTTTATTAAATTAACTTTTTTTGGTATTGAATGACCCTGAATTACAAATACCCACTCTCTTTTCAGTCCCTGAACCACTCCAGACCCGGCCGCCAGAAGGGACACCTGCCCAGGCTCCCTGTCAGTATAGTGGGAAGACACCTGGTTCTCGGGCAGCTGCTCTCATGCTGGGGCCCCCAGCATGAGCAGCCCCAAAGTCAACTGTGACCCTTGGCTCTACGTGCACATGACCCAGCCACACCTCCAGCTACCTGCCTGGACATCGGCAGGTCTAAGGTTCTAATGCCACCTGCTACGAGGACCATCTTGTCCATCTTCTTTCACGCAATAGTCAATGCCGTGAAGCTTGTTTACATCCTTCCGGTCTTTGATCCAATAGATTTTGTAACTTCTAAGATCCCTCCAAGTCCGCCTTTTAATCATCCCACCCAAGTTCCTGACACAAGCTCCAAGAGACGAGAGACCAGTGACGCCTCTCCAGAAGACCCTACCTGCCTCTCAGTCATCATTCTAGTGACTATGGCTACTGCTCTCCTGACCCCGTGGTCTGGCAGGTGGATCCAACAGGGAAGGCTGAGTCCGGTGCTAAGTATTGTCAGAATGGCTTATGGGGGAAAGGGGATCAGACCGAGGCTTGACTGTAGAAGGACGGACCCTTGGCTCTGCATGAACTGCCCCTTGAACAAATCCCAACACCTTTCCCAGCCTCAGTTTCCTCATCTGTGATATGGAATAATGACAGTTGCTGCCATATTTGTTGAAAAGAGTAACGTGAGGTGTAAGCAGGTACTGCCCACCCTTCACAAACTGGGCATCATCAAAGATCCCGGGATCCCTTGGAAGAGTCACCAATGTGTCACCCTGAAACACTGAGCCCCCACCCTGTCTGGGTCCCACACTGTGTCCTTGGAGCTTTGGAGCCAGGGATCCCAGTACTCTGAGTAGGGACACTCAGAATCACTGCTTGGACCTGGACTGGGGACTGGGGAAACTGAGGCTCCTCCTGCCAGATGCTGAGCTGAGACCTAGGGGCGCTGGCTCAGTGAAAAGCAGAAAGAACCCCTCTGCTCTCCTCACCCCCAGACTCTGTCCTGCAATTCCCCTCACCCACAAAGCAGCAGGCATTTATTTGCCCTAGAAACAGCTTTTGCAAATGCCCCTAGAGCGCAAAGGATAAGACCTGAGTTATACTCACGCAGCAGAACACCTTAGCAGCCATGTGCTGGTCAAACTGGCCCAGGATGATGCGGACGTCATTGCCCTGCAGACAGAAGGACATGGAGTGGAGGTGAGTGGGGGACTGGCACCCCCAGGAGGGTTCAAGGTCAAGAGCAGAGAACATTCATGCACACTGGGCATCCATACATGGAGCTGTGCCAAGCAGACGGCGGGGGGCAGAACCTCAACCCTCGGTGTTGAGCCTCCAGTGGCACCAGCTTGCCCACCACCTGTGCGGGTGAGCTCCTCAGTCTTGTGGGAGAACCCTAAAACAAGTCCGCCCAGCACGGAGGTGAGAGTTGACAGCTCCACAGGGTGTGTGCCCCTGACTGGGGGAGACTGAGCCCTAGCTCCTGAGAGAAAGCAGCTTCAAGGTTCCTCAGGGAGTTCACGGCTGAAACAAGATCCCAGGCAACCCTTGCTGCTGGTCTTCTAGATCGCTCCATTTTCCCAGGGCCCACCGCACTTCCCAATGAGGATATTTCAAAGTCTCCTTGAGTTTCAAACTTTGTGCAAACCCCAGTACTACCCATAAGCTGTGGGGTCCTCAGGCAGCCCCTGTTTCCACCTCGGCCTTAGTATGCCTGTCTGAAAAATGGGAACAATGGGAGCACTGACCTTCCAGGGCTGCTGAGAGGAATAAAAGACCATCCTGTAGAGGGAGTTACATAATTCCTGACTCAGACGAGCCCGAAGTGCTTCCTGGTGTCATTATTCCCTACCCTGCTTCCAGCACTAAGGCAAATCTACGCCCAGAAGTGCCATCAACGGGACTGCACTGGTGATTTTGAGGTGTGTCTTGTTTATCTCTTGTGACTCATTTATCCACTAAACAAATGCTCACAGAGCGTCTGCCTGATGTGGGGCCCAAATAACAGTATAGCGGCTAAGGATTCAATGCCAGGTACCACATATGGTTCTCTAAGCACAGCCAGGAGTGATCCCGACACACAGACCTGCACTCCCACAGGGGTGCAGCCCCAAACAAACAACAAACAAGCCAAAACAGTGTCTGCTTAAGGCTCCCTCCTGGTCTGGGTGAGGGGTCCTAGCAGCTGTGACCAGGCAGGGCCCTGGAAACCAGTTGAGTCTGGTCACGTGATGACTCCCCACCCCAGTCACTTCCGGCCCTACGCACTGGGACTTAGGCAGCAGGTGGGGCCACCTTCCAGCGCTTTACCCCTCTCAAGCCTCAGGGCCCTTTGATGCATAAAGAAAAGAAGCCTTTAAAGATCAGTTTTTAGCATCTTTCCAAATTGGAAAGTGCTGACTGAGAGACCATTTTACTCATCGTGTACTTAAGCAAAATAAAAAAGCCTCGATTCTAAAATCATCCTTCTTTCTCAAGCAAGAATGGAAAGAAGAGGGAAAAATGCTTTTCCCTAAAAGGACTTTAAAAGATCATTAGTGGAGCAGTGGCAGGCAGTGAGCCTTTGTCCTCAGCACGTCTGCATGGCTATAAAAAGTTCTAAGCTGCTTCCGTCCGGGGACAAGCTCTCAGTCACTCTCTGGGGTCTTTCTGCCTGTTGGCTGAAATCTCCTGATATTTCTTGCTGCCAACAGCAACCATCTAGCCGCAGCCATGGTCACGTGACACCCATCCATCCAGCAAACACTGATGGAGCGTCGACTTTGTGCCAAGCCCTGGGATGCACAAGAAGCATCTTATTAGATTTTGGGGTCCGGGGGACCTGAGTTCAACTTCCAGCTCTGTCACTGGCCAGCTACACAACCCCGGGTCTGAGTCTCGCGGGCCCTCAGTCTCCTCCTCTATGAAATGTGGCTGTAGCCCTTCCCTTATGCTTCTTGAACTTGTGACAGTGAAACCTGCCCACTGGCTACATCAAGGGCTCTCCTTGCTCCTGGACATTCCTCTTCAGGCTCCAAACCAGCTTAATGGACCAGGACCACTGCTCTAGGCACAGTTCTCAGTACTCACTCCATGAGAACCAACTACCTGTAATTCTGTAAAACAGGGCTGCCATTCATTCATCTGTCCACTCATCTTCCCATCCATCCATCCATCCATCCACCCACATCCATCCATCCATCCATCCACACAACCCACCATCCATCCATCTACCTACCTTCTATCCATCCACCCACCATCCATCCATCCACCCACCCACTATTCATCTATCCACACATCATCCATCCATTCATCCACCCATACACCATCTATCATCCACCCACAATCCATCTATCCATCCATCCACCATTCATCCACCCAACATCCATTCATCCATCCACCCACACCCACCATCCATCCATATGCCATCAATCCATCCACCCACCATCCATCCATATGCCATCCATCCATCCACCCACCCACCATTCATCTATCCACACATCATCCATCCATCCATCCATCCATCCATCCATCCATCCATCCACACACCCACCATCCATCCTTCCTTCTATCTACCCAAACTATCTACTTCCCTCCCTCCAAGCCAGCCTCCTTCCCTCTCATCCTCTCTCTCATTCCTTTCTCACTCCATCCTCTCTTTTTGCTGCATGCTCATTCATCCAAAACAACCCTTTCCACACCACACAAACTCTTCTTGGAGGGCAGCTCCTCCCCTTTTGTGTCTTAGCTCAGGTGGTCTTAGACCAGAAGCCCCTCTAAAAGGCTTGAGGCCCCTCTGGGGCTCAGACCATTCCAGGCTTCCCTTGAATGTGGCACATTTCCACAAACTTGTATAGCTTCTCTGTCAATCTGAGGTGAACCTGATTCCCCTCCGGCTCTGGGCTCCCGCAGAGGGCAGGGCACACATGGCGGTGAACAGGCACCGTGTGCATGGTGGCAAGAACTGAGACACCACAAGCACCAGCGCTGTGTCCACGATCCTCACTGTACTTGTGTCCTGCCAGTCCGGGGCCATTGAACTAAAGAGGCTCACTATGTCCAGTTCTCGAATTGATTCAGGACCTCCATCTTTGTGGCTGACTATGGGCCCAACAGCTGACAGATAAAAACCTGCATTGCCTTTTGCAGACCACTAGGTTGCTATGACAACCAAGTTGCCAGGTCCACTTGGGTCTTTGTATGTAGACTGCTAGAATCGAATAGGGCCAAAGACATCACAGATGAAGCTGACGTCCCAGATAGGCAAAGATGCTCCCCATAGGACCACCAGGTACCCCAGAATCTACATTGGTGCCCCCAGGCTGTAAGAGGGCCCTGCAGAAAGAGTCCTCCATTGGGTTGTGCCTGATGGAGGAGCCATTCCCACCCTTTCTGCTTTTGAGTGTGGGGAAAGGGCTAGGTGTGGCATGTAGTGGGGGGGAGCCTGGAATACAGCAGGGTGGGCTGGGGAGGGTCTGCTGGACTGTCGGGGGTTGGCAGGGGGCTGCTGAGCAGCGCTAGGAGCTCGAGGTGCTCTTAAAACCATCCAGCGAGCTTCCAGGGAGCAAGGAATCCAGAGAGCAGGAGAAGCAAGGGCTGTGCTGGTTCTTTTTGGAGTTAGAGATTTGGGAGAGGAGGTGAGGAAGTTTGGATTTCCGGAAACTTAATTCCTTTGTCAAAGGGGTGAATTCCCACAAAGAATCCATGATGATGCTTTTTCAGTGGGGGCAATTTGGTGCTGGCAAAAGTTCCCAATTCCGGCAACATCCAGCCTCCTTGCCAGGGTCGGAGTCCTCTCCCCTCTGGGGTGGAAAGGTTGGGAGTGCCAGGGTGAGGAGTCCAGTGCCTCAAAGTCTGCAGATGAGGGATGGATCAGGGCTGGGGCTGGAGACCCAGGGAGAAGGCAAAGAGCAGAGTCTTCCCTCTCCCTGGGCCCACCAGAGCTGACAGCAGGGGACAGAAATAACATGGGACCTCAGCACCTACCGCATGGGTCAAGGACTACCGGGGATCCCTGCTGGCACTGACCTCAAGGACCCATAGAACTGACCATGTGGACTCCTGGGAGTGACTCAGATCCCTGAAGTTAGACCAGGGGCTAAGGCTGCAGGCACAGGGCAGACCCCAGCCTATACCTAAGGAGCCTCACCCATGGGGAGGGACAAAATGGCAGAAAGGACATGGGGTGGACCCACGGAATAGGAGGTGCTCAGAAGCCCATAGAAACAGGACAGAGGAGGATCAGGACACCTACAGAGCTACTAGTGGACCTGGGAGGAGCCAAGGACACCCTGACCTTGGGTGTATGTCTTTCCTCTTCCCTGGGTCGCTCTTGGTTGTCTGAAACCCTGAGATACTGTGACCTTTAAAGAGAGCAAAAACCACACACACACACACACACACACAAACACAAAACATGCACTCATAGAAACATACACACGTGCACACAGATACACAGCAACACACACTTAAACACACACATAAACATGCACACAGACACATAGTAACACACAGACACATGTTTATACAGATACAACCACATTCATATACACTGCACACAGATACACAAAGACACAACCCACACCCATAGGAACACACATAGAGACACACACTTCTATACAGATACATAAATGCACACAGAAACATACACATGCACACACACATATATACTCATACACATACACATGCAGACATACACCCACACCCACACACAGAGACATGTACACACACAAACACACATGTACATACAGGTACACATAAACACACTTATAAAGGACACATATACACATACTTACACATGCACACTCATACACGAATCACACATACAGACATATACCCACTCACATGTATGTGTGAGTATGTGTGACACACATGACACCTAAGGATGGCTAGTTCAAAGAACTGGAGGATACGCCCCTTTTTGCTGGGAAGCGTGATAAAGTCAGAATAAATAATTGGGGGTGCTCAAGAGCTAGAGCACAGGCTCTGCAGGCCGGAGGCACTGCAACCTCCGCCCCCTGCCACCAAGCACCACCAGGGGAGACTCCCAGCAGACCGCGATTGTTGCCCCGTCGCACAGTGAAGGCGCCTCATTCCCGAGCCCCTCCAGGCTGCTCATGCCCTTGGACCTCCCAGCAGCAGGTGCTGTTACTATGCCCGCCCTGGCAAGTTCCCGAGAAAACTGAGGCCCCAAGACTTAAGAGACTTTCCCTAGTACAGCAGACACCACTGGTCCTGCCTCTGAATCCCGCAGTTTGGGGCTGGCACCCCCACTCTGACTGCCACAAGGGGCTGCCCTGAGCTCACGGCCTCCTTCCCTTGGAGAACCGCTCTCAGCAGAGGGGCCTTATGCGGTGTGTGTGCCTACCCCTCACCCCTCTCCCCTGCAGCCGGTCACTGGTTCACAGGGACAAGCACCCAAAGGGAACTGGCCAGGGAGTGTGGGCTGTGCAACAGACCTGGCTAAGAGGTCTCCAGCCGAGAGGACATCATGCCCTGGCTCCCGGGGCCTCACCCTCCTACATATCCAGCCCCCCCACCGAGTGCACTCACAGTCAATCACTCTCACACCACTTTACATTCGATGTCCAGGGTCAGATCACGTGGCCTGGGGACCGGGATGGTGCTAATCTAGGCCATATGCCCTGGGGAACTGAGCCGCGTGCCCCTAGCCAGCAGCTCCAGGGCTGGGAAAGCCGCCCACATGCCGCCTGGGCTGGGTGCTGAGGTGCAGCCTCCGGTCTGCAGTGATCATTCACGGGGAAAGGTGGGCAGTTCTGCAGTGGGCTCAGACACCCAAGCAGCTGTTCGGACAAGGGCAGGAGAACAGGGGGCTAGGAATTCCCAGGGTCACTACAGCCCGCTTTCCCTGGGCCAGGGAGACTGGCCGTGACTGACCAGGGCAGCAGGTACTGGGGAAGAGGGGTCAGACCCTTGCTGGCTGCGGCTCCTGCAGTGACACCTGAGAGGAACCGAGGGGGACAGTCCAGGTGCTTTTGCCCTGACTCCCACATTCTGCACCCCGGCGAGCAGTAACTTTTATTGAGCTAAAACTAGTTTCTGAGACTAATCCCACCAAATCCCTGGAAATGTCCCTAAAGGCTATGAAGCAAGAGACAAGTCCCCCTGAGGGGGTTCAGCCTTTCTTCCCCACTTACTGTTTTACTCAGAAATTCATGTCTATTTCACATTCAGCAACAAGCCTACAATATCTCCCTAAAGAGGAAAATAAGACTTTTTTTCTTCCATGTATCCAAGCACAGTGGCCCCTGGGAAGAGGCCCCATGTTCCTCGCACAGCTTTACATCTCCCTAGGGGCCCACTGGGAACTTCAACTTCCTGCTCCAAGCGAAGCCCCACGAGGATCCTGCCATGAAACAGGCAAACAGGTCGTTTCCTGGCCGGTCTCTGCCATCTTCCTGCGACCAGGCAGAATAAAGGCGTCACGACAACGCTCCTGTCCTAACCCCCGGAGCCGGTGACCATACCAGGGTGGCATGCCGGGGGGCACAGGGTGAGCAATGCAGATGGAACTAGTTGCTCATCAGCTGGTTTTCTAGGGGGATAGAGTTTTCTGGATTGTTCAGTTGGGCCAAAGTCATCACCAGCATCTTTGAAAGGGGGCGGGAGGGGGGGCAGAGAGACAGCAAAGGGGCTAAGGTACTTTGCCTTGCTGCCTGCATGACAAACGGTCCCCTGAGCACTGCCAGGGGTCACTTTAAGCACAGAGTCCCTGAGCAGGGCGCCACTCAGTGGCCCCAAGGAGAGAGCAGACAAGCCATGCCCTTGAGAAAGACTCAGCAGGTGTGCCCGCAGGTGCTGGCTTTGCAGAGGGAGGGGTCCCTGAGCTAAGTAGTGCGGCTGATAGCATGGCTGGAGAAGACCAGGAAGCAAATCCCCAACAACAGCTTCCAGCAGGAAATGGGCTGGTGACTGCTGGAGGGAGATATGGCAACCCAGGGGTAGGGGAGAAAGGGCTGCAGCGAGGGTGCTCCTCCCAGGGCTAAAATGGGGGTGCTCCTCCCAGGGCTGCAGCGGGGATGCACCCCCAGGGCTGCAGCGAGGGTGCTCCTCCCAGGGCTGCATGGGGTGCTCCTCCCAGGGCTGCAGCGGGGATGCACCTCCCAGGGCTGCAGCGAGGGTGCTCCTCCCAGGGCTGCATAGGGCTCCTCCCAGGGCTGCATCGGAGCTGACCTTCCCAGGGACATATTGGGGGTGCTCTTTCCAGGGCTGCAGCGGGGTGCTCCTCCCAGGGCTGCACCTCCCAGGGCTGCAGCGGGATGCACCTCCCAGGGCTGCAGCGGGGGTGCTCCTCCCAGGGCTGCAGCGAGGGTGCTCCTCCCAGGGCGCACCTCCCAGGGCGCAGCGGGGCGCCCCAGGCGCATAGGGGGCTCCTCCCAGGCTGCACGGGCGACCCCCAGGGACATGGGTGCTCCGGGCTGCAGCGGGGTGCTCCTCCCAGGGCTGCACCTCCCAGGGCTGCAGCGAGGGTGCACCTCCCAGGGCTGCAGCGAGGGTGCTCCTCCCAGGGCTGCAGCGGGGGTGCCCCTCCCAGGGCTGCAGCGAGGGTGCTCCTCCCAGGGCTGCAGCGGAGGGTGCTCCTCCCAGGGCTGCAGCGGGGGTGCTCCTCCCAGGGCTGCAGCGGGGGTGCTCCTCCCAGGGCTGCAGCGGGGGTGCTCCTCCCAGGGCTGCAGCGGGGGTGCTCCTCCCAGGGCTGCAGCGGGGGTGCTCCTCCCAGGGCTGCAGCGGGGGTGCTCCCTCCCAGGGCTGCAGCAGGGCTGCTCCCTCCCAGGGCTGCATAGGGGGTGCACCTCCCAGGGCTGCAGCGGGGTGCTCCTCCCAGGGCTGCATAGGGGGTGCTCCTCCCAGGGCTGCATTGGAGCTGACCTTCCCAGGGACATATTGGGGGTGCTCTTTCCAGGGCTGCAGCGGGGTGCTCCCTCCCTGGGCTGCAGCGGGGTGCTCCTCCCATGCTGCAGCAGGGGTGCTCCTCCCAGCGCTAAAGTGGGGGTGCTCCTTCCAGGGCTGCAGCGGGGGTGCTCCTCCCAGGATCGGCACTGTGGAAAGACTCAGGGGTGGTCTCTGTCCCCTGTAGGGGCCTGTCTGGTCTAGGGCAGCAATGCAGAACACTAAAGTTTCCTGTTTAGAACTTCTCAGAGGAAAATGGTCTGGAGTAGGGGCAGGTCAAGAGCATAGGGTTAGAATGAGCACCTGGTTCTGGCACGGCCCCTGCAGGGCCCCCTGTCATGCATTGCCGGGAGGAGCCCTGGGAGCCCCCAAGCACCATCTGGGTGGCCCTGGTGGCCCTCAGCACAGGGTCTGAGCATCATCACATCCTCAGTCTTAGCATTGACTGACCCACCTGCCCAGTTGGTCAAGTGGCCCAAGGGCTCCCTGAGCACTGCCTGGAAGATCCCCGAGTATATATAATCTTCTACATCACAGAGCTGTTTCTATTTCCTGACTTCCAGTGACTCTGACACCTATTTGCAAAGTCAGCGTCTTCCTTTCGTGGCTCTTATCCTCTGCTCTACCTTATGCTTGCCAGGGTGACGCCTTCGGCTGAGAACAGCTCTAAGAGTACGGAAGGCTCCTGCCCCGCCTCCTCCTCACTCTTCTGTTGTCTGTCAGTTCTCCTTTGTGTGTTTAACCGGTGCTTCCCGATACATTTCACCGAATGGTAATTTAGAGCAATAATGGCCCATGAGTGTGTTATTCTAGTTGTGAATTGTACCCTGATCTACAGAAAATGACTCTCTTAACCCTGTTTAGCAACTGCACCTGAGTTCCTTTTGCTCTGAGGGGGAACAGTGGGGTTCTCCTTCCACCGGCTGTCTTGCTCGAGGGAACGCAGTCCAGCCCTTTACCCCATTAGTGCTTCCACAGTCTTTGCTTTCTGCTTAGCGATTTTCCCCCTCCCCACTGTGGCTTCCAGGTAGTTGGGGACACACAAGCTTGGTTTTGGACACACAAGCTTGGTTTTGGTGGGTCACACAACAGGTTCTTGAGGATACCAAAGAGAAGTGTCCTCGGGGCACATTCAGTAGTGGTGGGGACTCTAGGACCAGGGGGACCAGTGGCTCCAGTGGCATCTGACCATGGATCTACCCGGCACTCTGTGTTTTGGCCAATTTGAATCAAAAGTAAGAATGACTACAGTCTGTGGGCAGTGACTTTTCATACGCCGGTTTTCATGTTTGCTTTCTGGTTTGCACTTCCAACTTCCCTCTGCTTCTATCCCTCATGTTTTACACGTCTTAGTTCTGGGTACCTGAACTGTAGCTACCATTAATGCACTCAAGGCCTTTCCTAGCTTGCATTTCTCTAATCAAGAAATGCACCAAGAGATGGTCTGTTGAGTTTCCTTCCGACTGGAGTTCAGCACCCTTCTTCGTTGTTTATTTTCCTCACCTGCTGCTGTGGCTCCGTGATGGGAATTTTCATTTCACAACTGTTAGTATGGCGCCCATTTTTGCATTATCTAGGTGTTTGCTTTTGGAATGAATTTTTTGCATCTGTGTACACTTTAATAACAACTCTTCAGCAGGAGCTCCCTTTCTACCGGCTCCAACGGGTCTCTGCTCTGCTGGGGGCCTCTTCTGTAAGGTACTCAGCTGGCGGACACAGGACTCTGGGATGAACTTCCAGAAGGGCGCCTGGCTGGCACACTGTGTGAGTTCACCCATGACCCAATGTCCACTGTTGGCTGGGGAGTGTCTGTAGTTGAGTTGTGGAGTCGTCTGGTTTGGCACCTTCATAGTGATTTCTTTCCCCCCTGACAGAGATACTCAAAGATGCTCCCCCCATCCTTTGTGAATATGTTTCTAATTTTTTTCACCTACAAGTCTGGGTCTGACTCTTTTAAACCAGTTCTTCTAAAACGTAGCTAGAAAGGCCAACTCATTTGTACATACAGTACAGTCCTAAGAAACAGGTGATTATATAACTTAAAGATGGTTGCACAGGGCTGGGGAGATAGTTCAAAGGCCTGGAATGCATGCCGTGCATGCACAAGGCCCCAGATTTGGTACCAGACACCAAATTCCCCTGCTCCAGCATGGCTGAGTCTAAATCTCTGGAGTCCCCAAGCACCACCATAGTCCTGGTTCTCCAGCGACACTGAGCCTAAGCACTGAACTGTCCAACTTGCTTGGCTGAACATCACTGGGAGTGGTCCTGAATCCTCAGAGCACTGCCTGGGAGTACCCTGCTAGTGAAAGTAGCTGAATATTTCCAATTTTCATATGGAGTCAAACATGTTCCTTTTGAAGAAGACTGTTGCCTTTGAACCCACTTAAGTTGGTTTCCTACTATCTCTTTTTTTAAACAATAAGATTATTATTTGGGAATAGTTTTATATTTACAGAATGATTACAAAGATAATACAGGGAGTCCCATATGCCCCTCACGTTGTTTTGTCTGATACTGGCACCTGTGTTAGCGTAGTCCACCTGCTGCAATTAATAAGCCAATACTGATATGTTGTCACTTAGCTACAGTTCACACTTAATTCTAATTTTCTTAGTTTTCTTCTCTTGTGTCTTTCCCCCTATTTTCCTAACTCATCCAGAATAGTGCATTATGTTAAGTTATGACTTCATCTTCTGCCTCAGACATTCCCAGTTTGGAAGACTTAAAGAGTCTGCAGGAGCATTGAGGATGTATTGTGTAGAATTCTCTTATACTCAAAATTCCTGATATTTTTCTCATGGTTTCAACTGGGATTGACTGCAAGAGACCATTCTGTCACTTGCTATCTAAGGTACTTCCAAGTCACAAGACTTGGCACTGCTGATGCTGACTCGTGTCAACCTGATAAGCTCATATTGGTGGATGACATTACTCTTCCCCAGGCCCTTCGTATTCTACTCTTTGCAAGGAAATCCCTTAACAAGGAGGTAATGACATTTTACTTCCTTGAGCATGAAATGTCAACATAAAACCCTTTGAATTTTTATTTCTCTGCCTACAATATTGGTTCTCCTCAATCACAATTTACTCATTCATATCACCATGGACTAATGCATACTTTGAGCTATAATCTAATCCCCCTCTTTTATTGCTAACTCCCCCACATCTGGCCATTCAGAGCTCATTCATCTGGTCAGCTTGCTTCTCTGACATAATCCCATCAGAGCATGTTGCCATTTTGAGTACTTCCTTACTTCCTGACACTATAAGATATTCCAGAATCATCTCACACATCTCCGGTCCCTATCCTAGAATGAGTCATTTCTCCAAGAAGTTCCTTTTAATGGAAGAAGGTTTTAAAAGCCAAGATTCGTGTGCTTGGTGTGCTTATAGCTGCATCGGTTTCTGTTTTGATTTTGATTTCTCTCCTCTGTCCTCTGTCCTGGTTTCTTCGGAGAACCCACTGAGTGCCAGCACGCGCCTTGGTTATCTCTTCTTTCAGAAGACTGATCTCTTTCTGACTTGTCCTCTGAATTCTGGGAAAGCACCTCGAGTTTTCCTCCTACATGGTGGGCTTTTATTTTCTTCGGCATAAACTCTGCTCTTCCCTACCTCCAACACCGATTTTCATTCTACTCTTCGATATTTCATTTTATTTTCTTGTGGTCTTCTCCCACAGTAAGCCAGATATTTGCTTGTACATTTAGTTTTCCAGAAATTATTTTTCCTTGTTCCTGAGTGCTTTCTCCTCTGTTGGTTTTGTCTCCTCAGAGTCGGCATTTCATTTATATACATTCCACAACTAGTTGAGAAAATGAGATTTGGTTCCAGGTGAAGGGACCCAAAGCAGTGACAGAGACAGAGACCAAAGTCTCCTCCCTCCTCGGGCTCCCTAGGGAGAGGCCAAGTGATGACCTCCTCAGCCAGTGTGAGCAGTAGAGCAGGTCTTGTTATGGCATGAGTGTACTCCGCAGAAAATATGTCGTGATCTTCAGTCCTTATAACATGACTTTATCTGAACACAGGGTTGGGTGTGGCCAACGAGACCAGTGTCCAACTAAGAACATAAGATGAAGAAGAAAGGTTTAAAAGCCACAAAAGGCAGAGATTGGAGCTGTAGTTGAGAAACGTCAAGGATTGCCAGGGACACCCAAGGCTGAAGGAAGAGCCCGTTTCATGGTATATATACACAATGGAATATTGCACAGATTTAAGAAAGGACAAATTAATCTGAAGCATCAGATAGAACTAGAGGAAATCATAGAGTGAAGTCAGTGAGAAGGAAAGGGCCGGATACAGTGATCTTTCACATGTGGGACCAGATGTGCAGAGGGATAGCAAAACAAAGGCTGGGGAGAACTGATCCACACAGCTGAGCTGGAGGGAGGGGATGGACGGGAGGGGTGTTGGGGCCTCTGGGGGAACGGAGTGCACTGGTGTTGTGTGTAGTGATGGAATTATACCCACTACCCCACAAAAAATTTAATGGAATTAAAAAAATAAGGATGCAGCCAGAACCTTCTAGAAGGCCTGGCCTTGCAAACATCTTGATCTGGTATCTCCAGTCTCTGAAATGTGACAGAATACATGTCTGTCCTTTTTGAGCCACCGGCTTCTGTTCCTTTGTTCCTACATCCAGGAAAGCCACATACATGCCCTTCAGGGAGTTGGAGACCAGAAGCAGCAGCGTGGAGATTTTGATATTTATTTTAAGAAACAAATGAATTTATTCATTATTGATTGCCAATACTGGAAGAAGGGGACAACTGAGCAAAGTTTAGCTCTAGAAGGAGCCATGAAGGATCTGGGTTTGGGGTGGGGAGCAAAAGCTTTGCAGTGGAAAACTCTGCCCCCAAACCCCAAGTGGGCCATGGCCCCCACTCTCCTGGTTATGTGAGTTGGAAACCTTCCTCAGAACCACAGCTGTGTGGGGCCCTGGAGAGGCTGGGTTGGCCACTCAGCTCCTGCCTAGGGTCCCAGTCCATTGCCCTCCCACTCAGGGTGCTGGGACGAGTTAGTTAACCTCCTTGAGTTTAAGCTCCCCCATCTGTGAAACGGAGCAGCTAGAATGGCCTCTGAGAGTTTTAAGGTAGATATAATGAGCAGCTGAAGGTCAAGGCCCTGGCATGAAGTCCTGACCCTTGGCCGAGGCCTTGGCAAACCCAGTTGGCTGCTCTTTTCATCATGGTTAATGTCACAGCCTGCGCTGCTGGAGTTGGTGGGCTGGTGTACAGAGCAGCCACTTTCATCCCCGGATTCTCAGGGACTTTCCAGGAGGCCTCCACTCTGAGCACAAAGGCTCTTCCTACTTTGAAGCCTGTAGAACTCTGCTGGGCTCAGAGGTCCAGGGAGCTATTTGCAGAGCCCACCCTGGGGAGACGCTGCATGTGGCCAGAGAATGTCAGCATAGCCCCAATCCCGGTCTCACCCCTGGTGCTCTCTGCAGTGTGCACACCTCCCACCCCACCCCTTTCCTCTCCAGAATCCTCAGGCCTGGAACCACTTGGGCAGATATGACTCTTGCTCCTTGGTTGCGGCAGGTCAATCTTGCGACTGTTCCCATTTCTGTGAGGGTTGGTGAGAAGGAAAGGGCCGGATACAGGCTTGGTGTCTAGTCCTGACTGATGGGCATGCAACAGGGGCTCTGCCTCCCTTTGGTTCCTTCTTTGTGTCTCAGTTTCCCCACCTGTGAATTCAGGGCTCTGAAAGACGAGAGTTCTCAACTGCCATCTGCTCTGACTGGTATCAAGTGGAAAGACCCCAAGACAGGTTAGCAGTTGGCCTGGGGGAATCTCTGAGCCTCATGATGAAAATCTCCTTAGCTCAGCGCCAAGGCATATAGACTTGAAATCCCTGTGGTCTCGTGGAATCCTGTACACTGTGCACAGGTCGAGCCTGGCTGCCCAGCTTCTGACTCCACCCTCCTTCCTCCCGGGCTCCTCGAAATCCCCAACCTCTGTCTCCTCCTTGGCCAGGTTCAAAGACTCTGAGCCTACAGAGCTCTGAGCCCGGCATGAGTCACTTCCTCCCTTTCTTCCTGATTCCTAGGAGGGATCTGCCTTCCTGGCCAGGGGTGAGTCACCAGAGGACAAGGGCAGACGGGAGAGTGTCAGGGAGCCCGGAAGAGTGGTAGGTATAAACAAGGTGTTTGAGAGTTTCCAGTGTACATGTACAAAGGGCAGAGATGACCCACAACCGGGCCAGTGTCTAGTGGGCACTCTCCATTCCTGGTGGGAATGTCCCTGGGGGGTGGAGGGGACAGAATGTGAATTTGCACCAGGGAGTGCTTCTTGTCCCGCTGGGCTAAGATTAGTGCCCTGCTGGGCTCTGCTGGGCTGGCAGCCACTGCCTGTGGCTGTTTATCTGGCAACTGGATCCTTGGCTGGGGCACCAATGGGCAAGAGGAGAGTGGATGGAAGCCAGTGAGGGGGGCCTGTCTGCACCCCCACCCACCCAAGGACGGAACAGGCAGCCTCAGCTCCAGCCTCTTTCACAGCCAGGGGATTGGGCCTACGTTACCTGCACCTACCTTCAGCTTCTTGACGCTGGTGCAGGGGGTCGTTGGAGAAGCTCTCAGTGTCGGAGATCTCTATGTCTTCACCGTATAGGACCCCAGTCAGGTCGTTCCCTCACCTGAGAGAGAGAGAAAGCAGAGCGCAGGCAGGTGAATGAAGGCCCCGACAGGATCCTTCTGGGAAAGTGTTTCATGATGGGGGAGGGGGGGGCGTTTTTCTTCTCCAACATGTGAAGGGAATGGAAGTTGTCTACATTCTTATTTGGGGCTGGGCACATAGAGCGATGCTCAGGGGTTACTCCTGAATCTGTGCTCAAGGATCACCCTTGGCAGGCTCGGGGACCGTATGGGATGCCGGAGATAGAACATGGGTCAGCCATGCAAGGCAATCACGCTACCCAGAGTTCCACTGCTCCAGGGAGTTTCCCCTGCACTCTAACCTGGAATTCTCCCCCTCATTCATGCTACTTTGTGGCTCTACCACAAATCGCCACATGTGTACCAGGAGGCCCAACAGAGAAGGGCTGGCCAGACCTGCCCTGGAATTTCCTGCAAGAATCCAGGGGAGGTTCCAGGTCTCTGGACACGCTGCTCTGTCACCTACCACTAAAGCTATTTTGACATGTCTCCATGGACTCTGGGCAGCATTTGTGAGGAGGCTCAGACATTCTGTTCGGCATGGCTGGAGGAAAGAGAAGGGATGGGGTCAAGGAGCAGGGCTATAGATGGCAACTATAGGTCTGCTTGCGCAGGGAACGACGGACCCGTTTATGGGCCTGAGGGCTGCAAGCACTGGGGTTCACCAGCACGGGTCAGCTGAGAAACAGCTGTGAGGAAGGGCACTAGGGGAGGGTGGGGACTATGCAAAATGGCAACTGCCGCTACATGCTTCATCTGAAGAGACAGCTTCCGCTCAGACCATGCCAGAATATTCCAGAATACTGGTCAGAGTCACCAGGCCTTCTGATTGGGGTGGGGAAGAACCAAGATTTTAATGTATGAGCTTCTCCAAATTTTAAAATGTGGATACGCTTTGATGTCATTTTTATTTAAAAACCAAATAGAATCTGAAGTCCCTATGCCATGGCGATCACTTCCTGACATAAATTGATCTCAAAACTCAGTTGTGCATTTTATGAAGGAGAATGGGCAGGAGGCAGGGGGGTACTCAAGTTCCAGTCCTGTAGTCACTGGCTGGTGTCGCCGCAGGTCCTTGTGTGACTCTCTCTCTCTCTCTCTCTCTCTCTCTCTTCTCTCTCTCTCTCTCGGCAGGAGGTTGTCAATCTTAAGGAGATGACCCTGAGAAGCATTGCTTATTCATAGCCTTACAGTGGTACGGGTCAAAAACCAGAGAAGGCTAGGGTGTGGGTGAGGAGGGGGAGGAATTGGTATCTTGGTGCTCCATTACAACTGAACACAGAATAAGCATATGCTCCAGAAACTCCACTTCTAGTTTGAGACCCCAAAGAATGGAGAGTAAGGTCTCAGAGAGACATTTATCCACCTGTCTTCATAGCAGCCTAATGGCCTAGGAGACGCCCAATCCATCCGGTGGATAAAAGTAGCAGATGGTGCTGTATCTCCAACAATGGAATATTACTCAGCCTTAAAATGGAATGGAATTTCAATACTACAACATGGCTAAATCCTGAAGATATTACACTAAGAGCAATAAACCCATCACAACAGGACGGGATCATATGTTTCCATTTAATGAGTCTTAGAACATTCAAATTTTCAGGGGAGAAAGGGGAGAATAGGAAAAGAAAGGGCGAAGGGGTCAGAGAACAGGAATGGGGAACAAGAGAGCAGTGGGAAAGTATTTCCATTTGGGATAATGAAAAAAAGTCCCAGGAAGGATGGTGGTGCTGGATACAAGACCATATCAATGCAGAATTCAGCCAGCAAGTCTCAAAATGTTTAAAATGGAAACTTTCATGCTACATATATTTTGCCATGGTTTAAAGAGAAGCACTTCTGGTTTCAACCAGCTATAGGTCTTTGCAATGAATATATCAAAGAGTTTGGAATAATTTGGCCCTAAATGTCACAAGACAGTCCCTGGGAAGCCTCCTTGAGAGGCAAACAAAGGGAGTGTGAATGCAAACGGCTGTATTTCATTTCTTTAAAAGCAACAGAGCAAATGTGAACATTATTAATTCTGGGTGGCAAGGCCACGGCATTTGTCATTCTGGGCTTTTCTTAATGCTTGAAGTCCTCTGTGATAAATGCTTTGCAAAAAGAAAGTGCCTTCATTGGGGCTGAACCATGTCCACCCTACGTTTCTGCCTCTATTCTGAAGGACACTAGGGAACTTGTTGATAGCATTTCCCTCAATTTCCAAAGTCCCAAATCCTTTTCGGGTGCAGGTGGGGTTTCACAGTCAGTTCTGTGCCCCAAAGTGCGATGGAGCCAAGACATTCATTAGACACAGAAATGAGCCAGCAGGTGCCAGCTGGGACACAGAGCGGTTGCCCACTCTTCTAGGCATGTATAAGGCGTCGGTTCCCGCCTGAGCACCACACCAATGCAAGCGCACCCCCACCATACTCTCAAACTCTCACACTGTCAAACAGGGCAAGCAATTCACAGAACTGTTTATAGTCCAGTAAAAGCACCGCAAATATGGCACAGTGTGGTAAATACTAAACTTCTCCATACTGCTTAAAAGGCAGAATAAGCATTTCCAGGCCCAAGGCAAGGCTCAGGTAGTGAATGGCATGGGGTATCTCTACGGGCACAAGTGTGTAAGTGACAGCTGTGCACAATGATGGCAGATCAAGTATTTGAGAGGTGATCAGAGCTGAAAAGAAACAAGACCAAGAGCCTTCATGTTCTACCTCTAAACTCACAGATGAGGAGGGTGCACGGGGCTCGCCCAATACCCCCTACATGTCTCTTCCGGATCCGGCCAGATGTAAATGGTTCCCGAGGCTCACTGAGCCAGAACAGGTCAGAACAGATGGTCGGCGTGATTAGCTACTCACTGCCCATAATGTCAGCACCAAGAAATCTGTGCTCAGCTCAAGTACTTATTCTAATGGACTTTTTTAAGGGGAAAGCAAATAGAGGAAATCAGCAATAAATGGTATTTTAAAATAACCAAAGCATGAGGTGGGAGTGTCAGGGGAACATGTCAATGATCAATGTTCTAAAGGAAGCAAGATACATATGTTTTAATCAAATCATGATAATGGCATTTAAAATGGCTTGAATATTTTCTTCTTCCATTAAATCAGAATGTGCTAATAAAGACCACGGGCCACAGGGTGTGTAGGATGGGAGCCACACTTATAAAGGGATCACATGCGGAATACAGGAAGGACCGTCACTTTGGTGGGTCCATGGGAAAAACACGGGCCGTGCTGGTGCCTTTAGCAAAGGGGCTCAGACTCAGAGGAGTGAATGTTACTAGGACAGGGAGTTCATAAGCTTGGGGGTTAGGGAGTTTAAAGGCCACTGAGACTAAGCATGAACTATACATAATTGAGACCTGGGTTCAATCCGCAGCACTGCCAAAAATAAAAATTAAAAAATAGATCAGAAGTTGAGATCCCAGACCTCTTAGAAAGAGCAGATCTAAGGGTCTGAACTTGGAACATGGTCCGGGGAAGTCCAGCATCTGGAAAGAAGTCAAAAGCCAGAGAGTGTTGGGGAACTTCCGGGGAGAGTTGGGACGGTGGGGACATATCTGAAGGACAGGGTCACAGCCGGTGCTGGTCCTCCCTCCTATGAGACATAAGCGGGGTAAGACTGGACAGGTTGGAGGAGGGAAAGGAATTGGTGGAAAAGTCATGAGCAGCTGGAATTGGGACAGGCAGGATCTTGAGAAGTCTTTGCCTTACCACAACTGTGTCCATGCGACCTTTGAAGATCCTGTCACTAGCCATGACAGGCCACAGTACCACACTACTTCCCGGTCCCCACTCTGCTCAGAAGGCTGTCACTGTCCCCTGGACACAGGCCAGTTGCCCAGGGATGCCAGCTCCTGCTGTTTGGGAATGTCAGTTGAATGTATGCAGATACTACATTGTTTACCTACAGCCAAAATAACTGCCCTATGGGTCAGGACCTTTGCTCTGGGGTGCCCAGACCCTGCCAGGCACTTGCCCCTGCAACTTCCTGCTTTACAGGTCAGCTCAGTTACACCCCTGCCTCTAGCACTTCACCTGAGCCCTGGAAACCCCAAGCCTCTAACAAGGCAAAATGAAGAGCCCAAGATAGAAAGCCAATGGGGGTCCAGCTCTGGAAGCATCCAGAGCCAATGGGGATCTAGCCTCAGAAGCAAACCAGAGCCAATGGGGGGGTCCAGACCCAGAAACAAACCAGAGCCAATGGGGTCCAGCCCTGGAAGCATCCAGAGCCAGTGGGGGTCCAGCCCGGAAGCAAACCAGAGCCAATGGGGGTCCAGCCTCAGAAGCATCCAGAGCCAACAGGGTCCAGGCCCAGAAGCATCCAGAGCCAATGAGGGTCCAGCTCCAGAAGCGTCCCAAAGAGTCACCCCTTAGATTCCCTGCTGGGGTCTCTGCTTCGTTCATGGGATTAAAACCCCTCCTCGCGCTTGTTACTTGGACCTCCACCTGGTGCCTGGCGATTCTAGACTGAAGCCCTCTCTGCTCTCAGCATCCTTCCCTCAAGCACTCAGTCATTCATGATACCAGCATCTCTTCTATTCCTAGTGAAGTGGCTGGGGGTTCTGATATCAGACTAAACTACTCCCTGCCTCGTCTCTCTGTCTAGTGAGAGAGATGGATGGGATTAGCCCCAGAAACTGCCGACCAGGCGTTCAGGGTCAGGACACATGTCTGGACGAGGCTGTGAGGTGGGAGGCAGGTCAGATCCATAGGGAAGGGAGCAAAAGGTCTGTAACTAGGAGTGGCAGGTTTGAGTCAAAGCCAAGAGGAGCCAGTCAGGGAGGAGGAAAGTAGTTGTGAATGGAGAAGGAAGAGGTGACTGCTGACCCTGAGGGCCTCAGCTCAGCAGGAAGCTCAGGTCAGGTTTCAGGGAGCCAGGGGTGACTAGAATGACCTCTTTCTTGTGGGCAGGAGATAAAACAGAAGGAAGTGCACTTGTCTTGCAGGAAGCCAACTCGGATAGATCCCCAGCACCACATAGGGTCCCAAGCTCTTCCAGGCGTGCTCCCTGAGTCCAAAACCAGCAGTAAGTCCAGCAGCATCACCAGTGTGGCCCAAAAGCAAGATGAGGGGGCAGGTAACAAATGCCCAAAAGGCAGCAGAAACAAAGAAACCACCTAGGAAGTTTGTCACTGTCACTAGGGGGCAGGAAAGAAAGCACCAGAGTGGAGGAGGGATATGGGGAGGCGAGAAAGGGTCAGAACAGTAGCTGCACCGCCTACAAAGTGCCTGTCACAGAGTCAGGAAGAGGGATGGGTGGGAAACTGGGGACACTGGTGGAGGGAAACGGACCCCAGTGAAGGGACTGGTGTGGGAACTCTGTATGCCTGAAAAGTCATGGAAAACTCTAATTCATGGTGACTAAGTAAAAAAACAAGTGTAGTTTGAATTGACAACAAGGCTTTAATGGCCCTCGCAGGGCTAGGGGCATGGAGGTAACAGGAAGAGGGTGGGTAGCAGGGATGAGGAGACAGACGGCAGCTGTCCAGGCCAGGGTAGCTGGGAGTCTGGAGGAGGTGGTGGTCTGGGCACCCACTTGGGAGCCAATAGTCTGTAGCCGTCTGTGACTGTCGGCACAAGTTCCCAGACACAGCTGCTCCCAGCACGACACACTCAGCACTATCTCCTCCGTTCCTGTGGTCAGGGTCTGGGCATGTGGGATTGACCGAGCTGAGGGTTCCGGTGCGGGACCTTCAGGAAGCTGTAACCAAGCTGCTGGCCCACGCTGCATCCTGAAGTTCTTAGGACCATGTGGGACACCTTGGCTGCACTTGAAACGGAGAGAAACCAAGGGCAGAAACCAGGTACCAGCTACTTTCAGAGCTCTTAAGGCGACTCCCAGGGGCAGCTAAAGTTGCAAGCCATTAATTTAGGAGTCACAGCCGCTGAGCTGCCAGGCTCCCAGGTGGGGTGCCAGCCTGTCTGAATCACTCCCTGCTCCCCCCACTCTCCAACCCTGCCTTCCACTTTGTTCAGCTCCGGGGCACCCTCCATCTTCATATATGGAATCCTCCTCTGCTCTCTCCTGCCCAGTCTGGCATTCACCTGATTCTCCAGATCCTTAACACCACTCTCAGTCACCCAATCCTGACCCAGTGACGAGAAGGAGGGTCAGGGAGAGAGAGGTGGGGGAGAGGGAAGGAGGGAGAAGGAAGGAAGAGGGGAGGGGAGAGAAGAGGGAATGGGGAGAGAGGTGAGGGAGAGAGAGAGGAGAGAGAAGGAGGAGAGGGAAGGAGAGAAAGAAAGGGAGAGGGAAAGAGAGGGGTAAGAAAGGATATAGGAAAAGGGAGAAGGGGCCGGAGCGATAGCCCAGCGGGTAGGGCGTTTGCCTTGCATGCAGCCGGCCTGTGCCGGCCCAGGTTCAATCCCCGGCATCCCATATGGTCCCCCGAGCACCGCCAGGAGTAATTCTTGAGTGCAGAGCCAGGAGTAACCCCTGAGCGTCGCTGGGTATGACCCCAAAAAGCAAAAAAAAAAAAAAAAGGAAAAGGGAGAAAGCAAGGGAAAGAAAGAAGGGAAAGATGGAAAAGGAGAAAAGAGGGACTAGGAGTGGAGAGGGGAGGAGAGGGAGAGAGAGAAGACAAGCAGAACAGTATTATAGCAACCAGCTACCACGCTGATGGGGACGTCCTCAGGGAGCCAGAGAAATTGCACAGTGGAGGTTGTGGGAAGTATCAGAGATCCCCTGAGCTGTGGCCACTGATGGGACCCTTACAGAGCACCAGCACCCGTTTCAGCACCATGGAGAAGGCAGCTCTATGTCACAAGCAGGTTACAAGCAGAGTCCCTGAAAACTCTAACTAGGGTATAAAAGTTACTGAGAGTGGAGCCAACTCCCAGCTTGCCTATGGAGGCGGCAGCTGAGGTGACCTACTTTGTCATTCAAATGCAGAGACTATATATAGTCCTGGTTGTGCAAAACGTCACTTCTCTTACCTGACTAAAGTGTATAATTATGGATTTACTTCTCTTCATTCATGAAATGTGTCTTCACTTGATTAAACAGTTCATTCAAGTAAAATCCATTAAAATAGGGAACATGTTCAAATGTGCTCGGTGGAGGCTGAGGGCATCACTGTCGTTAAGATGCTAATTAGGATAAACAGGCATTTGAAACACTCAAATCTTTGAATAATTCAGGTCACTGTTACTGGGGCCTGGAGCCTCCCAGGAACCATTATTAATTTAAGCTAATTAAAAAATTAGCCTGGAGAAGAGGAGAGCAGGACAGGAAGTGATGGGAGACATCAAACCCAGAGATGAGAGGCCCCTGGCGCTGGACCCTGGAGCTGGAGGGGCAGTGATGGGCAGGCCAGTGGTCAGGGAAGCAGACTGTGGCCCAGAGCCAAGAACTTCTCAGGAGGGAGAAGCTACTTTGGCAAGTAGTGAGCTGCCTGTCAGCAGAGGGGAGCTGTGCTGATCAGTGCTGACCAGGCAGTCAGGGATGGGGGTCCTCCTTCTTCCATCAGCACCAGTGGCACCAGGAGAATGCACAGTCCAAAATCCCACCTGTTCAGGAGCACAGCTGCATCTCACCCTGAAGCCTTTCAAAGGTTTGCACAGAGCACGTAGAATTCCACAAACATGTTCCTGTGGCTGTAGGTGCTCCCACTCTTCTATATGTGATGAGTTGTTGTCAAAGAAATGCCCCTTCGAGGGGCCACCGAGAGATCTCAGGGGTTAAGTAACTGGCCGTGCACACAGTTGATTCTGGTTCAATCACTGGCACCATATATGACCCCTCCCGCAAGCACAGAGTCAGAAGTAAGCCCTGAGCACTTCTGGGTGTAGCTCAAAAACCAAAAGGAGAAAATTTTTTACAAAGCTCCTTTCAAAAACAGATTTTCAAATCTGATATTCATATTTAAACTTTTTTTAACCAAGTCAGCTCTGGGCTGGGTAGACAGTACAGGGATTAGGGACACACTTTGCATGTGCTGCGCAGGGTCCCATCCCTGCACTGCATAGCCTGGGGACTGGCTGTGGTCCCCAGGGGACAATCCCAAAAATCCAGAGCACCTCTGAACCACCAGCCAGGCTGGTCAAATATGACCCTGAGTGGCCCCCTGGCTCCCTGGGCACTACTTGGAAACCCCCATCTCCTAAACACGGAGTTAGCTCTGAGTAACGAATAACTTGAGGACCCTGAGGACATGTGACCACACTGCAAAGGGCAGAGAGTGTAAACTCAGCCGAGAGAAACCGCACCTGGGTGACCCCCGCAGGTCTGTGCCTGGACCCATGAGCCCCCCTACCTGCCCACAGCGCAGAGCTGTGGACCGTGGCCTACCCACCCCATGTGTGCTAGAGTCTGTGCTAACCATCAGCATGGGCACCCCTCGATCGCCACAGGGAAGTGTGTTTGCACAGACAGTCTGATGCCCTCCACAAAACTCTCTTCAATACCTGGGTGGAGAGGGACTGGGGGATCCCTCCAGTGACCAGTGTCCTGAGAATAGAAGCAGAGAAGTGGGGCACAGACATGTGAGGGGAAGACCCTATGAAGACAGAGATAGGTCCTGGGTGAGGCAGCATAAACCAATGGGCGTCTGGAGCCCCCAGAAGTCGTGGGAGGAAGGGGCGGATTCTCTCTGAGCTCCCTCAGAGGGCATACAGCTCAGCCTGGATCCCACTGCCCAGCTCGCTCCAGTCCAGCACCAGAGGAAGTTCTGTGGCCTTCAGCACCCTCAAGCCCATCCCTGGTGATGACTGACAGCAGCCTCAGCAAATCCTCTGCCCCCAGGGCTGGCTGCTCACTGCTCCTATGCCGAGGCTCCTCCCACCGGCTCAGGCCTCCTGCAGGGAAACTGGGGCCCCTCTGGCATCCCTCCCTCCTCCACTGCATCCTCCCTTCTCCAGAGTCACCCAGAGTGGGCAAAGCCCAAGGGCCCAGAGCATCATGAGATGTAGCAGCCACAGGGAGGCCTCCGTGAGGGCTTCTGAGCCGACCAAGGGCTCCCTCAGCACAGAGGTGCCTCCCCCTATCCCTGTAGTAGCTGCCCACGGCAAAGGCTTTACTGGATCTCCCCACCTGGAGTCTGTCCTGCACACAGGAAGCTCAAACTCATGAATGAAGGTGAGATGCCTCAGCATGGGAAGGCTACTGGTCCCTCAGGGCTCACCTGCAGAGGGAAGAGTTCTGGCCAAGATCTGAGATGTTCTTTTCTTCTTTCCTTCTTTTTTCTTTTGAAGGGGGTGATTGTGTTTCACCTGGCAGTGCTCAGGGCTTACTCTGGGCTCTATGACTAGGAATCACTCCTGGTGGTGCTTGGGAGAACACGTGATACAGAGGATTGAACCCAGGTCTGCAGAACGCAAGGCAAGTGTCCTATCCGCTGTACTATCTCTCATCCCAGGCCTGACAACTCCTACGAGGGTCAAGATTCAAACTTGTGTTTCTTTGCCTCCTGAACACAGAAGGGAAAGATGGAGAAAGGAGAGAGAGAGCAGGGCTGGGGGGTGGAGGGGTACAGCACTCCACTTTAAGCTTCCTCAGAGGCCGGAGATAGTACAGCAGTAGGGGACTTGCCTTGCATGTGGTCGACCCCTGTTCAGTCCCCAGCACCATACTCCCTGGAGCATCGCGGTGCAGGCCTGGAGACCCTGAGCAGTGCTGGGTGCAGTTTTCTGGCCCTGCTGTGGATGACATGGGAGGTCCCTGTGTCACCCACACCCCAGGGCATCTCTTGTACACAGTATGAGCTTAGACTTTTAGAGCTGATGCTGGCCACTGGCGGGTGGAGGCGGGGAGGCAGAGCAGTCTGGTGAGGCTGGAGGGGACCATCAGGGTCAGCTCCTACAAGGTCAGGAGAGTCAGCCACCACTGTCTGCGGAGAGCCAGCCCAGCCCCGACTGGTGTTGATGCACATGCTGGCGGCCAGGAGCACCGGCTGCGTCCGGAGCAAACACAGCACCAAAGTGCTGAGCAGGCCAGTAGCTCTGGAGTCAGGCTGTGCTGAGCTAAGCAGTTTCATGGCATCTCTTCTCCAGAGTGGTGCCCAGGTCCCCTGGGGAATGGGTTTGCATACTGCAGGAATTTTCCAAAGGGGACCAGGACACAGAGGCATGGTGGTGCAGCTGTCCATCTGCGCTGAGCTGCCCAGAGGTCATGGCCGAGCCCCCAAGCAACAACACTGGCTGCGGAAATGAATGAACGAGACAGCTCAGTCATCCGCCAGAGCCGAGCATCATGAAGCCCCTCTGAGGAGGAGGAGGAGGAGGAGGAGGTGGAGGTGCAGGCGGCATCTGGGCCTCCTCTGTGCCAGAGAAGACGAACCCTCTTGGGTAGAACTGTCAGAATGTTCCAGAGAGGAAGTCGCAAAACAGAAGCGCATCTGGCTGTCTCAGGCTCGCCGAGAAAAGCAGCAGCCAGGACCCGAGTGCCCTTCCTGTACCGAGGCCCTCACACAGTTCCCTGCCCCTGACCCCTGACAGCTGGGAGCAACCCAGAAGGGACTGAGACCCGTTTATGGGTAGGGAAAATGGGGCTCAGAGAGGGTGAGTCAGCAGAGTTAGGTCACACAGTGGAGCCCAGGATGCAGGTCAGGTACAGCCTTTCTGGAAAACAATTTGGACATTCCTCCAAAGACCAGGTCAGGTCAGTGTTACAAGCACAGGGTCAGTAAAGCTCTTAAAGCTTTTCTGCGAATGGCCAGGGAGGACATATTTTAGATTCTGCAAGTCACAAGGCTCTGTCACAACCCCTCACTGTGCCAAAGTAACCACAACACTGTGCCAATTAAATGCCTTCACTGAGACCTGAGAAAAAATAGGGTCTGGGGGCTAGGGAACAGTACAAAGGTCAGGCGCTTACCAGCAAGTGCCCTACCTGGGTTCATTTCCGGCATCACCTGGTCTCCCCACGCACCGCCAGGTGTGGCCCAGGAGGTCCCCAGCATAGCCTTCATGTCCACGTAACCTGGAAGTCTGAGCAGCACTGCGTCCTCACACCCTTGCACTGAACCACTGGCCCTCCTGGCCGAGGACCACGGGTGGGCCTCCTAGAACTCCCAAATACCATCTCGAGGCCCCCAAAAGCAAGCAAATGAAAACCAGGGTATGTGTTTGGCCCATGGCCCACCCCATCACTGCTGACTGTCCCTGCCTGCTCTGAACTCACAGCAGGCAGAGGAAACATCTGTCTCCTCTCTCAGGGGGCAATGGAAGACAGGCAAGAGCAACTGGAATGCAGACACTGCCCACAGGCTGTGCTCCTGGTGGGAGGGAGGGTCAGGAGTCCCCTCCCAAACCCTTTGGTGAAAGGGGCACCACCAGAGTTTTTCTCCATGCTGTCAGAAGGTGAAAAGAAGCTCGTGTGTGCTAAGAGTCAACCCTAGCCGCAGTTACACACAGGGTAAACATGAATCACTGACAGTGTTAAAAAGGGGGAGATAGAAGAAATATAACACACATTGTGTAAACACAGGGTGTGCAAGCATGGGAGGGTGTAGATATGACATGTATGTGTGTGAACATGGCATGCATGCATGAAACATGGTGTGTGTGGAAACATCGGGTACAAGTGGGCAAACATGGGGTGTGTAGAAATACAGCATCCATGCGCATAAACGTGGGTGTTGTGCAAATCTGGTATGCATGTGTGCAAACAGGAGGCATGTGTCCAAACGTGGCGTGCCTGTGTGAAATCATGGTGTATGTGGAAACACGGCATGCATGCATGAAACATGGAGTGCACCCATGGAAACACGAATTGCTTGTGTGGAAGCATGGAGTACATGACTGGAAACAAGGTGTGAGCACATAAGGTCAGGCGGAAGAGAGCTCTGCTGGTGGAGCGGGAATTAAGGGGTCCTCTGCGGAAGGTGGTGGGGGAGTCCTGCAGGAGTGATTCTGCTCCACCAAGGCCCCAGAGATGGCACAGACCCCTCGGAAGGAGGAGACTTTTCACGCCCCAAAGGAGCAGACGTGCCTTGCTCATGCCTCCCCGCCGAGGGCAGAGCACAGCTGTTCACAGCCTTGATATGGCAAGTGGTGTGACGCACGGTCTTCTTGGGGAGGGCAGCCGGGCGGGGGGTGGGGAGGGTGCTTGGCAGTCCCCTCCCCACCGCCTGCCCACGTCTGCTGATTCATGTAGGTGCCCCCACCCCTTCCCCCAGTGTACCAGGAGGAATCCAAAGTGGCTCTCCTGTGAGTAGACAGGCCTCAGAAGGAGACGGGGCAAGGAAGGATGGAGACGGGACACAGGAAAGTGGCTTCATGGCTCTTTCCCCTTGAAGGGCACAACTTTGGCAGAGATAGGGAGGATGTGGGAAGTGTGTCCACACTGCTCAAGGCCAGGATGAGGTTACGATGCCAGATGATGAGCCTCCTGGCAAGGGACCAGACTCCCTGTCCCAAGCCTGGCAACAGCACCTGGCAAGAAAATAAACCATCAGATGCAAAAAGAACGAGAACCTGAAATTGAAGAGGGAGAGGCAGGAGGGTCAAGCTGTCAAGGGAATGTTAAGAGGGGGCCTCAGCAAAGAGGGGTCCTGAGTGTGGGCCTGCCACCATTCTGAGCACTGGGAACAGAGCTAACTCGGGATGCTTTGTGGGGGCTGAGTACAGCGGTCCCACTCCCACGCCAGCTCCCTCCTTCTGCAAGTGACAGAGAGGACTGGGGGTATATATAAAATAGGGGGAAATCTGCTCCAGCCCCGGGAACTAGGAATGCATGCCATCAATCTGCCACCAACTTTGAGGAATTTCTGCTAGGGACAGTGCCAGTGGCACCAGCTTGAGGGCTGAGTCACAGCTCAGCCTGAGAGAGAGTCGTGGGACGCTGCAACAAGCCCAAGCTCCTGCGCCGGAGGACGAGTGAGCGCATGCTGGTGGGGGAGACTGGACCCCAGGAGGGGTGCAGAGCCAGTGTCCTGAGGAGCCCGCCTCTGGGGGTGAGGTCCAGCTGCCTTCAGACTGGGTCGCCTGAGAGAAGGAGCAAAGCCTCTTAAAAATCTGGATTTCCCAGGATGGTATGTGTTTCTCCAGAACAAGGTAGCCCTGAGGCGCATGTGGCCACAGACTGAGAGATGCGCACAGTGGGGACGGGCTCCCAGCCCCACGTGGCCAGTCTGTCTGATCTAACGCAGCACCATCAGCTGCTGGAAGCCTACTTCCAGGTTCAAATCTAAGTGGAAGGTTCTAACACCATCAAGATCAGCACTTCTTTGTGTGTTTTTTAAATTATATTATGCAGAGCACATGGAGCCCAACAGTGTTCAGGACTTACTCCTAGCTCTGTGCTCAGGGATCATGCCTGGCGGGGCTGGAGGGGGTCCTTTGTGACCAAACCAGGGCTGGCACATGTAGGGTAAGTGTGTTCCCTGCTGTTCTCTCCCTCCAGCTCAGGGTGAGAGCTTCTTAAACTTTTCCTATCATGACCCCACTTCACCCAAGAAACGCCATCCAGACCAGCACTGCCGGGCGGTACCTCAGATTTAGGATCATGGATTGCATTTAAATTAACTTTTGGTCATTGTGTGTTCAGGTCATTGTGTGTCAGAGCCTGGCAAGATACCCGTGTCATATTCGATATGCCAAAAACCAGCAACAATTATAGACCTCATTCCCATGACCTGAATGAATGGTTTGAGGCTCTTCATATTCCTGGAGCGAGAAGTTGCCCTTTGGGCTGCACTAGCATGTGACAGGACGGATGGAGATGTTACTGGTGCCCACTCAAGCAAACCGATGAACAATGGGAAGACAAGTGACAAGTGATACAAGTGTTCAGAAACTTTCCATTGTCAAAAATTTTGAGATGTTCAACCACAACCCCCCCAACACACACACACACACACACACACACACACACACGCAGCTAAGCAACCCAGAAAGGGGTTGTGGCCCACAATTAGAGAAGCCAGAATGTAGGTGTCCCCCTACATTGAGGTGTCCCCAGTGGGAACGCAGGCGACGAGCAACAGGAAGTCAGGGGAGACCAGAGAGGCAGCAGAAACCACGAAAAGCTTCTGAAATATAAAGGAAAAGAAATAAGAAATGCAGAGAGGAGAAAATGCTCGCCCCCAAACAGATTCTTCATAGGAAATGGACATGAACAGCACTGTTTGTGAGAGCAAAGAAATGGATTACACCACAAAGGAGATAGAGCAGGTGGGGCTGGACACCAAAGACAGGAAATGAACCTGTCATAAGGATTCTCTGAAGCAACAGAAGCAGTGAAGAGCAGATTTTTTTTTCTTTTTTTTTTGCTTAGTTTTGGGACCACACCTGGAGATGCTCAGGATTATTCCTGGGTCTGCCCTCAGAAATTAGTCCCTGCAATGCCTGGGGGAGCCAGGGCCAACTTAGGTAGGCCCTATGCAAGGTAAGTGCCCTATCTGCAGTGCTATCTCTCCCGGCCTAAGAGCAGAATTTAAGTACAGAAAACGGAGGGTATTGAAGAGCTTTTACTCTCAGAAAGCAGAGAATAAGAGCTAAGTTGGAAATTACCCATGACAAAGTAGCGATATGAACAATAAACAAATCATAGAGACTCACTCTTGAATGACGGTAACTTTTACCTAAGTAATCACAACAAAAGGAGAATAATGCAAGATGTAAGAAAAGAAATCTGGGGACTGGAACAACTAGAGCAATAGCACAGTGGGGGGGGGCCTTGCCTTGCTTTTGCATGTGACCTGGGTTCCATCCCCAGCATCCCATATGTTCCCTCGAACATCACCAAGAGTAGTTCCTGAGCGCAGAGCCAGAAGTAATTTCTGAGCATCATTGGATGAGTCAAAAAAGCAAAAAAAAAAAGAGAAGGAAGGAAGGAAGGTAGGAAAGAAGGAAGGAAGGAAGGAGGGAGGGAGGAAAGGAGGGAGGGAGGAAGGAAGGGAGGGAGGGAGGGGGAGGGAGGGAGGAAGGGAGGAAGGAAGGGAGGAAGGGAAGAAGGGAGGGAGGAAGGGAGGAAGGAAGGATTGAAGGAAGGAAGAAAGGATTGAAGGAAGGAAGGAAGAAAGGAAGGATTGAAGGAAGGAAGAAAGGATTGAAGGAAGGAAGGAAGGGAGGGAGGGAGGGAGGAAGGAAAGGGAAGGAGGGAGGGAGGGAGAGAGAAAAGAGAAAGAAAGAGAGAGAGAAAGAGAGAAAGAGAGAAAGAAAGAAAGAAAGAAAGAAAGAAAGAAAGAAAGAAAGAAAGAAAGAAAGAAAGAAAGAAAGAAAGAAAGAAAGAAAAGAAAGAAAGAAAGAAAGAAAGAAAGAAAGAAAGAAAGAAAGAAAGAAAGAAAGAAAGAAAGAAAGAAAGAAAGAAAAAGAAAGAAAGAAAGAAAGAAAAGAAATCTGCAACCTGGTGTCCAGGCTTCAAATAAAATAATAATCAAGGATGGGTGAGAGATCTCACAAGGATTTAGTCTCACATTTGCTAAGTCCTGAGTTGGAACAAGCTCTGCCTGGATTCCCAAACACCTCCAGGAGTAGCCCTGGTGGCCACCAAGCACAGCCAGGCGTGGCTCAGCACCATAGTGCTGTGCTGAGTGGCTCCGACTCCCTGAGCACCGCTAGTGTCGCTCCCATGATAAATAATTCAAAACTGGTCTCACAGTTTAAACAAACTGACAAGAATCTGACATTTGCCCTTCAGATTCCTGTTTTTTTTTAATTCTTTAAGAGATAGTACAGCAGGAAGGGCATTTGCCTTGTGCACTGCCAACCTGGGTTCAATCCTCATCACGCCATATGGTCCTCTGTGTACTTCCAGGAATTACCCCTGAGCACAAAGGCAGGAATAAGCCCTGAGCAACACCAGACTCAAAAAACAAAACAAACAAAGCAATAGGCCTAAAAACAGAAAGAGAGAGAGA
The DNA here is from genome assembly GCA_021461705.1 of Cryptotis parvus. NCBI lineage: Eukaryota > Metazoa > Chordata > Mammalia > Eulipotyphla > Soricidae > Cryptotis > Cryptotis parvus. Next base: position 308,232 of record JAJIBD010001578.1, read on the forward strand.
TAGAGAGAGACCTATCTACAAAGGAATCAAATCAGATTGCATCAGACTTCATTACCCATTGATGTCATGTCTAGTGAGAGTTGGAAAAGAATATTACAACTATAGAACTCTATACTTCATGGAAGCAAGGAGAGAGAATGTGATCTGTACCAAAAAAAAAAGCCCAGCAAATAGAAAACCTATATGCTCCTCCTGAAAAACATTACTCACAGACGTATTCATGCCACAGAGATCTAAATCAAAAGGCAATTCATGAGCTATGTCAAGAGAAATGAAGCCCTGTCACTATGGATCTTAAAATTACAGCTATTATAATGCAGTTTCAAAATAAAATAATCTCAAACAACGATTGGAGAAGAGTGTCAATGTTGTGAAAAAAATACAATTAAATGAGCCCAAGTTCTAGCAATCCAAAATTAGAGGTGATGAAGGACAGGGAGTACATTAATTGTGCTAATTTCTCTATTTTACAATATGTACTGCAATTTTTCACTGGTAGTTCCAGAAGAAAAAGCAAAAGTTTTAAACACTAGATGCAATTCTAAAATAGTCTTATCATAAAGAGGATGGCTTATTATTTAGCTAAAACCAGAGGACTTGACCACAGCTCTAATGAAAGACTAATATACTGGCTTAAATATACTTAATAGCAACTGAAAAGAGTAAATACTTAGTGCGCACAGCAAGAAGTTAGGAAAAGAATGTCAGCACAACCTAAATAACAAGGGAGCTAAAAGCAGAAGCACATAAATTGAACCGAAGAAGAAAAGTCAATAAAAATACAAGGCTGGTTCATTCGGTTAATAAACAGGATGGGGGCTGTTTCACTGACCATTTAACTTGTATTTTTTGCAATGTCTTCAGCAAGAGAAGTATCTGGAAGCCTGTCTATCTCTGCAAAGGGGAGTCATGTTTATCTTATTTTGTTTTCTTGTGAGAAGCAGCCTGGTGATGCTCGGGGCTTACTCCTGCTCAGCACTCAGGGCTCACTCCCTGGAGGGTTTGAAGGAACCACACAGGGTGCTAGGAACCAAATCCAGGACAACTGTGTACAAAACAAGCATCCTACCTGCGCTGCCATCATGCTGGCCCTGGGAATCCATTTTAAATGTGAGGCAGGGCTAGGGAGATGGGGCAAAGGACTGCAGTGCAAGTTTTGCGTGTCGGAGCCCGGGTTTGACCCTGGTCATCACACATTCCCCTCTGATGTCTGAGCACAAAGCTCCAGATAGTCCCAAGTTCCACTGACTGTGGCCCCAAATCAAAACTAAAGGGGAGGCGAATAGATCCTGACCCCGCCCAGAAGCAACCAAGGTGCCTGCCTGAAGGAAGAGGACTTCTAGTGCGCAATGGAAAGGACTAGCATGACTTTGGCAGGCATCTTAATACAACACAATCTTCCCTGGCACTTGGGGGAGAGAATGTCAGAGAATAAAAAAGCTATAAGAGGCCCTGGATTTAGACAAGAAAAATGACATCATTGCTCACAAAACGTTTCTGCATCATGGCTGTGGTTCGACATGGAAGCGTCTGCTTCACGCTGCAGCCTGGTAAACGGGGGAAACTTGGAGGACGTTGCAAGTGCAGACAGGGACTCAATCACAGGTGGGGCCTCTCCAGCCTCCATCAACAGCGCCACCACGTGGCAGCAAGCTGCCAAGGATGCAGCACCCAACAAGGGGCTGGTGATACCAACCAGGTGGCAAATTCAGGCAGAAGGTGGCTTGATTCAGGAGGATGATACTAGCCCCAGTCAGTCTGGCAAGGAAGGGGCCTGGGCCCCACTTCAATTTAAATAATAGAAATAAGGAAGGTGGCCATTTTCTTTCTGCATGCTGAATTTAAGATGTTAATATGAGTTCCACCAACACAAGGAGTGAACTATAACCGCTGGGAAGAGCGGGAATGACACAGGTATAACGAGTCTATACAACAGATGTTGGAAAACTTAGACTCAATGATCTCAGGCACTGTAAAAAATAAAAGATTGCACCCAAGTATACGCTAATAAGTTGGGAAATCTCAAAGAAATAGACTATTTTCTGAGAAACGTTAGTAACAACAAGAAAAAATAAACTTCAAGTGATGGAGACAGATGCGTGGAAGAAACCACATAGAAAACTTGTTGGGGTGGGTGACCCCAGGCACCCCTAACGTGGTTGTGTACATGATTTCACAGATTAGCTTCTTATTTTCAAAGCGCAACCAATGTGTACACCCTGCAACTCTTCCAGGACACCTACAAAAGATGAAACACTTTCTAATTCGTGTTGTAAAACCAGAATGAGTCTGACTGCAAAGCCTGATTAAAGATGGCACAATCAGAGTAAAATATAAACTCTGATCTCGTGTTCTGACAGAAAAAAAAAGCCGGTGAGAGATGATTAAATTGACAATGGAGAATGCAGCACAATAAAGAAAGGGTTATTTTAGGGATGCTAATCGGGTTTAATGTAAATGCAAATTCCAGATTGTCTAACGCAACTGTCAGGTCAGCCTCTCCATCTGCGTATTCAACCGAGTGCCGATTTCCCTCGCAGAAACTTGCATTTCTGTCTTGAGTTAATAAACTCCCTTGAGTTAGCTGCCGCCTTCCAGTCTTTGCGGCACCATCTTTCATGCCTCATTCCTTTTCACAGCACACATGCATTGCATCAAGAAATCGACCTTCTCAGATCTACTGTCAAAAAATATTTAGAATCTAATCAGTTTTCAACGTCTAGGCCAAGTCACAGCCTCCCACTCAGCAGCCAGGATGCTCTGGAAATGGGAGAGATTAAATCACCTCCTAAGGAATCCTACAATTGTCTAGGAATAAATTCATACGACTATGGTCAATTGACTTTCAGCAAGGACACCATGCTCAATCTTTTCAAACAAATGCTACTAAGATCACTGAATTATTCCAAGAAAATTAAGTTGGACTATGATGTTGTATCATATACAAAACTGAACTCAAAAATATTGTAAGCCCCCAAACTACAAAATGCTTTAAGGATAACTTAGGCCTAAGCCTTCATGATCATGGATGAGATGATGATTTCTTAAATATGGTATCAAAAGTATAAGCAACAGAAGAAAAATAAGCAGGTAATGTAGACATCATCAAAACAAAACAAAAAACTTGGGAGCTTAGGATTCTATAAGAAAGCATAAAAATGACCCACAGCAGAATTGAGAAAATATTTAAAAATCATGTATCCAATAAGAGCCTGGCATTTAGGATATAATTTGCAACCCTACAGCAAAAAGAGAAACCGACCAAGTAAACACTGGGCAGAGAAATCTGATGAGGCACTTCTCTGAAGGCAACAGATACATAAGCCAGATGAAAAATGCACATTACTTCATGGTCCTTTTATTCCTGTTTTATTGAGACATAATTGGTTCATAACATTGCATACATTTAAGGTACACGAACTAATGATTATATGCACATAATCATTATATCTATGTATATAAACATGCATGTATATAATTATGACAAATTTAGTTAACACTCATAATCTTACACAGTTAGAATATATTTCTTAAGATGAGAATTTGGAGTGGGGTGGTAGAGTTTGGACCAAACCCAGCTGTGCTCAGGGGCCACTCCTGGTGGTGCTTGGGGATTGTATGCAAGGCTAGAGTCTGATCAGGGGTCAGCTACAGACAAGGCAAACACCTGCTCTACATTAGGCCCCGAAATGAGAATATTTTTTAAAGAAAAATCTATTCTCTTTAGAAAGTTTCAAATACATACATCAAATATATACATCTAAGGGCATTAGATGTAACAAGCATCTATTGTTAACATATTCACATGCTGTATATTACATCCCCTAGATGTGCTTACTGTATAACTTAAAGTTCACACCGGACCACTTCTACCCTCTACCCCTACTGACCACCCTGATTTACACATGTTCTATCTGATTTACATGAAATATCTCTGACAGGCAACTATAGAAGCAGAGAGTAGATTAGTGGCAGCAGGAGTTACGGGGGCGGGCGGTGCGGGGGGGGGGGGGGTCCGTGCCTGTGATGGGCTAGGGGATGTCTTGCTGAGGTGATGGAATGTTCTGGAAGTAGATCATGATTTTGATTGCTCATCATTGTGTACACAGCACAATTTCACTCAACTTTAAAAAATGATAACATGTGGAGTTTAGGTTCTGTATGTAAAATTTTTTCTCAATCAAAACAAAGAAAAAATACTTGAGAAGCTTCTCGACTAACTTAAAGCATAAGCCAAAGTCCTCACAAATGTCCTACAAGTAATCTCTCTCTTGCCATGAACTACTCACCCTCACCTACCCTGAAAGCCATAATGACTTTCCTGATGCTCCCACATCACCAGGATCACTCCTGCCTCAGGACCTTGGTACACACTGTCTCTGCCTGGACCCTCTTCTGTCAGCTTCCCACCTACCAGTTTCTACTCAACCCTCACTTCTGAAACTATCTCAGTCTACAGGCCTGGGGATGTAATATACAGCATGTGAATATGTTAACAATAGATGCTTGTTACATCTAATGCCCTTAGATGTATATATTTGATGTATGTATTTGAAACTTTCTAAAGAGAATAGATTTTTCTTTAAAAAATTCTCATTTCAGGGCCCTAATGTAGAGCCGGTGTTTGCCTTGTCTGTAGCTGACCCGTGATCAGACTCTAGCCTTGCCTTCTTTACCCTTTCCCTACCACTTATCACCATTAGGCAGATGACAAATGTATGTGTTGCCAGCCGTTATCTGCTACCAGACTCAAGAGAATATAAGCCCTTGAGGGCAGGGGCTTGTTTCATCCAGCTCTGTGACTACAATGCCTAGGATGGGGTGTGAAACTTACTAGGCAATGAAGGAATCCACGTTAAATGAATGCATACATTAATAAAATCCATCCAGAATTGATTTCTATCCTTTGTTATACTCATGAGTGAATAAAACTCACATAGACATCAATATAAGCTCTAAAGAGGCATGTGATTTTTTGATATGCTTATCTGGCTTTAAACACTGAATGTGTAAGATTATCCCTAAACATGATGAAAAATATTGCTCTTCCAAAAGACATCATGCCTTACAAGTAGCATTCTTATTAAAGTCAAGAACAAGACAAGAATGTCTGCTATTGCACTATGTTTAAAAGCACCCATTGACCATGCAGAGAGTAAGGTAATAATAACAATGCCTTTTTGACACTAATCTAAGCCTTAGGTTCTATATGTGTATTTGTTATCTGAATATTCACAAATTCAGGTAATCTGAGTATGCCGCCATTACCAACACACAGGAAAGTTAAATAGCTCGCTTGAGGTCCCCCAGCTGGTAAGCATCTGAGAATGAAGACCCGGACAGTCATTCTTTTCTAACAACTCTGTCTTATCATCGCAATGAAAACTCAGCAGATAAAGATGCTGCACCACTGGGAAACAACACGACTATTCTTAGTCCTTATGAGCTAAACAGCCCTGAGGAACCAAGAAAAGAAAAGAAAAGCAACTGGACGTCCTAAGAATGCAATACAGCAGCTCAAAGGCTGTCCGCATACCGTCAGCACTGCTCTCCCGGCATCAACCACTGTACCAGCATCGCGGGAAAAACAACCCTTTCCCTCAGGCAATGAAACATGTAGCGCCTTCAAAACAAATAGCGTCACATAGAAGGACCTACACAGGAGAAGAATCGAGGCTGACTGTGGACCCACAAGACAATCTGAATGGAGAGATGGACCGTGTCCAGCAAAGGAGGGGACTCATGAGCAGGAGATGCCAAATGTGCCCCAGGCTAACGGTGGAGTCCCTGGTATTTCAATGAAACAGAAACAGCACTGGTAGAAGCTTATATAAGAATCAATTGTGGAAAATAAAGATATGGTGAAAATAGAAGGGAGAACCTCATAAAATTATTTTATAAAAGAATAACAGAATGATGGGATGCCAATTTCAGAATAGGCAAATTAATGGGACAATATTTTTTTTTAATTCATGAACAATTTAAACCCAAATTTCTAATGTTTTGGCTACATTTTGTTTGTGGCTACTGACACATTGAAATGGCTGTGCCACTATTGAAATGACAAAGAAATACAGCTGGTTTCTTTTTGCCTTTTAAAATGTGACCTGTAGGGCTGGAGTGATAATACTGTGATAATACAGTGGTTAGGGGGCCTGCCTTGTCATGGTCAACCCGGGTTTGATCCCCAGCATCCCACACTATTCACAGAGCCCACCAGGAGTAATTCCTGGGTGCAGAGCCAGAAGTAAGCACAGACCACTGCTGGGTGTGGCTCTACCAGAAAATTTTTAAGAATAACATGTAGCTTAGATCCTATTTTTGTTTTACAGAACCAGTCTAAAGTGCATATAAAATAGGGTATGTTTTTTTCTTTTTTCCTGCATGCCATTTTCTATAGCTAAAATGAACATATTTTAGAAATATTTGGGGAGAGATATATATTAATTGAATGCTAGTACAATTCGTAAATAACTGTGGGGCTAGCAGAAAGAAAGGTCTGACATTTCTGTATTGGGAATTACTCCTACCAGGGTTCGAGGGGACCATATGTGGTGTTGAGGATCGAACCCAGATCAGCTGCATGCAAGGCAAGTGTCCTACTTGCTGTACTACCGCTTGGCCCCAGGTTTGAGTTTTCAAGTCATGTGCTGAGATTCCAGCTAAACTGAAGCAATAAAAGTACTAGAGGAAAATATAAGTGAATATTTACAAAAATTCTCAGGATGAGTTTACCAAGTGTAAAATTGAAAGTTTAAAAAAAGTGTCTTGATAAATTTGGCTAGATAAAATATTCAAGTTTCCAATGTTATAGAACACAACATGAATGACGTAGAATACAGAATGAATATCTCATGAAACAGGGAGAGGCATCTACCACCATGTCACCAAGGAAAGATGCACACCCTTTCTAAAGGACTCTACTTCCGCCTCACTTATAATCAGTCAGAAAAAGAACAGTCCCATAGGAAAATGTGCCAGGAACATCAATGGCCAATTTATAAAAAGAGAAACCAAAATGAGAAAGACTCTCGGTTAAAAAGAAATTGAATCTTAGTAGTAATCAAAGAAATGCAAATTAATACAGCAATTGCCAAGGAAGGCTCCAAAAAGAATGATATACCAAGTTGGCAGTGGGTGCCGTCAAAGGCTGCGATGAAGCTCTGAATGAGTGAGATCTTTCTGGAGGACAATTTGGCAGCATGCACAATAGGTTTGAAAATGTGCACACACTATTTCTAGGAATCTATCCCCTAGAATAATCGGCGATGTGCAAGTGTGCGTCCTAACGCATTGTTTGTGATCCGAGGAACTGGCAGTTGCCTCCATACATGGCAGCCTCCTTGAGTGATTACGGCATAGGGGATAGAATTTTCTCAATAACTATTGGGAGTGGGAGAGAAAAACAATAAACGTCTATCTGCTTCCCATTCCCATCCCATATTCCTTAAAATGGCAGACTATTTTTTTATTGAGTCATTGTGAGATACACAGCTACAGTCATATACTATTCCAACACCCATCCCTTCACTAGTGCATATTTCTTACCACCAATGTCCCCAGTTTTACTCCTGCTACCACCCTCCCCAGTCTTCCTCTATCACTGTATCACACTGTATCACTGTTTTCCGTTCATCATCGATTTGCTCGAGCAGGCACCAGTAACATCTCCATATGTCCTGTCTCATGCTGGTAGAGCCCAAGGGCATCTACTTGCTCCAGGAACATAAAGAGCCTCAAACCATTCCATCAGGTCATGGGAATGATGTCTATAATTGTTACTAGTATCTGGCATATCAAATACGACACGGGTAGCTTGCCAGGCTCTGCCGCACGGGTGGCATACTCTTGTAGTCACCTCTGATCTCCAGCATTTATTGATGAACTGCGCGGCCGCGAGCCGGGCTGTGATCAGCTCTTCTGCCGGGTGGAGCTCTGACGAGACGGGGAGTCCGGATTGTCTGTCTCTATGGCAGACACTTTTTCTTTCTCTCTCTCTCTCTCTCTCTCTCCTCTCTCTCTCTCTCTCTCTCTCTCTCTCTCTCTCTCTCTCTCTCTCTCTCTCTCCTGTTTCCTTTTGGCATTATGGTTCGCATTACAGGTACTGAAAGCTTATCATGTTTCTCCCTTTACCTACCTTCAGCACTCAGCTCTTTTCCAGAGTGACCATTGCCAGCTATCTTTCAAATGGACTTCTCTATCCTAACTGCCCCACCCCTCCACCACTTGTAGCAAGCTCCCAACTGTGGGCCTTTCTTCCTGGGCCTTATTTCCACTGTCCTTGGGTATTATCTCCCACTATGTCTTTTTGCAACCCACAAATGAGTGCAATCTTTCTATAGCAAAGACTACTTTTTAAAGAAAAAAAATCACTGACCATTCTGGAAAACACCTAAGAAGGTCAGGCATAGGCTCAATATTTGCATAAGTATTAAGATCTGGGAAGAAAGGAACCAGACTGTAAAGTGAGGATGCCTGGAGAAAATACAGCATGAGACCCTCTGGGGGTTGGTTCAGGGGCAGCAGGCCATGGTGACTCCCAGGAGCAGAGTGTGCTCAAGGGCATAAGCCTGCCTTGGTCTATGCACGTTCACCAAGACGTAGCGAGGACAGCTGGACCTGGCGAAGACATCGCGAGAATGGCCAGACCTGTGCCTCTTTGTGTCCACAGTAGCCTGGCAGTGGGCAGTGGTGGTCAATTTTCAAGTTTCCTTTCTGCTTTTGTTTTATGCCTTTCATTTTCGGGGGTCACACCCAGTGATGTTCAGGATTTACTTCTGGCTCTGCACTCAGGAATCACGCCTGGCGGGCTCATGGACCATACGGGAAGATACACCACCCGCCAGCGTCTGCTCCTCATCACTGTCTCAGGGTCCCCACCCCACAACCCCTCTCCCTGCATGGCGAGCTCATCTATAAATGAAATCAGAGTCTGCTGCTTTGGGTCATTCCCCTGCATGTTTGTTTATATCCCACATATGAGAGAGATAACTCAGAGTTTGTCGCTCTCCCTCTGATCGACCTCACTCCGCATAATACTCCCCAGACCCATCCACATAACAGCAAATTGCGCATTTTCATCTTCTCTTATAGCTGACTGTTCCACTGTGTCTATGTACCATAGTTTCTTTATAGGCACATCTATTCTTGGACACTTGGGTTGTTTCCAGGTTTTGGCTACTGTGCATAGTGTTGCAGTGAACACAGGAGTGCAGAGGTTCTTTTGGAACACTGTTGGTGCCCTTGGGGTAGATGAGCTCAGCTTCTTAAACTGGAGGTCACAACCCCTAGGGGGTGAGTCACTGGCAGCAGGGTCCCGAGTAACCTGCCAACAGTAAAAGCTACTGAATGCACAAGGACCCAAACTCCACTCATACCCAACCAGGCGTGATTCAAGGGGTGCCTGGCAGCGCGCTGGGGGGCTGTGTATCTCAGGGTGGGAGAGAAAACGGGAGAAGAGGCCCCAGGGGAAATAACGTAAGGAGCAACTGCAGAGAATGGCACTTCCTGGCCCCACAGAAGACAGATTCTCAAGTATACACAGCTCACAAGGATCCTCCCAGGGCCGCAAAGCCAAGAGGGCTTGGACTCAAGGCTAACACGCCCCTCCCAGGACACACTATGCTGGGTGGGTCCCTAAAGGTCCCAGGGACTGGCCCAGGTCTCCCCACAACAGACTCTCAGGAAGAATCCCCAACCATATTCGCCCAAGGCAGAGAATGTCCAGAGTCCTGTGCAGTGCAACTGCAGGGGCTCTGCCAGTTCCCGCCTCTTCCTGGGGAACTGGGGTTTCCTGCATGACCCCATTTCCTGTCTCAGCCACCTGAGGCTGGCAGCAGAGGGGCAGTCCCATATCTCTCACTTGTCCTGGATGGAGAGACATCTGGGAATCTCTGTGGGACTCCCAGAGAGCGGTCAGGAACAGGAGTACAGCATGGGCAGCCACGTAGACAGGGACCTCCACCACGTACCTAGCACCAATATATGATGGGGAAGGGGCTGTTCGGTACATGGCCCTGCACTGTGCAGGCAGCAGGCACCTGGGGGCCTGAGGGTTGGGGACACAGGGACACTGGCACCCCCCTGGTCCCGCCTGGGTGGGTGGGGAGGTGGAGGCGAGGAGGATAGCCTTGCTGGAACTCAGATTTGACAGGGGGCCAGGATGTGCTCTACAGAACCCTGAGCTCCTTCCTGCCCAGGGAGGCAGGAGGACAGGGCTTACTCCTGGAGTGATGGGGTGGGGGGTCCTCCATGGCAGGAAGCCCCCATGCTCTACAACCATAACAACAAGCTGTGACTTTAGATGAAGAGCCTCCTTTGGCGGGGGCTCAGGAGGTGGGGAAGGCTTCAAAGGGCAGAGGGTGGGGAGGGAGGTGCTCTGAAGAGGCAGAACACAGATGGCGACCTTTGGGGAAAGCCAGCACCTCCACGGGGCTACCACTGAGAGGGTGTCTGGTATGAAAAGGTCAGAGCACTGAGCACCAGAGCACGGTCTGTGAGCTTTCTTGGAGGAGGGGAGAGGAGGGAAGAAGCGGGACAGGAAGCAAACCACAGACCCAGGATTCAGCATGGGGGTCCTGAGATTGTTCAGACAATAACAGCCCCTGCCTGGCACCTCCCTCAAGAGCCAGGCTGTCCTTCTGCACTTTCGATCCTTATCACTCGCCCAGACTTAGCTCCTGTTATTACCCACCCCACTGCAGAGGGTCAATGGAGATCTACAAACCCCAGAGAGAAGCAGTGTCAGGGTCAACCAGATGGCCCAAACCCTCTCCCAAAATGCTCTAAGCTCCAGGGAACTTGGAGAGCCTGGGACCCAATGCCCTTGTTTCGGAGAGAGCAAACGGAGGCCTACAGACAGCGAAGTTCACCCAAGGGGACTCAGCTGGTTAGCTTCATCAGGGAGCAGGGACCCCCAAAGGACAACGAGGCAGAGCCAGAGTAGAAGCAGAGGCTGGGAACTGGGAAAGGCAGCCTGGAACTGGGCAAGGAGGCCAAGAACTCTTATCTCCATCTGCTGTCCGTAAGGCACCCCCTCCTGGGGAGGGTGCCATCCCACCATCTCACCCAACCTCTGCTTCCATTCTGAACCACAGCACCCCAGCCTTCTGGACACACAAGTCCAGTGCCGGCCTCTTACCTCTCTCCTTCCCACTTCCTCTCCCCATGCACCCTTTAGCTTCGAGGACTTCTTCCGAGCCCACTGGCCCATCTGACAGCCCCACTGTCATCTTCTCCTCTCTGCTGCACTCATGGCTTGTCATCACTTGCTCCAGGGCACCAGGCAGAGGGGCCATACCACCACACCGACCTAGTGCTAACAACAAGCTAGCAACAATCTCACCACCAGGGGGCATCATCACCATTGGCTCTGAGCCAAGCGGTGCGGGAGGGGATTGGCTCATGGAAACCCTCTGCAGTACCTGCAAAACTTCTAAGTCTGGAGTCCTCCCATGTCACGGCTCTGGGCGGGGGGAGGCTGCAGCCTGGCCACTGGTTGGCAGTTATGATGCTCTCCAGCTGATTCTAAATCACGTCCTGGCCCGCTAGAGGACCGCCAGTCAGCTGTGTATACAGAAACAAACCACAGATCGTGCTCCAAGCGAGAACCTCAGAAGCCAGAGAGGAGGGAGAGATGGCAGACATGCGACACATGAGCTAGTACAAAATTCTATTTCTAGGATGTTTCCAGAAAAGGCAAACGACAGCAACAGCAGATGAAGCTGGGGCCGGGGGGTGGGTCCTGAGGACACATGGCAGCGGGAAGACTGGGACAATGCGGGCCTTTAAAATCGGGTGTGGAGATGGCTGTGTAACAGTGCAAATTTGCTCAAAATAACAGTGTGCCAGCAAAGGAAACAGGGGAGGGGAGTGATGAAGTGTACCTCAATAAAACTATGGGGGGAAGGGTGGTGGTATTCAATCTGGGGTCAAGTTTTTTTTTTAGAGGAAAAGATTTCAAAAGGCTAAAGTACATGCCGTGGCCTGCAGCCATAGTACAATGGGTAGGGCGCTTGTCTTGCATGTGGCCAACCTGGGTTCAATCCTTGGCATCCCTTATGGCCCTCTGAGCCCCACCAGGAGTGATTTCTGACCACAGAGCTAGAAGTAAGCCCTGGGCTCCACCAGGTGTGGCTCAAAATACAAAAATAAGTCAGTGAGAATGAGAGGGCGAGATACAGAATGATCTCTCATATGGGATTTAAAGGCACAAAGAAAGGCTACAACAAAGGACCAAAGGCCAGGCCAGAGAGATAGTACAGATGGGACGGAAGTTGCTGTGCATGCAGCTGCCTGTTCAATTCCCAGCATCCCATATGATTCCTCGAGTATCTCCAGGAGTAATTTCTGGGTGCAGAAACAGGAGTAGCCCCTAAGCATCAATGAATGAGGCCTCCACTGTCACTGTATCACTGTATCACTGTCTTCCCGTAGATCATCGATTTGCTCAAGCGGGCACCAAAACATCTCAATGCGTACTGTCACATGTGAGATAGCCCAAGGGCATCTGCCCGCTCCAGGAAAATAAAGAGCCTCAAACCATTCCATCAAGTCATGGGAATGAGGTCCATAATTGTTACTGGTATTCGGCATGTCAAATACGACATGGGTAGCTTGCCAGGCTCTGCTATGTGGGTGGGATTCTCTTGTAGTGTCGTCAAAACTCTAGAAATTATTGCTGAACCTGTGATCAGCTGTGATCAGCTCTTCTGCTGGGTGGAGCTCTGAGGAGAGGGGAGTCCGGATGTGGGGAAATGGTGGCCATCATGGTGTGGGGGGGTTCCTTTGGCTTCTTGTGAGGCTCTGCTGGGGTGGCGGGCCAGGGCTAGAACCCACCAACCCTTTTCGGACACCTCGTGATCAGCTGGGCACAGGGAGAGCAAGCAGCAGCTCTGCCCGTGTGATACTATCAACATTCCTCCAGGAATGTTCCTTCAAGGAGGCCTCCAAACCAAAAACAAAAAAAAAAAACACAAATCAAAAAATCCACAAAAGCCAAGAAAAACAAAGAAAATAACCCAAAACAAAACAAAAAGTCAATACAACAGGGGAAATGACATAATTGAGCTGGGGTGGGGGGAGGCTTTGGGTAAGAGGGAAAAGTTTGGGGTCCTAGGGAAGGAGACAAGTACACTATTGAAGAGGAAGAAGAGGAGGAAGAGGAGGAGGAGAAGTAGGAGGAGGCAGGGGCAGGAGGGAAATGGAATATTGGTGGTAGGAAATATACTGGTGAAGGGACGGGTGTTGGAACATGGTATGACTGAAGTTATCCATAAATAACTTTGAACTATGTCTGTATACATTTCTGTCCCTGGAAATCTACTGTCTTTAAATGAACAAACAGAAAGCACCCACCAACCACCCCCCCCCCATAACCTCACATAAGGTTATAGTATCCCAACTCCCAGGGCTTTTGAGGCAGAGAGAAATGCAGGGTCTCAAACCAATACCGGGAACTACCCGTGGAGACAGACAGATGCTGCTAGGCCATCAGACCATACGGCAACTTCCGGGTTCCAGGGAGCTTGACGCTCCCTCTGAGGTGTCCAACAGTGCTCGGAGACTGGCCCTCTGGTGCGGGGGGGCATCCACCAGCAGAAGTTGCCCCTGGCTCCAGTGTCTCCTCGAATACCCCCTCCAGCACACTCTTCCGGAACAGAAGTGCTGGCCACTCTGGATCAACCCACTCCAGAGAGGGATCCAGTTTCCTCTGCACTCTGGCCAGAGCCCAGGGCCGGCACCGCACTGATGTAGTCACCGAGACACGGCAAGAGGGGCCAGAGCCGCTGGGCTCAGAGGAGTGAGCCAGGCAGAGAGAGAGACTTGAGCGCAAGGGACTGGCCAGCACCAGCCTGTTCCCAGGACAGAGACCGCTGCCACTATGGCCCAAACCCACCCACAGTGGTTGGGCCTGTGGCCAGGCAGCCTGGCTTGGGCACGCACCAAGCAGGGCAAATAGAATGCACTACCCGCCTGTCCATCCATCCACAGGCTACCCACCTGCCTCTGCCATCTGCGAGCCTCAGGGTCCTCTCGGGAGTGGGAGTCATGACGCCTCCCCCAGAGCATGGAGTGGATGTGTCTGAGCTGCCACCAGTGCTACAGGTACCCCACCAGACCTCCAGGGGTTTCAGACCTTGAGGGGGTGCTGGTTTCACCTAGGCTGGAAGTTAGGGTGGCGGAGCCGAGTCCTCCATGTGTGAAGGCCTCGCAAGCTCAGCAGCGTCTGGAACTCCCAAAGCCTCTCCTCTCCCCGCTATTTCCCAGCTATCCATTGAGAAGGTTAGGGGAGTGTCTCCAAACACCCCCACTCCAGCAGTGATAGCTGAAGACTTGCAAAACACGTGGTCCCCTGTCTCAGAACCGAACCCTAATGACAGCATCCACAGTCCCACAGCTGGTCCCCCACCTGCCATGCACCTGTTCCTTGTCCACTTTGCAGCAGATTTGGCTGAACACCCCTTTCAGAAAAATCATCATTCAGTGACCCCCCCACCCAAAAAAATTGACTTTCTTTAAACAAACAGAGACTGTCGCCCAATTTTGCCCAAGGTGACTACATCCCCAACCCCAGCCTCCCACAGTAGCACCCACGTGGGAAACACTGGTGAGGACGTGGGTCGGTGTCAGCCTGTGTCCCTGTGTCACTAAGGCATCCTCCACGAGCATCTCCCTGGGAAAGGGAAGCAGAGTGTGAAGGGGGAAGATGAAGATGAGAACACACTATGAATGAACCACCAGATGGGGGCCCACACGTCTTCCCTCCAAATGCCTCCAAAGCCTTCCTTGGTTCATGAACTTCATATTTACAGGAGCTAGAGAAATAGTACCAGTGGGCAGGGCTCTTGCCTGGCATGCGGGTAACCCGGGTTTGGTCCCCAGCACCATATACAGTTCCTAGGGCCCACCAGGAGTGATCCTTGAGCACAGAGCCAGGAGTCAGATCTGAGCACTGCCCCCTGGTACTATATTTTTCACTGAAAAACTAATCAAAACAACCAAACTTGATAGTTCACAAACAAATATCCACAGCATATGTAGAAGGAAAAACACTGAAGGGGCAGAGACAGAGATGGGGTCTTTGAGGACCTTTGTTGGAACCTCAGTAAGGTCAGTAAGGTCTGTGGGATAGGAAATCCCAACCCTCCCTGGTAGGATCAGGAATGGGAGCCGCTTTTCTGAAGTCCACTTACTGTCTCCACATTTTAAATGGCCCAATAATTCCCCTTGTAGAAACTTATCCAGACAAAGTACACCTAGGCTGAAAGGTGTTGGCAGAAAGATCTAGATGCTATAAATATCTACAGGGCCTAGTTCAATACGCTGCCATCTCTGAGTCTGACAGAGTGCCCTGGCCCATTCATAAGGAGTCCGTCAAGCTCTCTCGCAATCTGCTGAGAGCAAGAACAAAATGTGAGTCCTCTGGGATGAAACAGAATATAGTGAAGAACTTCAGAGCTGAAGAAGACCCCACAGAGAGCAGAGCTTCACTTGGAAGAGAAACGGACTCTAGGAGGAACCCTGGGTCAAAAACACCCTTCCTGGTTGCCGTGTAGACAGACGATAGATACGGAGAGACACAGACACGCACAGATATATTTCAAAAACAGTCACCATGTGTGCTACATATTGGTGAACCATCAAAACAAAATAAAATAGAGCACCACCCGCCCATCTCCAATGACCCTGGACTCTGTTTCAAGGACCTCCCTCCCCATCCCACCTCAAATCCTCCTCTTCACAGGAGAGATGCTGTTGGCAGCATCTTGACCACCCCTAAGCATCAGGAAGGTGAAACACCAAATTCCAAGGGTAGGGAGGGACCCTCCCTGGCTTGGCCCAGAACACAAGTAAAGGGAGCCCCAGCTTCTGAGTTGGCGAAGATGGAGGTTCTGGCCCCTTGGGTTAAACAGCGTTGGTCCTGCTCATGAGAGCACACCTAAGCCCGCGGCTCTCCCTGGCACCCCAGCCCTGCACCCGCCTACCTCAGAGAAGCGCTGCACGTCCTGCGTCAGGGTGCCCACTCGCCTCCACCGGGAAGTGCTTCAGCAGCTTGAGGATGGCCGGGTTCACTGCATTATCCGAGGGCACCGTCCGGAAGAAGTACGGTACTTTTTCTTATCCGCTAGCACAGGTGTGGTGGCAGCAAAGGAAAGCTGAGACACAAGAAAACAAAAGGCTTTTACCGGAGGGTCTCTTGGCTTGGGGCGGCCCTTCCTAAACAGAGACGGGACCCTCAGGGCAAACCCTTGGCACAAGCTCCTGGGCGATATGTTTGCTGAGCCTTTCCTCGTGGCAAAAGTCATCCACTCTCACTGGGAAGGTGTGAGAAGAGGCAAGCTAAGGAGGAAGACCAGTGATCTGCCCCTTCTCCAGAAACCTCTATTAGTGTGGTAGTATCTGTCCCTCGGCCCCTTTTCCCATGAATTTGCTTTTAAAAAAAAATTCTTGGCAAAGTTCTACATAAACAACTGAAGTGTCTCCCTCAACCCTTAACTCTATCCTACAAGCATTTAATCATTCTATTAAAAAAAAGTGTAAGCACTTCAGTAGTGGCGCAATATTCTAACATAATGGGTGGGCGCATTTGATGTGTTTTTAATTTCTCTTTATACTCACATTATTGTATAAGCATCTGTGCACAGAACTATCACTACCACCTCATGCACGTGCACATACATGCACACACATATGCAGATGCACATATACACATGCACACATACATACACTCACCCATAGATGCATATATACAAATGTACATGCATGCACGCACATGTACATGCACACACCTACAGACATGCACACATACACAAGTACATGCACACACCTATACACATGCACACAAAGTACACATACATGCACAGCGCGACATGTGCATGCATACACACATGTGTGCACAGGGATATGCACACACACATGCACATACACATATATGTGCACATACTGGTGTACACACATACACATATTGTGTGCACACACTCACACATGCACACATATACATGCACACACGACACATACACACATACGCGACATGCACACATGCACACACATACACACATATACACACACACTGGCACACATACATGCACACACACCCATACATGCACATATACACATTTCAGGCTATGTCCATAGCACATTCTGTGATGTTGGAATTTCTGGATGATACAGCAGGAGAGACGGTACAGTGGTGAAGGCACATGATTAAACCCAATTTAGTCCCCAGCACCACATTGCCTCTAAACAGGGCCAATGGAGGCCCCAGATCACTCCTGGGCTGGGGTACCCCGGCACCTCAGGCGGAACAGCACCGAATCCTTCAGCTGATGGCCTGATTGGCTGAGAATCTCCAGAATGGACCCTCGAGTAGCCTGGAAACCACTTGGGAGCTCCCACCCCCACAAAAGGATAGGACTTGATTTGAACACGTGGTGCGTACTTCCAAGAAGAATTGCATCAGTTTCTGCACCCACTAGGCTGGCATCATGACGGGTCTGATCTCATCACGCTGTCAAGTGTGGGAAGAGAAAGCATTTTGTTACTGTGTAATGACGGATCATCATAATCACCCATGCTCATTAGCTCTGGCGAAGGCAACCCCTTCTTCCATGTATGTCAGGGATGCCACTGGGGTCCCCAACAATACTGGGAAGCGAGTTCCCGTCTACCTCCGAAGCCGATGGGAATGGATGAAAACTCAGGAATCTGGCGCAGGTTTTAAAAATGCTTTACTTATCACAGGTTCAGGAACACAAATCAGCAATAGGAAAAACCCTGTGCTTAGGATTCCCGGCTAAAACCCCAGACACTTGTGGGCCAAGGTGGCGGCCACCACATGTTAAGGCCCTGTAGAGAGGAGACAAAGACAAAACTCCCAAGAAGAGTCGCGAGCCCAAAAGAGAGCCCAAAAGAGAGACCAAGAGAGGGAAGCAGGCTAGTTTTATCCCCAGCAACTTAGACCTCCCACTATTATGGGAAGCAGGAAGGGTCAAATGCCCTCAGGTAATTTCTCCCAGCACCTCACCTAGGCCCTTTTAGATGCTAATGCCTTGAGCCAAGATCTGCCTGGAAATGCCTTTATAGGGTAGAGAAGGAGGTTTCTGAGATGGCATGCCTCCTTACCAAAGACTGTACTAATGCCAGTTAAATATTTCTCCAAGCCTTCACAAGGGTCTTGTCTACTTCACAGTAGTTTTGTATTTTAGTTGCCTTTGAGTTATCAGGGAGCCATGCTTGCTTGCTTGGAGGCAAACAGCATTTCTCTCTGGTCTAATTACTTAGAGATCCAAAGTGGCCAGGCAAATATGCTGGTAAGATCTAGCTAGTCCCATGATGATTGTGGTAGCATGAGAGAATATTTATACCAACCAGTACATAATACATGGTCAGATAAACTGCCACATTTAAACTACCCCCCTATCTATGAAGTGACCTCCAGGAGGCACCAGGGCAGATGCAGAGGCTCTTAGGTGTCCTGAAACACATGTGGTCATAACTGGTTTCCTTTCCGACTTATAAAACATTTTCCATGCCCTTTAGCTGCCAACGTGGGTATAAAATATCCCAGTTTGTTCCCATATGCACTTATGTGTGTGTGTTTTCAGTCACACCCAGTAGTGGAATCTGTTCAGCTGTCCTTGTCCTTGGTTCTTGTTTTACTTTTAGGTGCAGCCATTTGCAGATTGGACTTTATGTCCTACAAAGCCCAGCCTGAATGGCCCCTAGGTGGGCTCCCCTGTTCTTCTGCCTCAGCCTCGCCAGGTGGCTGGCAAACTTCCTCATCTTTTGCAGCTTGGTGCTGTGGAAACAAGACCTTAGAGCTCTAATCTGCATTTACCTGAGCGGTCGTGGCCACAAAGTTCTTCTAAGCATCAGAGTGATCTGCAGTTCTCTGCTCCCGCCCTTGCCTGGACTTCATTGTGACTCTCCATCTTTTTCTGGGTTCCTGGTAGATTTTATCTTGGCACTGACGGAAACTGTTCCTGAGTAATACATGTTACTGCCTGTCCCAGTTTGTACTCTTTCTTTCTATGTTTCTTATGTTGTCTTTTACTATTTTATTCTCTTTTGGTTTTGTTTTGTTTGGGGGCCACCCTCCATGGTACTCAGGGTTTACTCCTGGCTCTGTGCTCAGGGATCACTCCTAGCAGGGCTTGGGGGACCTATGAGGTGCCAGGGAGATAAGATGGTTTGGCTACATGCAAAGCAAGTGCCTTACTCACTATATTATCTCTCTGGTCCTCAAAAGTGATTTTATTCATTTGTAAGAGATTAGCATGAACATCTTTGTTTAAAAAATTGAGTAGGAGTCCACTCCATTTAATAAGTTCGGGAAACACAGATGATTCAATTCGCATGTAACAACCCAGTAAAAAGGCCATGACTTTAAAAAAAACACTTCAGTCATAAGCAAGTTATTGATGTATTTAGAACAAAATTTTCTAATGTAATACACCTCTAAAACATATCTTTGATAGTCTTGTAAATGCATCAATAAAAATTATAAAAATGCAAAAAAACTTTTTATTCTTTTGTGGAGGCCACACTCAGCAGTGCTGGGGTGGGGGCAAGGTCTGTACCCCGAGCAGTGCCCAGGGACAGTCTGAGCTGGGAATTGGACTCCAGCTTCCTCCAGAGAAATCACGTGCTCAGCCCATGAAACTATCTCTCTGGCTCTGATCGCAGTTCTTACTTAAAATGGGGTTAAATCGTTTGGTTTTTTTTCCTTCTTTTCTGTCTTCAAGTTTTCTGTCACAGTGAGAAAGGCCTCCCCCTCACACCAACTTCTGAGATTTTTAAAGAAATCCTTGATTTCTTCCAGGTCATCTGTCATCTCTCCCTTCCCCAGTTCCTCTCTTTCCTTCCTTCCTTGGCTTCACTTTGATCTCTAATCCAGAAAGGGCGAGGCTGAATGCCATGCCACCCTGGCACACCCTGGCCAGTGCCAGCAGCCGCCCCAGAATAAACCCGTCCTGGAGCTCAATTTCAGCCTCCAGAGCATGAGTAGGGTCACCCTTGTCCCTAGCTAGGAGTGTTATGAAGTTTCCCCTGACACTTTCAGAAGGAGCTCCCCATCCTCCCCCAAAAAAAAAACCTAGGAGGGGAATGGGTATAGAGACCCTGTCCCTCTCCCTGCCTGGCTCAGAAGAAAGACAGCCACCATGGGACCCCAGGGCATCCGATCTCTTAGTATTCCAGTAAATTCCACCTGCTGGAGCCACAGCAAGTGCCCATCCGCACAGCAGAGATGGGAATGCCCAGTCCACAGCCTGTTTCAGGGTCCTTAAATCCTGTAGATGGACCATGGCACAGATTATCCTCATGAGTTGTTAGCAGCCAGTCTATCTGTACTATATGGAGCCCAAATGCTAGAAAATATCCAAAAGGCTCCAGGCAGGAAAAGGGGGACTATATGGTATGCAGGGGATCGAACCCGGCTCAGCTGCATGTAAGGCAAACTCCCTACCTCTAGGAGTGAGAACATGACACTGCTCACCAGAGCTGAGGGTAAAACAGAATGAGGCCCCTGGGTTCAATTCCCACACACACACACACACACACACACACACACACACACACACACTTACAATAAAGACTGGAGTAAAGCACCAAAGAGATAAGAGAAAGATTATTTAGTATAGCCATGTGTTTATCTTTGTTTCTGTTTGCTTGGCCAACAACAACAAAGCACTAAAGATGCTTCTAGATTCAGTATCATAAAGGATTCTGCCCGTGTGTTTCTCAAGATGACTTATGGATTCAGGTCTGATATCTAGGATTTGAATCCATTTTCGGGCCAGAGCAATTGTACAGCGGGGAAGATGTTTGCCTTGCGCGCAGCTGACACATGTTTGATGCCCAGCATCTTATATGATCCCCCAAGTACTAAAACTAAAACACTAAAACTGGGGGCCGGAGAGATAGCCCAGCGGGTAGGGTGTTTGCCTTGCGCGCAGCCGGCCCATGCCGGCCTGGGTTCGATCCCGGCATCCCATATGGTCCCCCGAGCACCGCCAGGAGTTATTCCTGAGTGCAGAGCCAGGAGAAACCCCTGAGCATTGCCGGGTGTGACCCAAAAAAGCAAAAAAAAAAAAAAACACTAAAACTAAATAAATCATTAGGGCTGGAACTATAGCACAGTGGGTAGGGCATTTGCCTTACATGCTGCTGAGCTGGGTTTGTTCCCCTGCATCCCAGATAGTCCCCAGTACTGCCAGGAGTAATTCCTGAGTACAGATCCAGGAGTAACCCTTGAGCATTGCCTGGTGTGACCTAAAAGATAATTAATAATAATAATAATAATAATAAACTTCATCAAAAACAACAAGAGAAGAACAGCAACTTCCTCAAAGGGTACCAAGTGAGTGAAGGGACAGATACAGAGTGATACGTATCCCTCTCTGGGATATAAAGAAGTGTAGTATGGCAGAAAATATTCAGGTAGCCAATAAGGATATGAAACAACTGTGTGTCAATTAACATCAGAGAAATGCAAATAAAAATAACAATATAATTTCATACCAGTGAGACTGGCATACATCAACGAAGAAAAGCACCAATGTTGACGTGGATGTGGGGGGAAAAGAAACTTTACCAACTGTTGGTGGGAATGTTGACCGTTGTAACCCTTTTGGAAAATAACATGACTCTTCTCAAAAAAACTCATTAAGCTGACCCAGCAAGTCACTTCTTGGGATCTACTCCAAGCCCCATAGAGCTCTATTCAGAAAAGACATTTGCGCTTCTATATCTACTGCAGCACCATGAAAATAACATGTGTCTAAGAACAGATGACTAGATAAAGAAACTATGGTTACGATGCACAATGGAATACTACTCAATTATCTGAAAAGATGAAACCATGAAATTTGCTGCCACATGGATGGAACTGGAAGGCACAAAGTGAGTGAAGGGACAGATACAGAGTTATATGCTATCCCTCTCTGGGATATAAAGAAGTGTAGTACGGCAGAACAGAGTGACAGGCAAGATAACTAAGAACAGGTCTACAGCACAGAACTTTCCATGCTGGGGGCAGGAGGACAGTATTTGAGGTGGAGACTCCAAGTGGTGGAAGGAACAGCCGCTCTGGGGGGCATGGTATGGGTGTGGTAGGGTGTATGCATGGCATACTCCTGGCAGTGTAGGAAACTGTGTAAATCAGAGTGCCTGATACAGAGAGAGACTAACAACTATGAAAGTGGCAAAAACACTGGGGTGTAGGTAGGACTGGGTAGAGTTGTCTTTCAGAGCTGGACGTCACTGGAACTTGGGCTTCAGTGGTACATCCTATACTCAATTCCTGGGTTGAACTGAGGTATTCAGTTTGACCCATATTGTAAATAAGTGATCAGTCAATTATGAAAGGAGGAATGTTAACAAACATGAATACTTTTTTTTTTTTTAATTTTTATTAAAACACCATGTTTTACCAAGTAAAAAGGTTTTCATAATACAGTTGTTAGAAAGATTCATAATTCAACACCACTCCCACCACCAGTGCGTTCCCACCACCAAAGACCCTCATTTCCCACCCACCCCCAAACCCCATGCCTGCTCCCTCAGCTGGCACTAATTCTATTGACCATATTTAGACCAATGACATCATGAGCATATATTGTACTCCAAGCCCCTTGGCAAGAGCCACCCCCAGTAGCACTGCCAGTCATGAAAGAGCTGCATGGGCAGCAGGAAGAGCCCGGGGTGGGGTGCAAACAGGCACGTGAGAACATCATTTGTATCACTTGTCTTCCCATTGTTCATCAATTTGCTCAAGCAGGCGCCAGTAACATCTCCATTCATTGAGAATTAGGTCCATTATTGTTACTGTTTTTGGCATATCGAATACACCACGGGTAGCTTGCCAGGCTCTGTCGTGGCTCTGGGTTCATCCCAGGGTGCCCAGTCTTTTTCTATGTCAGACCATCAACCATCCAGGGCCCATGGGGCAGAGCCCTGGGTGTAGACAAGCCTGTCTCCTGTCTGCCACCTGCCAATGCAGCTGGGCACTGCAGCCACACCTGCAACACCTCGACAAAGAGGGACTTTAAGCTACCTCCAAACCCACTGAAAACTGCAAACAAAGTAGATGTGTAAGCATGTACGGACACAAATGATTTTCTAAAAATCTCTCTCTGATTCACAGATATCTACCAGCCAGCAAGATCAGGGGTACTTAAGGGTCCACGGCAAGCACAAGAAATAGAAGCTGCCCACAGGCCCTCAAGTCTGGTGTCCAGAGCTCTTCTCTCAAAATAAAAACAATACTTCAATACTTCAAACATCCCCTGGCCACCAGTCTAAGGACTGATTTGAAAAAAATCAGGGCGTGACTATTTCAGGATCTAGAATGGTCTCGTCACCCCAAAATGCTTATCTAATACAATTTGGAGAATATTGGTATTCTGTTGTGATTTCTGAATCACACTCCAGTTGATACTTTACCATTACTGTCCCATTAGTTCCAGGTCCACAATTAATTGTTGCTTGAACAACTTCATATGTTTGCCCTGTAGGTAATTACAGTGGTTACTGTTCAGTGAATAAATGGCCCATTGTGTTTACAATGGGCTCGGAGTACAATATATGCCCCAGGTCTAAATCATGTTGGGTGCGAAATATTAACCGGCACTGACATTTTCTGCACCATTTGAGATAATGCACACTTTGATTAGATTGCCTCGCTGTTCTTCGGCTCTGGCTTCCTCAAACTTCCTTTCCCAGGCAGACTTCAGGATCCTGGATGACCATCAGAACTGGAGGGATCCAAGAAAGCATCCAGCGCTGGGGCCCTTTGTCCAGGACAAAGGACCCAAATCAAATGATCAAATCACTTGGGGAGATTTAAAAAAAATTGATGACTTGGTGCTACTCTGAGTCAGATCATTAAACATAGACCTACCCCACGCATCCATATTATCTAAAACTTCCTAGGCCGTCTGGATACCCAGCAAGGGTTGAGAAGTGGCAATGCCTTTCCATGTCCCTAGCTTTGAATAAGCAGACAGGGAGGTGAAAAGGAACCTGCTGTAGCCAAGAAGTCAAAGACAGACTGGACTTTGGCTTCCAGGAGCCTGACGCCCTCTCTATTTCTCCCCCTGCTGACTGCCCACCTTCCTCTGTCTCACCAGACTTCCTGCCCTGACCCCTACCCGGCACCAGACACCAGAGCTGAGGGCACTCGGGCCTCACTCACAGATCCAACCCTCCTGGGCTTCCTGGAGGAAACGTGTTATTTCACAAACTCGTGTTCAATGTCTAAAGAGGCAGTGATTGAGGTTTCAGGTCAATCCCTCAGCGGGAATTTATTTCAGAGAGCACATCTGGACTCATTTTATAGACTTGTTCTATTGTCTGGCTTTATTGCATTGTTTTGAGAATGGGGTGGTTAGTGTTGCTTTTGGAACTTAACAGGTTTTCACTCTGGTCAATCACACAATCAGTTTTTGTCAAAGTTCTATAACAGCTAGAAGAGCACCTGCAGCCTCCAATTCTAAGCTAGGAAATTCTTTATCAATCTTTTATGCATATTAGATCAGCAAATGAGCTCATTGTTATCACAGGCTTTGTATTTTTGTAGTTGATATCAAAGTCTGTCAGATTTTCTCTATGATCACTGACAATTTCCTTATGGATTTCAGTAGGGTTTTTTTTTTTGCTTTATATACTTAAGTTTTATGCTGTGTTAAGTATAAATGTTCATTATAATTCTTTTATTTTTCAGCAATGAAGAACAGTAAGTACTACTATAAATGGCAGGAACTTGATAGATTATCATTGAGTGGATTGAGCATTAAATAGTTACCTAGGTAAAATAAACACCTTTGTCATCTTACTGACTTGTATTTTATACTACTTGATATTAATGGTGAATCAGTATCTCTCTTTTTATTTTTTTAATATTTTATTATACCACTATGAGATATACAATTACAAAGGTGTTCATAAGATGTTCATGTTTGGGTTTCGGTCATGCAGTGTTCCAGCCCCCATTCCTCCACCAGTGCCCATTTCCCACCACCAATGTTCCCGATTCCTTCCCCCCTCCCTAGCCTGCCTCCATGGCAGGTTCTTTATCTCTTCCCCTTTCTCTCTTTTTTTTCCTTCCCTTCCACATTGTGGATTACAATACACACACAAAAGAGGTTGTCATGTGTATCTTTTTGCCTGTATTTAATGCTTAGTTCTAGGTTGGTATTAGCACTTTTGACCATTATTAGCACACTGTTCCATTCTCTGTCTTACCTAGCCTCTGACTCCCACACGTTTGTGATAATTTCTACCTTTGACAAGACCTCCTGATCCATGTTTCGCCTGACCTTGGATATTGGTATCATAATATGTACATATATATTGTGTGTGTGTGTGTGTGTGTGTGTGTGATGCAAATAAATGCAGTCATTCTATATCCAAATCAGTATCTCTCTTGATATTAATATTGAAGCCCTTTATTTATGGTTACCTTTATCTGCCATAGTCCTGACCATCCTTTCATCTATCGTCCATTAAAATTGTTTTCAAGCATATTTCTTGAAAAGAGCAGATGGATTTTTAAAAACATGTTGACTACTGTACTAAATACTTAGTATAGCAAGTATTGTATCAGCATCTTCTTACTATCTTATTTGTTCTCAAATGCTTTCTGTTTGCTTCCATTTGTTCTTCTTGGTATTCAAACTATATATCCACGCCTCTCCATTCTGGACACACTGATCTGGTTTTATGGTCCTAATCTGCCTGATTATATTTTAATAGTCTTAGAAAAGGCAAGGAATCGGCCACTTCTGAGGATGAGTCTCCTTTGCCTAGCGACACAGCAGAAATCTGGAGCAATTTGTTCATTTGTAGGATGGTTTATATTCTTATATTTCCTCTAACTCACTTCATCGTCAGGGTTTGATGCTTTTTTTTCCTGTCTCCAGTTCATTTTGGCCACGGTAGCTTTCTTAGTACTTGTCCTCAGCATCCTGAAAAAGCAGCTGATTTAAGCCTATCCCTACCATTGTTGGGCATGTGCATATTAAGCTTCAGGCAGTTCTAATGTAAAAGATGTATTGAGCACAGTCCCGGCAGCAGGGCACAAGCGTTCTCACGTCATCACATTCTGACCAATTCTGGATCTTAGCGGACATCTTCGTTTTTTGCTGATCTTTTAGAGATAAATCATTTTTTCATTATGAGTTTACTTGGCAGGGCTGTGACTGCAAGGTGCAGGAATGGCGGTACACAAACAGGTTGTTATTCTGCTCTTTGTGAATTTGCTGGTATGCTTTCCCACAACCCACATTTTACGTTTTATGATCCCTAACTCTTAGTGTGTTATTGACATTTTCCGTTTCCTAGGAATTTCTCATATATAATTGTAGGCTATTTCACAAAGTCTGTGCCATTTTCTGCCTGTGATAGAGGATGCATCTTTCTAAAGTTTTCCTCTTTATCCTACAATCGATCATCTTCTGAGGCGGACTCTTTCTCAACCACTGCAGGGTATTACGTGCCTCTGTTCTTGCTGTGATTTTCAAAAGGCTAAATGATAAGTGTCTTCAGTGGACTCATCCTCTGACACAAGTCTTTCAAGACATAATTTGTCAAAGGACACAATCTATGCATTACCCTTGTTTTTTTAAAAATCTATTTTTATAATAACTGAGAGGACAAGTAACAGCACGGTTCAGGCAGGATCTCTCTCACCTAACACTGGTCTATTGAAAATAAGCTGGACATAGACAAAGAGATAGAGAAGTAAAATGCACCTGCACTAGGGCCAGGCAGGGTTTGGGTGCATGTGTTTGGGAATTGGGTGGTGGGAATTGGCACTGGTGGAGGGAGGTGTTCTGGAACAATGTATTGTAGCGACCCAATTATGAACATCCTTGTAATTCTATATCTCACATGGTATAATAAATTTTTTTAAAAAATGAAAAGGAGACAGAGAGACAGAGAGTGAAAGGGAGGGAAGGTAAAAATGCCTGCTATAGAGATAGGAGAGAGGGAATGTGGGGACACCGGTGGTGGGAATGGGGCACTGGTGAAGGGATGGGTGCTGGAACAATGTATGACTGAGACCCAATTATGAACATCTTTGTAATTGTATATCTCACAGTGGTATAATAAAAAAATCAAAAATAAGCTGAAAATTTTGACCCTCTAATTTTTAAGGGGTGGGAGAGAGGACCACTCCTGGCTCTGTGCTCAGAGACCACTCCTGGCAGGGCTTATACAAGAATGCACCCGACCCACTGGACTATCCCTCTGGCCCTCACTGCTGGCTTTTTGATACTTGAGATCAACAAGGCATATTCAGTTCCCCTCATACTTGGCTGCCAGCGTTTTCTGCTCTGGCCCATGAAACTTTTTCTGGAAAATTTCTGCTACCCAGGATGCAACGCAAGCCTAGTGTTCTCCCATTCACTCCTTAGCCAGCTTTTTTCCTGAGAATTTATAACTGGTTGAATTTAGACAGACCAGATGCAAAGGAAGAGGAGGAAAACATCTTGACTGCTGAGAAGATCCTCGGCTGTGAGAAGCAGCAGAGCTGTCTGCTTTCTGATTGGCAGATGCCTCTAAAGTCAGGATGGAGAGGAGAAAAGACAGAGTCTGCCCCTTGATTTCAGGAAAATTGTTATTTTATGAGCAAAAGTTAGGGGTGCCAAGAGGCCAAGTTTAGTCGGATGTTCTCAGTCCAATGGTGCCCATTTTACAATCAGTGATGCTTCCAAACATCTAAGATGTCAAAGAGTCTCCCAGTCCCTTGGTTCTTTTGAGGCAGAAATGAAGAACCTTTTCTAGTCAAGGACCTGGCACCCAGAAGGGAGGGGCTCCCCACGCAAAGGCCAGTCCGAGAAACGCTGGATATTTCTCAGACTTGGTACTTCATTCTTTCCTCAACCAGCACCAGTCATTTGTGGTGAGAGGAGGCCGCTCTCTTCCAGACAGCCCAGAACAACGGGCAGGAGGGTTTGAACCGGGGCCTTCCAGAATCTCTGATCTGGCAAGTTTCCAAGCTGGACACAGTGAGTCCTGGGAGGTTCTGTAGGTTCCCCCTTTGCCAGCAGAGTGGACTCGGAGGGGCGTGTGCAGACTGCCCTGGAGAGGCTCTAGGGGATTTCAGGATCTCTGTATAGAACCAAGGTTCTCTCAGCGCGAGGCCCACCTGTGTAGGGAAAGATCGGGTACACAGAGGAAGCTCTAAGGTTGTTTTAGGGAGCTGGGAAATGGGGATCACTCCTCTATAGAGAGTGAGACCAGGACAAGTCATTTCCTCATCGTATATGTCTGACTTTCTTGTCTTGGAAAATGATGGAATTAGACCCAGGGTTTCAAAGTTTCCTGTGTAACCAACTAATTCTAAGCTTTCTCAAGAAAGAAGGGAATGAAGGAGGTCGGTTCTGTGTGGGCATGCACTTCATTTGATCTGATTAATTCCATAATTGCCACTGGGTTTCTCACTCCTCTTTGCAGAAATAAGCCCAAATGGAAAATGCAAATCTGTCACTCAACTTCAGGATTTTTTTTATGAACTTCCCAGCCACTGATGGAGTCTGTGCCTGTGTGCCATTCATTCCGACTCTGGACATCAGAGTTTAACTTCTCTGCAGGTAGGCAAGTATAACCAAAAACAGCCCTAGTTTCTAAATTCTAGGTGAGAAATTCGTCCGGGATTCTGGGGAGTGTGTGTGTTGTTTGGGGTGTGGTGGCTGTGGCTGAAGCTTGCTCTTTCCTCTGCTTGATTTAATCCCCCCATGGGTTTGCTGACTGTTTCTGTAATTAAATGAGGGGGAGTATTTGTTATCTAGGGTTCCTTTCAGCTCAGATGAATGGGACACAATTTTCTCAGGAAACAGCCGACAAAACCCTGCTTGTGGCCAGTGCCAGGACATATACAAAGGCGCTGGGCTGTGTGAGTTGGGAACTTGGGTCCACTTCAGGTCTGTGCCAGGTTGCCGTTGTACCCCCCCAAAAATGTTTGGACACAAAGTGCTTCAACATAAACGCCCGTGAGATTACTGGGACCAGAGCGGCTGCAGAGTTTTTCCCAAGTCAAGCAGGGAAAATGAATACAGGCCCTAGGCAGTAGTTCTTGAAGCCCCTCTCCAACAAAAGGACTGTGGGGCACCTTGGTTGGCCCTGCTCTAAGGCTGGAAACTGCTTTAGCCGGAGAGCCAGGGCTGGAAACACGTGGGGGAGCCACCCTTCTTCCTTCCTGTGGACAAGACTTAGATTTCCACTGTTCAGGATGGACCAACGGTCCAGCTCAACCCACTTCCGTGGCCATATTCTTCTAGGGAAACCACAACAACTTTTGTGAGGAGGCAGAAAATGAATTATTGTCTTTGTTTCCTCCTGGAGAAAATTAGTTTGGCAGGTGGGGGAGGGGGAAACACGCCTGAGACTTAGTAGCATGACCAGGAGCAAAGTAGGGATGGATTTGAGTTCCTTGAAATGATTGCATCATGCAGAACTTTTCAGAAAGGGCTCCATGTGTCCCCTGTGGTCCTCCAGGGTATTCGAAGGGGACAGAAGAAAATCATGTAAATGAGGGGCCATGGCATAAATCTTGGGGTCAACCAGTATAACGGGGGGGCACAGGAAGAAAAAAGGTCAGAAGGGACCACAGTGAGGAAAAGGCTGAGAAATGCTGGTATAACAAGTACCACCAACATCTGCTAAGCACTGCAGGCTCGGCTTGATGGAATCTGCCCAGCAGCTCTATGAAACAGAGCCGGTACTTTCTCCAGAAGAGGAGACTGAGGCTCAGAGAGTTTAAGTCACTTCCACCTGGTGACACATCAAGCAACCAGACCCACATGGGGGCAAAGTTCACCAGTGTTCGCTTAGTCTAAAGTCTGCTAAGCTGCCAAAATCCCATTCCCCTCTGGGGCCTGACTCTGGTCTCCAGGAAGACCCCTGCTGTTGGAAAATATCCTTATCTTCAATTTATAAATGAGAAAACGGGAGCTCAGGCAGGTTTGATGACTAGATGGATGTTTCCTGTTAGTAAGCAAGTCGGATTTTTGTTTCTCTTTAAGAGGCAAAGCTAATTCTTTTTTTTTTTTTTTAATTTTTTTTAAATTTTTTTTGCAAAGCTGCTTCTTAGGGGAGGTGCCTGAGTGCCAGACAGGAAAGTAACTGGGACATTGGCCAAAAAAAAGAAAGGAAGGGACCAGGGTAGGGGCATGTGCAGTGGGAGGCTCGGCGTGGGACCCTCTCCAAAATAAAAAGAGAGAGGGACCGGAGCGATAGCACAGTGGGGAGGGCGTTTGCCTTGCACTCGGCCGACCCGGATTCAATCCCTGGCATCCCATATGGTCCCAAGAGCACCATATGCCAGGAGTAATTCCTGAGTGAAAAAGCCAGAAGTAACCCCTCAGCATCGCTGGGTGTGACCCCCAAAAAAAGCAAAAAAAAATCAAAATAAAAAGAGAGAAGAAGGCAAACAGATTCGCCTAAAAAGTGAAATAATAATACTACATTCATGGCTTATCAGGCACTTGATTCCATAAACTGGTTTAAAACTTAATTATAGGGACCAAAACTCATATGCACAGTTGGCTTTTTACATCAGAGAACAACTGCACATTTTTCTTTTGGAACATGTTTTCTAGAACCTAAAATGCATATACAAGTGCATGAAATATGTATGTTCAGTTTAGAAAGTAATAACACAGCCAATATCCAACTGCCCATCACCTAGTTTCAGAAATTGCTTTTATTTATTTGCAAATAGTAAATTGTAATTTGATTTTCTGCATCTCCAGATACAATGCTTTTGCGACATGGCATTCTCTGAGCTTCATTTCCTTCTTCCCTGCCCTCTTCAGCACGTCCATTGCTATTTTATGTAAAGAAGGTTGGAGGGAAAATTACTCCTTCAAATCCTTTTTTCCCCCTGTCCCTTTTTAATAAAAACAAATGGAAGTGAGGGGCCGGAGCGATAGCCCAGCGGGTAGGGTGTTTGCCTTACACGGCCGGCCCATGCCGCCCGGGTTCGATCCCTGGCATCCCATATGGTCTGCTGAGCACCTCCAGGAGTAATTCCTGAGTGCAGAGCCAGGAGTAACCCCTGAGCATTGCCGGGTGTGACCCAAAAAGCAAAAGCAAAAAAAAAAATGGAAGTGAAACGGAGAATGAAAGGCACATAGAAATAGTACTGCAGGTAAGGTACTTGCTTGCCTGCGTTGGCCAACCTGGTTTGGATGCCTGAATTCCATATGGTCCTCTGAACACTCCCAGGAGTGCTCCCATATGGTCCTCCAAACACTACCAGAGTGTTCCCTGAGCACAGACACTGCCCCCCAAAAAAAAAAAAAGAAACAGAATGAACAGAAGCAGGGCAGTGCTGGGAAAGCAGCAAGTTTCCTCAGGGGAAGAATTTGGATGCCGGAGAGATAGTCTAGAGGGTACAGTGCTGACCTTGCCTGTGGCAGACCTGAGTGCAATCCCTGGCAATCACATAGGTGCCCTGAGCACTACTAGGAGTAGTTCCTGAATGCAGAGCCACAAAGAACCCCTGAGTGTCACGGGTTGTGCCCTTCACTCCCAAATAGAAGAATCTGGAGTTGCAGCTTGACTTGAACTGGTGATGCTCTGAAAGCTCTACTGTCACTAAAGGAACTCTGTCTTCCCTCTGAGTACCTTTGCGTCCTCTATAAATTGGGGTGACACCTATCTCAGGGATAACGTGAATCAGAACAACACAGGCAGCTATTCATCACTGCAGGTAGATTTCTGCTTCCAGGGTTGATAGGTTTGGATGGTCTCTCCTGTAATGATGGAAGACCCGAAATTTAGACAGCCTTTACCTCAGTCCTGAGACAGGCAGAGTGAAGAATGTACCCATTTTACAGATGAGAAACCCTAGTGAATAAAAAGGTTTGCTCTGTGTGATAAGGCTGCCACCAGGCAGACACAATTCTCCATTAGGCCCTCTAAATCCTAACCTGGTGATTTCAAAGTGGCTTGTTAATTACAAAAAAAAAATTATTATATTGCTCATCGAATTGTGCACAATCTGAATGTATGTTTTTAACTTCCCTTAAACTTTGGGCAGAATGTTCCATTCCCCCTCACAGCTGTGCAAGTGACAAACGCAGGAAATTAACAAATTGCATTAGAAGCCCTTTTGGTTTCCTCAGCTCCTTTGCACTTTGCTTTCAGCTGATGTCTTTGGGGGTAAGAAGCATTCTCGTGTGATCACAGCTGTGAAGCCAACTGCCTTTTAATTACCACACTGCAAAAATCATGTCTCCTCATGTCAATTTAGCACTTCTAATTAGTGGAGAGGTTGAAATCATATCCATGGGGGAAGGTGTGTGGGGACCCAGCTTGAAGCATGCAGTGGCGAGAGGACTCAGCACTTTCATCGGCTGAGTCCTCCCAGTTCTTTCAGATCAGCTTCTACACATCCATCCGGGCCTATGCAGGGCCACCTCTCCCAGGAAGCCTTCCTTGCTATCCCTCCCTTCTCTCTGCACTGTCTCCCTGCTTGCTATGAGAAAGTTACATCTCAGGGATATCAAATCTCTATACAAGGCATCATTTTAGGTTCAGTTTACCCTCATGAACCAAAGTTGACTATAACCAAGGGAAGGAGAAGAATCCAGATGTTTGTGGGAAAATTAAGTGCGTGGGGGCCAAAGAGATAGAACAGTGGGTGAGTAGCTTGCCTTTCATGCAGCTGTCTTGGGTTCAATCCCTGGCAGCATACAAAATCTCTAAGTCCCACAAGAAATGATCCCTGAGCACCGAGCCAGGAGTAAGTTCTGAGCACTGCCAGGTGTGGCCCAAAACAAAATAAAATTCAGAGTGTTGAATCAAGATAGAAAATATTAAAAATTGAATTTAAAATGTGTATGTATATATTGTACATATATACCATGTCATATATTATATATAAAATGTTATATATGTGTTATATAACACATATGAAATGTTTCTAAGAATATGAAACTCCTGCATTCTGGACCAGCAGAACACAGGAAATGTGCACAGAGACAGGACTAGGAAACACCCAGCCCTGGGTCCTCCTTCTCAGATACCTCTGATGCCTCAGTGTCCTTGATCTGAACAGTTGGAGAATTTATCCGGTCCTGATCAGCCCTCTAGGGATCTCAGGTAGGAATCAGTTTTGTAGAAAGGACTTCTCTTCTACAAAAAGGAAGTTCATGAGCGATTCCTCTCAGATAATGCGGCCCCAGCCCTCTTTCTCCAACCCTCTAGCCTTTTTTCCCTCTCTCTCTCCTGCCAGCTTTTTCCCAAATCTCCCAGGTTCACTTCATTCCCCTGGGAGGAACTTCCGGGACCCTCGCTTGCCCACGCCCATCAGACAGGACTGCACTGTACAGCAACTGCCTCTTTCTCTCCATGAGACTGAGGGAGCAACACTGCAGTGGTCACAGAAGCAACGCTAAAGCGCCCAGGGGAATATGGCACATGTATGAATTCATGCAAATGGAGCAAACTTATTG
The DNA here is from genome assembly GCA_021461705.1 of Cryptotis parvus. NCBI lineage: Eukaryota > Metazoa > Chordata > Mammalia > Eulipotyphla > Soricidae > Cryptotis > Cryptotis parvus. The sequence goes on from JAJIBD010001578.1 coordinate 341,699, forward strand.
TGGCCGGAGCGTCCCAAAGGGAAAATGGGGATCAGTGTGTGACCATCTCAGGGAGACTCACAAAGATTCAAAGAATGAATTCACTGTATCACTTGTCTTCCCGTTGTTCATCAGTTTGCTCAAGCGGGCTCCAGTAACGTCTCCATTCGTTGGGAAGGAGGTCCATTATTGTTACTGTTTTTGGCATATCGAATACCCCACAGGTAGTTTGCCAGGCTCTGCTGTGGCTCTCCCAGGAGAATGAATTATTAAGCAATAATAAGGGCTTCTGTCTGTTCTATTTTTCTTGAGGAAGACCCAGGGACAGAACCCAAGGCCACACAATTTCGTTCTAGAGTGAATTAAAACCTTACAAAATACTGAGTTCCCATCCTGGGGGTATTCAGTGACCACCTACCAGGGCCATGCAGGGGACTCCAAAACTCTTCTCTTAGGGGAGTCTGCACCAGTCAGTGTTGTGTTTCCTGTGCACAGCAGACAACATGCGGAACAGTTTCAGGTGAGTCTCTAATCCATATATTATGTCCCAATAGGTATTTTTTCCTCTTTCTTTACATTGTCTTCTTATCCATTCACAGTACTTAGACAAACGAACGAATCACTCTCAAGGAAAATATTAAGTCACAATATAAGTGGTTTGCCTGGATCAAGAGAATGACAGGCAAATAATGTGGTATGGGACCACATGGTGTCAGGAGACAAGCCTATTAGGAAGCTCCCTAAGCACTGCACTAGCTCCTGGCCCCAGGAGATGGCTCTGAAGTTTCATGACCTTGTAATTCTATTTTACTTTAATTTTGTCTTATTTTAGGTACTATGGCTTAATAATACTGTCATGGTAGGGTTTCGTGCATGAAACTTTCCGCATCATACCTTCCCCCAGAGAGTGGACAGAGAGTACACTTCTGTCCACCAGTGTCCCGCCACTGCTCCTCAGCTTCTCCCCTACCATGCCCCCTCACGTAAGCTTTACGCTGAAGACCAATTCTCAGTTTCTGCTCCCTTTGGGGCATAGTTATTTTCTCACTGTGTTTCTTTATATCCCACCCAAGAGAGATTATTCTGTATCTGTCTCCTTTGGACTAACGTCACTCAGCTTGGTCCTTTTCTGTTCCATCCACATAGCAGCAAACCGCATGAGTATAAGCTTTTTCTTAGAGCTGAGTAGTGTTCCACTGTGTAGATGTACCATAGTTTCTTTATCCCATCACTCGTTGTGGGACACTTGTGTTGTTCCTGATTTGGGCTGTTGTGAATAATGCTGTAATGAACACTTAATTCTATTTTAAATCTACACACCCAGGAGACTATCTTCTCACTCGAACTGGAGAAAACAAAAATAGTGGGAGCAGAGAGAACAGCATCCAACAGGCTTTTAAGCCAACCTCTCTCACAATGGGAATTATTTATTCACAGGCTCACTGACCCAGACCCGCGAGACTGGGTCCTCGCGGTGGGCACAGGAGGAGCCAGTGCTGCTGGAGCCATGGAGTACCAGGTCTCCTGGACCTCGAAAGGTGCCCAGGGCAGCTCCACGAGAACAGGCCCCGGTGTTTTCCCATTAATACAATTGTATGGAGGCAAACAGAAGGTTGAGGGCACAGTACTGCTAAAAACGTCTGCACTCTCCACCTAGGTCAATTCTTAGTATTGTGCCATTTCTTTACATGAGTGTATTTATTATGTTTCTGTGTATCTATGTTGAAAGCAGGTTGGGGAGGAGGGACGGAGGGAGAGGGCAGGTGTCACGGCGCTTACTTTGAATCCCACTAGCCCCCTTTGAATCCCAAGCATCTCATCAGTCCCGAAGAGCTAGGGTCAGCTCCTGAGCACCACGGGGTGTAGTCCAAACCCCCTCACCCCTATCCCTGCCAAAACAAATTGCAAGGGGAAGAAGAGATGTTTGGGCAGTGGTGGAGAGATATTCACACCCTAATATTGGGATAGTGTAGTCGCACTGGAAGTAATAAATATTAATTTATTGTAATAAACATTAATTCATTGTGATAAATATTAATTTATTGTAATAAATTAATTGATCATAATAAATATTAATTATTATATCTATTATATCTATTATTTAATATTTTATTATATTTATGATATATTAATCATATATTATATAAGATATAACATAGATCATGTTATATAATATGTTAATATATAATGATATTAATACATAATATATTAATATATTCATTATATATTAATTAATTTATAATATAATATTATAATATTTTCTTTTATGTTATTTAATATTTAGTAATACTTATATATTAATTATTATAAAGAAACTATGGCACATCTACACAGTGGAACACTACTCAGCTATAAGTAAAAGCTTATGCTCATGCGGTTTGCTGCTATGTGGATGGAACAGAAAATTAATAAATATTAATTTATTGTAAGCCATAATATAAAGTGTAAATTCACTAGTAAATCTGTCTGGAGCTGGGCTTTTACTTTTGGGAAGACTTTTGATTACTGGTTCAGTTTCCTCGATAGTGATAGGCTTGTTGAGCTATTCCAAATCTTATTGGTTCAGCCTTGTGAGGTTGTAGGAATTCAGTAATATGTTCATTTCCTCTAGGTTTTCTTGCTTTGTGATGCAAAGACTCTCAAAGTAATCTCTATATTTTTAATTTCTGTGGTTTCTGTTGTGATGTCCACCTTTTCATTTCCGATTTGGTTTATTAGTTTTATCTCTTTCCCTTTCTTTGTGTCTTGCAAGTGGTTTGTTGATCTGTTTCAATTTTTTTCAAAGAACCAACTTTTGATTTCGTTGGTCATTTTGACTTTTTTTTTTTGTATTCCAGTTCATTGATTTCTGTTCTAAGTTTTATTATTTCCTTCTTCCTTCCTGTGTTGGGATCCTTTTGTTGGTCATTTTCTAAGATCTTAAGCTATGAAGTCAGATTACTTATCTGGACCCTTTCTATCTTCCTGATGAATGCTTGCAGAGCTATAAACTTTCCTCTTAACACTGCTTTAGCTGTGTCCCATAAGTTCTGGTAGTTAGTATCTTTATTTTTATTTGTTTCCAGGAATCTTTTGATTTCTTCTCTGATATCTTCTATGACCCACTGGTTGTTCAGCAGTGAGCTGTTTAGTTTCCAGGTGTTTGGTTTAAGTCTCCATTGCCACTTGTGATTGACTGTTATTTTCAGTGCATCATGGTCTGAGAGCATAGCTGATACAATTTCTATCTTTTTTATTTTATTGAGGCATGATTTGTGTCTATTGGGATCAGAGCTCCACCCAAGAGAAAAGCCGATCTCAAGTCCTGCTTGTTAGAGTCCCACCATACAGCGAAGCCTATTTCAAGCCCAGGTATGCTTGAACCAGAGACACAGATCTATGGGGCAGAGCTGCTACCATCTTTCTCTGTGCTCAGCTGATCATGAGGCATCCGGGAGGGAAGACAGGCTCTATTCCTGGCCCACCATCCCAATAGAGTCTTGCAAGAAACCAGAGGAACCCCCACACCATGAGGGCAGCCATTTTCAACATCCAGACTCCATAGATCATCAGAGCTCCACTCAAGAGAAAAGCTGATCTCTCCTGTTACGGTTCATCAGTAAATGATGAACTGAGAGCCAACTACCGAGAGTATACCACCCACAAGGCAGAGCCTGGCAAGCTTTCCGTGTCGTATTTGATATGCCCAAAACCCAGTAACAATTATAGACCTCATTCCCATGACCTAAACGAATGTTTCGAGGCTCTTCGTATTCCTGGAGCAAGCAGATGCCCTTGGGCTACACTAGAACATGACAGGACGTTACTGGCACCTGCTCAAGCAAATCTATGACCCATGAGAAGACACGTGATACAAGTGATACTGAGTCATAATCTTGTAAAAACACATGGCCCTCAGAAATAAGGTTCTCTGACTCAAATCTCGATCACTCTATCCATTAAACCAGACCATAACTTAAACGGGAGCACTACTCAGGGAGCTAGATTCTAAGGAGACACCAGAGAACAAAAAGAAAGTGAAACTCTGAAGTGAAAGAAATTAATTTCATGGGAAAACAGAGATAAATATCTATAGCAGCAGAGATGGCCTAAGAGGTGTGCCATATTGAGCAATATGAGGGGCAGTGCTGTACGTGGCAGTATCCTTGCATTGTAACAAGGTCGCTGGTATTACATCTGACAACCCTAAGTATCTTTGCAAGACAGAGCAGGGAGGGGGAGGTGGCACTGTGTGTTACTGCAGGCTGGAGAAGTGGATTAAGTCAGTGAAGAGCACACGATGATCAATTAGTTAGGTTTGCACTTAGCACAGGAGGGGGGAGTGTGTCACCAATGTCTCTCACTTCTCTGCCATACGGACCTTTCTAACTCTTCATTTGACACCCCAAGGTCTGGGGCCAGTGAGGAACTTGTCCAGGCTCCCAGCAGGAGAGCTGTGTTGCGCTCACTCACTATTCCAAGCCACCCTCCCAGAATCAAAGCAGAATGCAGCCAGCCATCAGCTCCTGCACCTTCAGGTTATGCCCCACAGACTTGGTCCCCTGCAATACCCACCAGGGTGCACAGTCAGTCTAACCCTCCTCCATCTGTTGCAAGCAGCTTCATGATTACCTTTGCACAGCCCTGGAAGGGCTCAGGACTTCCAGGAGCCCCACTGACTCCTAGTCACCCGGAACACTGGTTCAGTGCAAGGACCTGAGGATGCGGTGCTGCTGAGCCTAGTGGTGCCAGAGGTAACACCCTGGAGGTGCTGGGGGGTCCCCAGGGCCACACCTAGCAATGTTCAGGGGCCACGGGGTGCTGGAATAAACTGGGTTGGGCACGTGGTAGCTTAGTGTCCTGACTGCTACACAATCTCCTGGCCCCAGGAGATTTTTTTTTTTCCGTTCAACTCCTAAAGAAGTCATGATTTTGTAATTCTATTTTAAATTAAAAGAAGACGATCTGCTCGTTCGATGATGAGAAAATGAAAACGGTGGGACTGGAGGGAGACAGCATTGCCTGAAGGGTTTGTAAGCCAACCTCTTTCACGACGGGAATTATTTAGTCTGATTGTTTTAGGTCTCCATTTAGAGATTAGCCTTTTACTTTCTGCTCTTCCTAATCAAGTTTATTAGTTTTCTCATTCATTTGACAAAGATTTATTTTCTAGAAATATTTTAGATGCATCTTCCCTCTGAGTCATTAACCCCACTTCTAGAAACTCACTCCTGATTTATACTGGCACTAATATCACTAGTGTTCAAGGTTATGCCAATAAACTGGGGAAGAGCAGGGGATTGGCTGGACAAGCCACTGTAAGTCCTCCCCCAAAGAAGTACTGTACAGCCGTAAGAGAGGAGGAATGTCTTCATGGACAAACGTGTACTCAGGAAATAAAATGGACTTAGGCCATGTTGTAAAGAACAACACTGGGAGTCAGCATCAATTGTAGGGAGGGTGTTTGTCCCACACCCAGCATTGCTCATGGCCTATTCCTGGCTCACGTTCAGGAGTAACCGCTGGTGGTGCTCCAGGAAACATATCGGCCATCAGGGTCGGTCGCATGGAACTGACTGCATGCAAGGCAGGTTCCTTAACCCCTGTGATAACTCTCCAGTCCTTGTTCCATTTTTGTTTTGTAAGAAAAAAGAAGAAACACATACACAAGCCTATGTTTGCCTATTTGCAAGAAGAAGCACTAGAAGTCTAAACAAAAACTAACAAAATGTTTATCTACAGAGATGCAATGGAATAGGACAGAGGAAGCTGGATCAAATCCAAGAATTCTTGATTAGTCTTACAAGAATTACGTGGTCTCGGTGCGACGGCTGTGGTGACGCTGTGAGACTGGGTACAGCAGAACCATAGTGTTAGGATCCGGCAGTCATCATGTTACCTAACGATAACAAAAGCAGCTTGAAAGCTGTGTGTGTTTAAAATTAATGAACAAGAAGAAAAAACTCAATCCCTAAACATGGAAATGAAACAAGAGTGCCACACATTGCAAATGGAATCAGGGAAAGTCTGAAAAAAATCACTTCTGAATACATTTTTCCATATAAGTACCGAGGGCAACACTCCCAACACACTCCATTTTCTTGGGGCGGGGTGGGGGGGGGAACATCAAACCTACAAAAAACTGAAGGGGAAATCCAAGTATGTATACATACTTTTACCATTTTTTTCTACAGCTGCCAATCTTTCTCTCTCCTCCTCTCCCCCCATCATATCACTGTACCACTGTATCACTGTCTTCCCGTTCATCATCGATTTGCTCGAGCGGGCACCAGTAACATCTCAATATGACATGTCTCATGCAAGTAGAGCCCAAGGGCACCTGCTTGCTCCAGGAACATAAAGAGCCTCAAACCATTCCATCAGGTCATGGGAATGAGGTCTATAATTGTTACTGGTATTTGGCATATCAAATACAACACGGGTAGCTTGCCAGGCTCTGCCATGCGGGTAGCATATTCTTGTAGTCATCTCTAAATCCAGCATTTATTGATAAACGCGCAGCCGCATAGGGGCCGGAGCCTGGCTCTGATAGGCTGGTCTGCAGGGTGGAGTTCTGACATATATAAGCATAATATGTATATGTGTGTATACACACAGAGGTGTTCAACATACATGTATGCAATGTGTATGCAAATACATGGGATGTTTTTTGGCTTTAAAGTGTTTGAATTACTTGACACTTTATTCCTAAATAGTTCATAATGCATCTCCTAAGAATGACACAATCCAACAGTCACTGCTGTGTCATTGTCACACATGTAAAGGAACCGTAATTCAGTATCGCCTCATGGGCAGCCCACAGATTTCTGCAATTTCAAAAAAATGCCCTTGATACTTAGAAATCAGGGCCCAATCAATACCTGTGTCCTGCACTCTGACTGTTCCATTTTATGCATCTCTTTCATCCACAACAGTCTTTTACATTTCTGGAGACATTTTCAATATAAACATTTTTTTAGAACTTGATTTAAGACAGTCTAAATATGTCTGATTATCTCCTTTGTACTCAAATTAAAGTTTAAACATTTTAAAACATTTAACTGTTTTAATGTTTGGGCTGTAGAGAGTACAGTGGGTAGGGTCTTTGCCTTGCACACAATCGACACAGGTTCAATCCCTGGCACCCTGTATGATCCCCCAAGCCCACCAGAAGTAAACCCAGAGCAAAAATGGGTGTGGCCCCTAAGCCAAAACCCAACAAACAAATAAAAGAATGAAACACTGCACACTGCTTTTTCTCCTTCAGTCCATGGGGAACAATATCTAGACGGATGAACTCTAGTGCCGTGAGCATGTCTGATGCTCCAGTCTTGCTTTCCAAACTTGGAATCCTGACCGTGGATTTGGCATCTTTAAAGGTACAGCGGATTCCAAGTCAAGAGCCTACTCAAGAATCAGGATAGGGGACAGGAGAGAAACTGGGGAAGCTGGTGGAGGGAAGTGGATACTGGTAGAAAGACTCGGATTAGAACATTTTATTTCAGAAACTTAATAACGAATAGCTTTGTAACTCTGTAATTCCTGGTGATTAAAAAAAATTCAATTTTTAAAATAAAAGAGCAGGCTAAGAGTAAGTGCCCTAATTCAGTAATGGCAGAGAGAGGTGGAAGGAAACGAAGGAAGCTGCAGGAGGGAAAGAAATAACTGAGAAGGGGAAAGTCTTCTTCAGAGAAGACAAGTGCAGGAGGAAGAGAATTTAAAAACATGTTTTGTGTCTCTGATCAAAGACCAACTTAGACAAGGGTCTTGTTTTGTAGAGGATTATGTTATCATTGAATGAAAGGTCATGGCGACACAGAATACTCATTTGGTCCCAATGTCCAACCCACAGGTGACATAATAATTATTAAATAGATATCTTTGTCATAAACACACCAGATCACACCTGATGAAGAGATCAAAGTTAGAAGCATCAGTAATGTTCCCAAGGAGGGCCTTTAACTTAGCACACTTGGCGGAAGCTGGTAGAAAGCAGAGTTTGGTCAACTTGGTCTACCAGCAACCTCTCTTGCCCAAGAAATGCCCACAGAGTGGTGCTGCCAGATGCCCCTGAGAGTCATGATGCACTTGACTTTTATTTAATATCTGGTCCTTGTGGACTGAAGTGATAGTCCAGCAGATAGGGGTTTGCCTTGTATGAGGCCGACCGGGTTTGATTCCCCGGCATCCCATATGGTCCCTCCCAACACTGCCAGGAGTAATTCCTGAGTGCAGAGTCAGGAGTAACCCCTGAGTATCGCTGGGTGTGACCCCAAAAAAAGAAAAAATAATAATGTCTGGTATTGTGAGCTCAAAATTCTCTTACTGTCACCAAAGTTTTTGCCAGCCCCCACCCCAATTTCAGTTATGTGACCCCATATGGAGTTTTTAGCCCAGAGTGTAAGAAACAAGGGTATAAACATGCAGTGTAATTGTTGGAAATGGTAAATCCAGACTAGAAGTAAGCATTGAATGTGCGCAAAGGGATTTACATGATAAGCCCTAGATGTATGTAGAGCAAGCTACAATGTGTAAGAGAAGAGAGAGAGAGAGAGAGAGAGAGAGCACAAGAGAGAAAGAGTAAAAGTGCCTATTATAGAGGCAGACAGAGGGAGGGGGAGGGAATTGGGGGCATTGGTGGTGGGAAATGTGCACTGGTGGAGGGATGGGTGCTGGAACACTATATGACTAAAACCTAATCATGAATATCTTTGTAATTATATATCTCATGGTGGCATATTTTAAGAAAAAATGGGGGAGAACAGAAAAAAATACTTGATTAAAAAAATAAAACTACAAAAAAAAAACTAAGACATGTAGTGTTCATGCCAAACCCACTTAATGCAAACCTCACTCTGAAAAATCTATCAGACAGACATAGATTGCGATATAATGGAATTTTATAAAACAATTACTTTGAAGTTAAATAAAAAGATTAGTGTCTCAAAAGTACCTTCCATCCATTCCCTGAGCAGAATGAACTTTCTAAATCAAAGCACATGGCAAAAATACATTGCATGATATTACAATGATATTGCAATTGCATGATAGCTGGTACCCTGGGCCCTGATCACACCCTTGCACCTCCAAATATCTGAGAAAAGGAACATTCTGGAGAACAAGTGGAGAAACAACATAAATTAGATTACATTAGCTTATCACTTAATTTTTTAGATGTGATCACCATGCTAGGGTGATACCAGAGATGATCTCTCAGGTGACTGAGGCAGACATATTGAAAAGTGCTGTCAGATGCTTCAACAAATGAATGTGTATGAGCAGGGAGTGAGCAGTGGGAAGCAGGTGCAAGGGAGCAGAGAGGGGCACAAAGCAAACGTGAGAAATAAACATGCGGTAAGCCAGTAAAGGGCATCTGACACTCATTCAACTTTCTTTGAATTTTTGGGCGGTTTGAAAACGTTCAATTTAGGGCCTGAAGTTTGGCTCACATGACCAGAACACAGGCTTTGCATGCAGGAGCCCTAGGTTTCATTCCAAGCAATGCATGGTCCCCAGGACCCCCTAGGAGCAGCGGCTGAGCACTAACCAGGAGCAGCCCCTTAGCAGGGACAAGCATGACCTTACCAAAAAAACTTTTAAAGCAAAAGACTGAAAAATTGGAAGGAAAAGTCAAAATGTAAATCAAGCAGCATATATCATGTCTGCATTAAGAAGAAGACAGGTAACTACGCTCATGGAACCTGTTTTTAAACATTCATGAATGCCTAACACTGCTGACATTAAGAAGGAGAGGCTGAGAGAGGGCCCCCTCTGAAACTAGACTCAGGCTCCTGGAGGCTTCGGGTCTTAGGCCCTGTGTATTCTTGGCTTCTAACAAAGGAGACTCCACCCCATCAGTAACCACCACCAAGACAGTTGGACTCTGAGCTTGGATCTGCATGTGAAATGCTGCTGCAGGGAAGAGGCGGGGGCCAGGGAAGCCATGGGAGGCAGGCACGGGCTGGGCCAGAGAGGACACTGGGCTGGGCAGGCTTCCCGAGAATTGGTGTTGAAAATGCAGCAAAGACCCCCTAGGGCCTGTATCTGCTGCTGGACTGGGTCTGTAGGGCTCTTCTGTGCTGAGGGTCTGTGCACTCATTAATCCTCCAGCGGGCCTGAGTCCCCGATGGTCCCTGGTCCACACCAAACAATCCAAATCCCAGTCAGGGTTAGATCAAAGCCCTTGTGGAAACCTGGGAAATCTAAGAAAATGCTGCTACTGTGGGCCTTGCACACGATTCTATTTATTTATGTTTAAAAAAATTTCTTTGGTTTGATTTTGGTTTTGGGTCACACTTTCAATGCTCAGGGATTACTCCTGGCTCTGCACTCAGGGAACACTCCTGGGCAGAGATCGGGACTGTAAGGGATGCAAGGACTGGACTCCAGTCAGGCGCATGCAAGACACAAGTACTCTACCCACTGTACTATCTCTCTGGCCCCCTGGGCACGATGCTTGAAAAGTCCAAACCCAGTGTTTCTCAACCTTTCCCTACTATTCCCCTTCTGACCTTGTTTCCTTCCCCACTCCCCGTCCTGCTCATTGCCCTCCCCGCCCCAGTCTTATGCCCATAGTCCCTCCTCCATTTGTGAAGTTTCACCTCTGCCTCCCTTGGAATACCCTTGGAACCCACAGGAGTGAGAAATGCTGCTCTAATGAACAATTGCTTTCAGCAGGTTGGCCAGTCTACCGGAGTCTCTGTCCCTACCTCTTCGACATAATAAAGTTCCAATCTTCTTGGTAAACCCATTTGAAGCAAAAGCCTTCTGTATAATTCAAACTAAAGTAGGCTATGCTCTATTAAGAAAAAAAAAATCAACCCATTCATTATCAAACCACCCAGAGTAGAACTTTAAGTACTACAGGCTCAAAATGCTCTGCCTCCTTATTGATGTCCACCAGCGACCCGCACATCTCTTTCCTGAGTTCAAAGCGATCATTTATTTTTCATGCCCAACAAGTTACAGGATGAGTAATAAGTTCAAAAGAGATGTGTGTGTGTGTGTGTGAGAGAGAGAGAGAGAGAGAGAGAGAGAGAGAGAGAGAGGAAGAAAGAGAAGGAGGGAGGGGGAGGGGGAGTTTACAGGAGATGAGTCCAGACTAAGACACCCATGGGCATGGGTTACCGGAAGCTCCTCCCTGAGGTCTGGGGAATGTGCCAAGAGGCAAGAGGCTGACAGCCTCCATGTCCCCAGGACCCCATTTACAGGCCTTTAGGAGCCCCTAGGCAGAGATCTGCTTGCAGGAACATAGAGCAAATCTAACCTCTTTGCTTTTTATTTTCCTTGTTTAGACTCCAGCCTGCTGGCTCCTCCCCCGCCCTGCCCCCGCAGGGATACCAAGAGAATTACATGGATTCTGGGATCCACTTCCCACCAGAGCTGGGATTTTCAACCTCATCAACCTCTCTAGTGGGTCCTGAACCATTAGAAATTTGAAAAAAAATAAACTGTTACTGAAAATATCTGCCTCTTCCCTTTAAAATCCATTATGTTATTATTATTATTATTATTATTATTATTATTATTTTGCTTTTTTGGGTCACACCCGGCGATGCTCAGGGGTTTCTCTTGGCTCTGCACTCAGGAATTACTCCTGGCGGTGCTCGGGGGACCATATGGGATGCCGGAGATCGAACCGGGCCAGCATGGGCCGGCCGCTGCAAGGCAACGCCCTACCGGCTGGGCTATCGCTCCAGCCCTAAAATCCATTATTTTAAACGGACATGTAATCTAATGGCTCGTGTGTTAGCAGTAGTCACCTTTGAGAGAAACATCTGCCAAGCCCCACATGAAAGCGCTGCGGTCTGGAAATCACGTGGCCAATCACTCTGCCTCGTTTCCTCTTCTGTGAAACAAGGAGGGAGGTGTCCAATTCCTGGATGAGTGTGTGAATGGAAGCTTAGCATGGAAAACTTCTCAGCCCTAGCAGTGGAAACACAGGCTAGAGGCCACACTGTGAGCTGCAGACCAACATCGTGACAGGCCGTCCTGGTTTCTGAGCACTTTGTCCCTGCTGGGCCCTTGAGTTCAGTTATGGCTCAGAGGGGCAAGGATGGGCCCCAAAGTTGCCCTTAGCATGGAGGGTTAATGCTGAATGCCCCCCACCAAGAAAGTCTTCTCTTGGACATGGGGCGGAGCTGAACTGAGGGAGGAAGGAGGCAAGGAAGGAGAGCAGGGAGACTTCCTGGAAGAGGGAACACTGGAGCTAGGACTGCAGCTGAGCAGGGGAAAACAGAGAGGGCATCTAGGGTGCAACAGCAGAGGCAGGGCCATGGTGAGCAGGTTCTACTTCTCCCTAGCGCTTGGGAAGCAGATGGCAAAGAGCAGCCTACCCCATAACTCTGCACTGTGGAACCACCCCCCCACCCCCATGAGCTTACACAGGTTCTGAACTCTCTGGGGTCCCTTCCATCACCTGCAAAATGGAGGGTCCTCTCCCTGGAGAGCTCTGGGGGAAGGCATAAGAAAATCTGAGCAGGACTGGTGAGAGCTCAACTGGCCAAGCACAGGCTTTGTATGCAGGAGACCTGGGTTCCATTCTCAGCACTGCAAGTGCTGTAGTTCCCCAGCACTACAGGGAGCAAGCACTGAGCACTGAGTCAGGAGTATTTGCTTCCCAGGATGTATAATGGTCTTACAAACCGAATAGAGGTGCTAGCCCCTCTTTGGGCTCTGTTTCCCCACTTCTACAAATGGACCCACCTTATTCGGTGGGATGGACACAGGGCAGTCAGCACCAGGCCATGCTCCAAAGTCCATGCATTTGGCCCTGAGCTCCCAGAACGGAGCAGCCCACCCAGCACCGTGGGCCTGGCTACCTGCTGGGTATTGCCACACTTCTGGGAAAGAGCAGGAAAGGGGATAGATGGGCCACCCAGATAGGGCCAGGAGCAGAGGCCTATAGGTGGCACTATCCTGTTGACCTGGGGTGGGCCCCTTTGCTCCTGAAATGCAGCCACTGGCCCCCTCTGTCTACCTCTAGTCCCTCTGGGTTGGGGTCATGTTTGAAAGTAACCCTCCCAGGTCAGCGTGGCGAGCCAAGGCTCGAGGTAAGTCCACTCTCTCTGCACCTACACACAGACACAAGTCCTGGGAGCCCCATGCAGACAGCAGGGACACCCAGAGTTCGCAAGAACACCCTGACGCCTGCACATCCTCTCAGACACTCCCAATGTAGACCCTCGGGCGGGAGCAGAAGTTGTTCCCATATAAGGGAAATAGAGTCTGAACATTTATCCTAAAGCCTTCCCATCCCTCTGGGAACACAGCCAGTTCCAAGACCTGAGGAAGCCTGTGGCAGAGGCATCTTCAACCAGGGAGAATCCTGGAGGAGCTCATTAAAATTTACACTCAGATGGGGATGGACAGATAGAACGGGGGTAAGGCACTTGCACACATGCAGCCAACCCAGGTTCAATCCCCAACACCTCCTATGGTCTCCTGAGAGTTATTCCTGAACAGAGCGGGTGTGGCCCCCAAACCAAAAATAAAGTAAAATTCACATCTGGGGTCAGTAGGCCTGGGAGAGGCTGGGCTTGTGCCTTCCTGCCGTGCTCCTGGCTATGGGGTGGCTCCCTGGCCCCCACAATGGGGCCTTCCTGGGCTCTCAAGGAGAACAGTCCTGGTTAGCACATGCTAAAATGAGAGCAAGAGCTGAGGCCAGCTCTCAGTCCAGATAGAGTCCAGGGACTCCGTGAGCTCAGGCCAGCTTCAGAACCCAAGAGGAAGGATCCAGGGCCTGTGGGTCTGAGGCCGCTCCTGGGAGATATGTTTCTCCGCCATGGGCTGAGGAAGAAGGTCCATCCACCTGGCGGCAAGCCACAGTGCACAGTCACAAAATACCAAAATCCTGCAACCGTCGGCAGTGGTAGGGGACATGGTGCGTGCTTCAGACTTGGCCTGGTTAGACTGTGCCATGCTGTTTCCTTTCCAGATCGCTGCTAACCACACCCCTGCCATATATCCCACAGGCCATATGGAGTAACATAAAGAAACGTGAAGAAAACTCTTTGTTTTTGTTGTTGCTGTGTGTGGAGGGGTGTAACCTAAGTGACACATCTGGGGTCCCCACTGGCGATTCTTGGTCAGCTGGGCTGACAGCTCAATGCCAAGCTTGAGGATGTGGTGCTGCTGGGGCCCGGAAGATGACCTGGGCCACCCCAACTGTGCTTGGAGGCCTTCAGGGGCTGCACCTGGTGATATCGGAGTACCATGTGGTGCCGGGGACAGAGCTAGCATCAGCCCCGTGAAAGGCATGTGCCTTAATCCCTGTACTATTTATTCTCTGGCTCCAAGGGAAAAAAGACATTTTAATTGTCCTTTATATTAAAAACAACACCCCCACCCCAATGATAAAACCAACAATTTATAAAACCAACACACACATACACATGCACGCACATGCACACACACACACACACACACACACACACACACAAATCAGCTTCCCAGGGTTCTATTAGAGACGCTAGTGGAGTAGTGGTGGAACCCAAGTCTTCACATGTCAGTCTAGCCTCTCTCCACCACCTGGAGAGCCCAAGTCTGCTCCAGGGGAAACAACCAGATTCCCTCTTAGCCTCATGCATGGCCAAGGGCATCTGGGGTCACTGGCACCCAAAGGTGGACAGGCATCTCTTGTGGTGTGGACACATCACCCCAAGATCCAGGCACCCCCCCCACATAGCTCACAGTCTGGTCCTGGCCACCCCCAGTCCACATGTCCTGCCCCATGTGCGTGTTTGGGCAATTCCTGCCCCCACCCCACACCCCACTACCGGAGCCTCGGCATGATCTGTGGCAGCTTCTTGCAGCCTCCGCTGTGCTGTAAGAAGCGCAAGTGATTCATTTATTTAGGATGAATTATTTACACCCTGCCTACTTCCAGAAAGGGGGCCGAGGTGGCGGGTGGCATGAGGGAGCATGAACAAGAAGGCTATTGGAGACAGGGCGGGAGCAGACGCCACACTGGAGTCTTGAATTTAAAATGGGGGTCAGAACCTCCAATCAAATCTTTCACCACCCAGAACATAAATATGTGGGTCGGGCCCTGGGTGGGAGGATATGGGATTGGTCCACACACCTGCTATCCCCCCAGGGGCCCTTCTCTGCCCTTCTTTGCCTCGGCACCTGTGAGCAGGGCAGTGTGTGAGTCCATCAGGCAGGCGCCGGGCTGACTGGGTGCTGCTGCAATACTCTATTTTAATTTCCCTGTTCGGATTCACCTTCATGGTCTGTGCCAATGCTCTCTGTTGGCACCACTTTAAATACGGAGGCATAAATCTTACAGCCGCCTGTCAGTTGGCAAGATCATCAGGAATGGTATTATTAACCTTAGCAAGTTGAAACTCACGGCTGGCCAAGTCTTCCCTGCCCTGTCGCATGAGCTCCACGGAAGGAGGCCAGAGGGAATCAGCCCGTTTCACAGATGGGGACAGTGAGGCTCCCAGGGGTAACCTATAGCCCAGGCCCTGTGTCGGTGAGAGACCAAGGAGAGTGGGCCATCACCTGGCTGGACATGTCTGGACTCCAGCCCTCACTGTGCCCACCTGCCCTTCTGCCCTGTTCTCTCCCTGGAGTGGCAGTGCTGGGCAGTAAAGTTTTCATGGGTCCAAGGGGTCCCCCCTGCCCCTGCCAAGTAAGGAAGCTGATAAAGAAACGCGGGTATGAGCCAGGGAAGGAACCAAGGAGTGAGAACCCTTCCCCAGGGAAGCCATGGGTACCTTTTTCAGGCACTTACTTCCTCCTTCCCATTTGTTCCATAACCCAGAGCAACCCCTGGCCTGGTCTCCTGTGCCTGGCCCATCCTCTGTTAGGGCCGGCTCCCTGGTTCCTGGGAGGCACGAGGGAGCAGCCAGGAAAGTGCATCCACAGACCCCCGTCCTTGGGCTGTCCCCTGCCCTGTCCATTTGGCCCATGGCGCCTACCTTTAACATTCTCTTCTCCCCACACCTCTTTCTTTCTTTCTTTCTTTCTTTCTTTCTTTCTTTCTTTCTTTCTTTCTTTCTTTCTTTTTCTTTCTTTCTTTCTTTCTTTTTCTTTCTTTCTTTCTTTCTTTCTTTCTTTCTTTCTTTCTTTCTTTCTTTCTTTCTTTCTTTCTTTCTTTCTTATTTATTTTATGAATCTAGAAGATGGAAGCATCTCATAGATTATTAATGTGCTAAATGGCTTCCCTGGAGACCATTGCCAAGAAATGGCTCTGACCCGCCCCAATTACTGGCCGTAATTCTTTTTCTTGGAGAGCAGCAGCATGACCAGCTTCCAGCTGTGCCCACCCCTGTGCCCACAGGCTGTGCCACCCTCCCAGCCCCCCGGCTGTGCCTACCCTGGGCCTACATGCTGTGCCACCCTCCCAGCACTTGGGCCCACAATCTCCAGCCCCTGCCTTCAGTGGGCTGGGCTCTGGCACAGTCTGGCCACATGGATATGAGTCCGTGGGGACCAAGAGGCAGCTGCCGCATGTCCTGGTCCAGTCTGAATGGAAAGCCCCAAGCACCTCTGACGCCCTCGTCCCATGGTCTGTGGAGTCCCAGGAAACAGCCATTGTTGTCGAGGCCACGCTGGGGCTGGTTTTCCAGCTCCCCAACGGCGCCTTTCACCAGTCTGCTCCTCACAGGGGACTCCATGTCATCAAACAGCAGCTGCTGCTGCCGCATCATCTGCGAAAGTGCTTTCACTTAGAAATGGAAGCTCCTGCTCAGAGCCTTAGCACCAATGCAACACAGAACACAGTGCTATGACGTCCACTTTGCCTACAAGAAGTGGGAAGGGGAAAGCTGGGTGAGATCAAGCACCCTGGACGGGCCCCCAGACAGAGCACGGCGTCAGCCAGGTGACCCACTGCAGGCCTATTTCCTGTCAGTGTGATGAGGATCTGGGACCCTGGGATGTCCCAGAGCCTCCTGCCCTACCGTCCTCTGCTCAAGACCCACCACATGCAGCTGGGTAAGAAACAAATGAGCCAATGCCTCAGGCCGTGCACAGTGGCACCAAGAGAATCACCGGAGAAAATCAAGTCAGAAGATAGAAGTCCAGTTCCCACAAAGCAAGTGGCATCAGAGGACAGGCTAATGCACCAGGTCCCTAGGTGTAACACCCCCTTTTCAGAGGATTAACCACTCAGAGCTCTCCTCCCAGAAACTACCCCCACTGCACCTGTGGTTACTCAGCCCCCAGATCGTTCCAGTGCCCTCCCAGGGGGTGATGTGGCCATGTGGTCACTGGTCCAGACTTGGGGGCACGCTGGAACATAAATAGCAAAGGGCTTGCTTGGGGATCTGAATCTTGTTGTGTATTTACCAGGAGCTTCTCAAACAATGCTTGGGAGGGGGAGCCCACTCCTGGGGATACTCAGCTGAGGGGGCTGGATGGGACCGGGCTGAATAACACAGTGCTGGGCACCACCAGGAGCCCATCGGAGATGCTGGGG